>OV121086.1:36876843-37348701 GCA_921293015.1 Phorcus lineatus | reverse complement strand
GAGAGAGAGAGAGAGAGAGAGAGAGAGAGAGAGAGAGAGAGAGAGAGAGAGAGAGAGAGAGAGAGAGAGAGAGAGAGAGAGAGAGAGCAGCAAGTTTAGCAGCAATTTTAGTCTGATTTCCCGTTATTTGAATATATTTTTGAGGAACTTAGTGTACATTGTAAGTTATGTATCAAAAACACCGATTGGTTGTAAGAACAGCACGGATATTTATTTCTACTGCTCTTGACACATTCAGTACCGTAGAAGCTTCTCCTTCGACACAACTTCTAAAGGCCTTGTCACACTGCCCAAAAGTCGCGTAAACGCATGAACCACGTACATGATTCTAGTCTTACGCGTTACATGCGCGATTCGCGCATTTCATCAGTTTGTCCGACGTCGAACCTCCGTAGTTGTCCGTCGATGTTCGCCGGATCGGCGCTTTACGCGATTCCAAGTTTGAGCAGCGTAAAAATTGTCAAATTCTCGACGGACAAGCACGCACTACCAAACTTTGTGCGTGCTTCGTGTGTTTAAGCGACTTTTGGGCTGTGTGACCAGGGCTTAATGAATGTAACGTAAGAATTTTACAAATTTGTTAGGGTTACAATTAGAAAAGGCTATCGTTTTTGTTACATTATAGTAATTTGCCAACTCTCTCTGAATGTGCGTAAATGATAATGTCCTCTTATTAAGGTAACTTCTGAAAATAACATCTTTAATCACAAGACATATTGCATTTAATGGATCATTACTTTTTGAAAGAAAACCTAGAAGAACATTTCTCTTAGTGAAGGAGATATTTATTTCCGCCTGCGTATTTATCCAGTTTTCAACTTCATTCCAGAGAGAGTGAGCATGTTCACAATTCCATAATACATGACATATATCAGCATCAGAGCCGTAACAGCTTGTACATAAAGGAGAATTCTTATAGCCTATCTTAAAGAGATATTTACTAACAGGCAGGATTTGGTTAATGATTCTATACTGAAGCCAACGCAATTGCACACTATCAGTAGCTCGAAAGGGAATTTCATTTATATTTCTCCATTCTTGATCAGTGAAATTATTGGTATCAGTTTCCCATTGCTGATTGGCCGATGTCCTCTGAAATTTTGATAGTAATAAAACATTATAATAATATTTTGATCCCTTTTGGTTATTAATGAGTAAGGAGTGGTTGAAAGGGAGTATTGGGGACATCAAAGGGGTATTTTCATCGGATTCTAGTTTTTAGATACGCATCTACCGCTTTATACCCACCGTAGTACGTTAAAAAATTACAGGAAATATTATATATATTCATGAATTGTTCGTGAAAGAGGAGTTTGCCTTCATTATCTACCAAATCATTGATATATCTTATTCCCGCTTCTTCCCAGTTCCTAATGTAAATGTATTTGTTATCAACCTGTAAATTGTCATTATACCATAAGAATTGGGAATAGGCATCCCTTCGTGTTTTCTTATATGTATCCAAGAAGGTACTCCAACATGATAACACCTCCCGCCAGAAAGGGTTTCTAATGGTATCTATAATATAGTCTTTGATATATTTTGCATCTTTTTCCAAAAAAGTTGGTGGAACAATCTTCGCTTCCATAAGAAATGTTTTAAAAGCAGTATCTGAGAGTTGTATACGGCGAAGCCAGGAAATTTTTTGTGAAGCAACGATATCTTTTATAATTGGAACCTTAAAACCTCCATCTGGAATATTACTTGTTACTCGGTCTCTTTTAATCTTATCTGGCTTTTCGTTCCAAATAAATCTAAAACAGTTAGTTTGAAAGGATTGTATAATATCTTCAGATGGTGCTGGGAGAGTAGAAAACAAATGATTCAATTTTGGCAAGAATAGTGATTTCAATACTGTATTACGTCCAAATGGTGTCAGGATTCTACTTTTCCAGAGATGCATCGAATTTTCTATTTCTTTAGATTTATCATTATAATTAAGTTCAACCATATTTTCAAGATGAGTGTCAAATTTTATACCCAATAGTTTAAAAGTTTCAGTAACGTAAGACTTATATAATGAACATGGGGAATATTTGTTCTTTGAAAGCGATTACAGCCAGTACATAGCTGCTCATTAACTCATCAGAAACCATGATCTCTTTAATCAATGCGACAAAAGAAGGCAGTGTCATCATTCCAAACAGTGTCAAGACACTAGTAGTAGATCAGAGTTGATCCTCTTTTGTTTACTTCACATGCAGTAGACAGCCGGTTGTTGAAACTGAAGATCAGAACGGCCGCCATCATCACTAGGCCTTGAACATCTCAACATGAAGTACACGACAACGTCAAATCTCTCTGCGGGTGCTTCCGTCGATGCTTAAAAGCATAGCTCTAAATGCTAAGTAAATAATCTATCTGTCTGTCTGTCTAGCTCTGTGGACATCAAAGGACATCTCACCCAGATTGGCTGTTTGGCAAAAGGGGTGCGGATGGTAGGGTGTGTTGGGTAATAACGATGTAGGATAAAGATTTATCTCTCTGTGGTTCTTTGATGCATTGAAAGCGTTGGACCCCTACAGCTTTGGTAAGGCTACGGCTGGGGGCGGGGCCTCGCGTTGTAAGGATCAAGGAAATTAAAGAGGAAAATGAAAATGGAATAAAGAATAAAATTAGAGTTAAACGACATTTAGTTGTAGGTCGTATAGCTAGAGTTTTTGAAATTAGCCCCAAAACCAAGAGGGAAGACTTCTTACCGTACCCGGAAGTAATCGATATGACACTCAGTCAGTGCATGTGTCACGCGAATATTGTTGTTATTCCTTGGTTATGTTGACTCTCAAATTCCATATAAATATGCCGGACAAAAGGATGACTAATGGTCAAATGAGAAGTTGGAGCACGTTTATCATGACTGTGGTATGCATGCCTCCGCTTCTTCAAATTCTGTTATACTTCATTTTACAAAATGTATATGAAAAATTGACCGAGGCTCGGACAGACCCCGACGTCGCTCAAACTATGGACACTTGGAGCTTGCGAAATAATAAGTAAACTTCTGCAATGTGTTTTTCGGAATTGTCCTCACCAAAATATTTAACAAAATATTTCTTTGGATCAACCTTCTACCATCGGTAATATCATCAAGCAAAATTTGGCGGGACAGGTAAATAAGCTGATTAAAGAAAAACATTTACGGAATGTTTGTTTCAATATCAAAGCTGAAACAAAGGGAATGTAGGAAGTGCAAATATACCAAATGTTATATTGAAATTATCAGGGACTTATCAACGTATTTGTAAGGAAAATCTAACGGTTTAAATAGCCGGACAAAAGCTAGTAAAGACTGAAGTGGCAAAAAACTTTCATATCAGATATAAATAAAAGGTGCATGTTTGATAATGTTGAGACGCTCACCGATTGACATAGAAATCTTACAAAATTATCGTGAAATGCCATAAGTCAATACAAATGTATCACCTTTAATACATGTATGTATATTTATGACTCTCATAAATTTCAGGGATTAAAAAAATATTCATTGTAAACAATACGACACACACCGCCTTCTAATGCTGGCAATAATCTTTATTTTAAGATTACCCATAATCAATTGATAAACAACACCATCTAATTAAAGTAATCAAAACAATATTTTGTAATATTTTCTTAAGGATGTCCGTTCCTTAAATTTAAAGTATTAAACTTTTTTTCTAACTTGTTTTTTTTTTTAAAGTTTAGTGTATTTACTTGAAATATCAACCCCAAAAAATGGGGGTTAGTGTGGGTTTTTTCGAGATATTTTAAGACAAAGATCCCTATGTCAGTCAGAGATTTAACATGGGAGTCAATGGGGAAGTGATGACCTTTTTTGAGAAATCTTAAAACTAAATTAGTTCCTGTATTAAACTTTTTTAATATGAAAACATGTTTAAGTTAACATAATTTTCTTCCAGAAAAAAGTATAAAATATATATGGTAGTGTGGGTTTTTAGCCGCTACGGCACAACATGTATTGAAACATTTCAATTAAATTATCAACATTCAAGCTATTTTTGTACTAAAAACATGCTTTCTCCCACTCATTATCTAAAAAGATACCTGAACGCATACGTACAAATCATATTCATTCAACAGCATCTACTTTCTGAGAAAAACAGATTATAGAACTTGCTCAAATGATAGTTACAATTAACATTGCTGAGTCAGCAAAATTGGGAATTATTTCAATATAAATATACTATGTTTGTTAATTTTGATGAATATTTAACCAGAATGCATCAAAATTAAGAAATAACCGCTTCGTTTTGGTTTATTATATAAGAACATTATGATTTAAGGTTATTTGAGTTTTGTAACTGTGACTTGTTTTAAGAATATTCCAAACATCATTCAACAACATACAAAGCTAGTTCGGTTAACTGAAATACTTGCATGTCATGGACGTTTGGAGTGAAAAGATCTAAACCAAGGGAGGTAACTCTTCTCATATCCTCCAAGCCAGGAATTACATTACGAATGAGGAAGTCAAAATTACGATGACTGCCCGTGTCAGGGAGGTTATGGAAGGTTACATTCAACCCCATTGGATATCGTACGTGGTAAGTATTCGCCGCCTTTGCTTAGAGATATGGCTGAAGCGCTGTCGAACGGCCGATTAAGTCTGAATCTAGACTGGAAGATACCGTAAACAATGTAAACAAACTATCTTACTCGGTATCCTTTATTGTTGACCTGTAATCAAGAATGGAAAAGTTAAAGTGACAAATTATGTGTCATTAATTTTGTATGTGGCTTAAGTAGAGGCAAAACACCATCTAACCTGAGATAAGTTCAAATCGTCTTCGAGAGTTGCTTACAGAGCACCAGATAAGCCTTTGCCTATGTGGGTATGATACCCAGATTTTTAGAACTGAGTGGGTATTTCAAATATCAAATGGGTATTCATACTTTTTGATACCCACCATTTTTTCGAAAACTGAGTATTCATTTCATACGTAAAAAATCTTAAACATGTTATTTCTTTAAAGAGATATGGGAAAAGCCTACTTTCTGTTTGTAAATGATCAGTAATACCAGAAAATATTAGACGTGTGCAAAATGATGAAATTTCTTTTCAAAGGCAACTGATAGAAAACTTGTACGGCAAAACGTCAGAGTATTTATTAACTGAGTCGGCATTGATATGTAATTGTTACCAATAATAAATTAATCTAAACACGCTTGCGAATATCCCTGATCGGTTTTATGTCTTTTTTACCAGCAACTCTCGTTATTTTTTCTTGCATCATCTTCATAAAAAATGCTATCATTACATTCTACAACTATGCCACATATATATTGAAAATACGTTCTCAATAAAAAAAATTATGTCAAATGACTATTTCTATGTGCTGATCCTAACTAAACCTTTTTTCGAGCCCTAAATCTGCACAAGCCAACACTCACCAAACGCCCTTGGGAAAATAAAGTAATCATTCTAGTTTCGTGTGCACATTCAAAGTCAGCAGGCCCAAATCTTGCATAAAACAAACGATGTTAAACTCCTCACACAACTGGGAAATATCAGATCAATTATATGAATTGTAGCGAGTTCTAAATGGTGTTCGGAGTAGTAAGAGAAGCCGCTTTGCGCAAAGCATTACTCGGAGTAGATGTTTATGATGTAAAAAGACGTTTGCATATTACCAGTAAATTAAAGTTGAGATTTTCACGTAACTATTTTGATTTTTGTTAATGACACGATACGCATTATAATTTGTATGTATTGGGTAAATACGCATTGCTAATTTTTGAGAAGCGTAAACGTAGATTTTTAGTGATTTTCATTACGCAGACAATTTAATTTTCTTGCGTATGTTGACTTTTCTTCTGAGTAAAATACGCAAATACGCAGCTTATCTGGAGCTCTGTGCTTATTAATCTATAAAATGCCAAATTTATGACATTTTCTTGTTTTCGATTGTAAATTAAAAAATGGATATATAAATATTTAGACGACATTCAGAGTCCCACTTACATGTATATTAGTTAAATGACCTACTTAGCAATACCAACCTATATTTCTCGTTTTGTCTTCTATAATATGTTAAAAAAATACGTTTGAATTCAAGAAAAAAACACGCGCGCAAATGTTATTGATAGGCATTGAGATGCTAATTTTCAGAAAAAATAGCTAGTTGTCGATGAAATATGAAGTTTGACATATTTTATCCCAACCACATATACCCTCTGTGCACCATTTAGACTGACAGTTAGATTATTTATTAACGTCTCACCTCAGATATAAAAGTATATTTACAACAAAAACGAGCCATTCCGTTTTGGAGTTATGAGAGACGAATAACATAAAAGGTACATTATGAGGTTACTAAATTACAAGTGTATATTCTTTAAAATAACCCCAGAAACAAACAGTATATATAATATCCTTACGTAAACTTATAAGTGCCTTGCAGGTATTGGCACTAACATGTACATGTAAGATGGCCGATGTCTACTTCGACACGTCTAAAGTCTTTAGTCATCTGTGCACACAATGGGAAACATATGGACAGTTGAAAACTGCTAACCTAGCAATGTGAGCAGCTTTTGAATATATCTAATGACGTGGAACTTTGCCTTTAGAAATTGAGCTCTGAAGAATAGATTTAATCGCCCACCTACCCCGCTTTACAGTCTATGTAAACTCTGTGATTCAAATGTTATGGAAATGAAATTCCTTTTCTTCTGTTAAGTTTTTAGGAATGAAATTTCTCTACCTGAAGCTTATGTGACCATGGGGGTGTGTGAGTATAGGAATGACGCGTGCTCACTAATGCTCTTGTTTCATTACTTCATCAATCCAAACATATCTTACAGCATTTTTCTTGAATTTTTGTTTTATTTATAATCTGACCTTTAGTTCATTTCTTTTTTTTTATAAACGATTTGTTTTGCAGGTGTGTCAACGTCAGACAAATAATGTCGTTTATCAAAGAGGAATTCGCCGTGTGTAAATTCAGCCTGAACTGTGAAAACCTTTCATTATTTACAACATCTCAGGTAACTAATGAACATATCAATGACGATTTATATACAGCTATTGACTCATTCTGCCCAAACACAAAATATTGCCAAGATTTTATTATTGGTGAAACACAAAAAATATAACTTATTTTAAAATAAGATGATATCTTATTCGATAGTTTCTTTACGAACAGATTATGAATATCTCTTTTTAAAAGATGTGGATTTTTAGAATTAAAATTACCGCCATTTTCCTTCGAAACATGTATTTTTAAGAATCAAATTAAAAGTTTAACTATATGAAGCAGGGAGGAAGAAAGATATGGGTTTATAGTGTTTTATTTCATACACAGTATTCATTTAAATATAATTTAACTTGATCTATTTAATACTTTCATATTGTTCATTCAGCCTATTTTGATTCTCAATCAGACGATATACGTGTAGCTTAATACTTTCTGTATAAAGTGATACATGGATGACTTTCATATTGTTCATTTAGCCTATTTTAGATGTTTCTTAAAAGTCTATACTTCCTTTTATTAAACAAATCCTGAAAATTGGTGGCATGAGATGTACCGCACGTTTCGAATGGTATCGTTATGAGATATTATGATACGTTTCGTCTCTAAAATATGTGTATCGTCACGACTCTAACAAAGCATAACAACATTTATTTTATCATCTTTTAATATCTACACATCCGTTTACCGAAGTATTTCAATTTATGAGACCGGGGTATTAGGAAGGAGCGAGAGCGGATTTACATACGCTGATTTAACAGGATGTCAATTTATATGTCAGATTATCTTTTGAAAAAGAATTGTTGACACACATTTAAAGGATATACATAAAGCTAACGATAACCGTTTATAGATAAACACATGCTCCGTATTGTACATGTCAACATGTATACACAGAAGTTAATCTTCATTTTATTGAACTTCTGTTTCAGTGGTGCAAATCCCCCTATATATTTCTGGTCTATAGGATACTGCTTGTACTTTATTGGATCATCGGACCTATCCTGGCCGTCACGAGCACAGATGACACTAACATATACGTCAACCCGGAAATGGTTGGTCCAGCAGCTAGAGACCACAATTGGACGAACCTAACTTTTTGGGCCTTTGTCATTCTGGAACTAGACTTCGGTTTCGCAGCACTGATGTGCTGTGTGGCAACGTGTGTAAGAAAATGTAGGAGTTTAAGGGGTGATGACCTCCCATGGTACTGCCGATGGTCCTGCAAACTCTCCTGGCTACTAAATAACATCAATTCATCAATAGGAGTCTTGGTAACCATTGTCTATTTTGGAATGTTGAATGACAAGAGTGGAAGAACAAGCGCCTTCGATCTCCATAGCCATGGTCTTACAACCGTATTCATCGTCGTCGACAACGTTGTGAGTGCACGTCCCCGTCGTCTTCTGCACTTCATCTACCCTCTCGGGCTTGGGTTGGCATATTTCATCTTCAGTGTCATATTCTGGTCCTTGGACAAAGAGAACCATGTGAACTACAGAGTGATACTGGACTGGAATGTTCCTGGTACCACCATTGGGTGCTGTGTGGGGCTTTCTCTGCTGCTTGTTGTCATACATGCTGCTCATTTCTTCATTGATCAATTGAAACTGTTTGTTCATTCAAACGTTTGTAAATAGGCAAACAAACCATATTTGAGTTGAATGTGAAATGCATAATAATTTCTCAAAATTGCATTATTCCTTTTCCGTATCGAGTGTGCCAAACATACTATCATTTTCAAATGTCATTTGAAAATATATGAAGAACGACACCTTTATTGTACAGCAACGGTTTACTAATACATGAACTCTTCACAGTTACGAGTTGAAAAATTGTTACTTTATTTGGAATAGACAATCAAATTATTTTTGCAAAAGTAGTTTTCTTCATATTTATCAACCTCGGTTAGCATGCCATTGCGGACACCGAATACCGTTTCTCCTCTAATAAGCACATCGACTGATCCGAATTCAATTTTTAGTCTATAACGATGCGTTAAGAACTGCCATTTTTAATTAAGGTTTTCCATTTAAATGTTATTCCATTCCGTTAAGGGATGAAACATTGGGGCCAATCTTGATGGCAGTGTGTCTGCTTGACAAACATGACAACGACAGGCAGATGGCAGTTCTAAAATGCCTAAATCTTTTGTTATTGTTTAATTGTCATTGGTGAAATATCGTCAATTATAGAAAAGAAAAAGTAAACATCACTCCGTGTCAATACCGAGTGTCTCATCCGAGAGCATTCATCGCTTGACTAAGCCTCATCGACATGTTTGCCAGTCTGATGCAACTATTTATGAACAGCAGGGTCTTAAAGACGTATGCGACGTCCCACAATGGTCCACACATGTTCTATTTGGTTCAGATCCGGATTCCAAGCGTGCTAAGGAAGTGTTGTTATGGCTTCTCGCTGAAGAGTCTGTATTACCGTTCTCTCTATGAGGTGGTTCTCAAATTTTTTAACTACCACATCGAGAAGGATAGTATCCCGGTATTTCTCAGCCCAAATTCTACTCGGAACAGTCACGATGTCCAATTTACAACGGCAGAAGACACATTCCCACATCGTGCATGCCTAGGAGCAAAACGGGTGTTATCTTGTCACAATACACTATATCTAGCACAAAATGACAAAACATCCTGCAACAACATTAGACGTTCAATAAAAGTTATTTTGGATAATTTCACACGTTTTAGCCTGCCGACCAAGGCGACTCCTGACAGTTTGAATGAAAACCCTCCTTTTAGTATACAAGTTATTCCTCTATTACTGGAACACCAGAGAAGGGTCTTACGGTTCAAAGCACTGCTCTGTTCTCATGTTTACAGATTAACTCTGTGTCTAGATCCGGACCGTTCTAAGGTCTGTTTAATTTTTGCGAAAGTGTGATTACACTGTGGTTGCACGCCAAAGGTCTATCAATTATTTGCTATGTTTCACATATGGAAATTCTACCAGCATAAGCTTAAAAGTCAAAGAACGAGAACTACCAAAGTACCAGTTTGTAGAGTTGGAGAGGGCAATTGTCAATGGTTGAGTACTTAATCGATACCAGCAGGCTACTGATTCGTGTAACTAGATATCGGATTTAATTATTCACCACATTTCTGATTGCAGGAATTTTTTTCCCACCTTACCTCTGCTCCAAGTTGAACCTTTTGTTGGCTAGCAATTCTGAATGCTGACTGGTTGCATACAAAGTTAGCTGACCTTTAAGAAATCTACAAACACCTCACTTGTGCTCAGATGGATATTTGGTTTTGATATTTGATCATTTCCCTCTTAATGTGTCATACTATAGTTTTTTTAACCGAGACTGATATGACTTGGACAAATAACATATCTCCTTCTGAACAGCTGAAACGAACAGGCACATTCGATAATTCAGGTGAAGTGGACATATGAAGGGCCGGACCCCATAATTGTATAAGACGTTTATTACTTCTTTTGAATTAGTACTTTCATGTTACTTTGTTACATATTGGGTAACACTGTGATTTTTTAACTGCTCCTTTCAATGTCTCGGTGGCCAAGTGGATAAATTGTAGGCACAGCCAGTGCTAACGATCGTTGTCTTCCGTTGAGTGTTTTTTCGCATATTAAAGGGGCCCTTCGATAAAAAGCAAACAAAGTTCCAATATTCCCGATATTTGGATCCGATATTATATAACAGTGTTACGTTTGTTCTAGTTGGTATTTCTAGTGATTTAATCTTCATTCACTCACTTGTTTACGGAGAATGAAAAAACTTTTTTCATATTTCTCTTTTGTATGTTGTTATGTTTTTATCTTTCTTTTTTTTTAAAAATGCGTCATCTGTAACACTATCAGAGGCACTTACATGTGCAACCATAAAAAATGGGCAAGAAATTATTTATTGTCAAATAAATCATCATGTACGTGATAACATTGACTTAAGTAGGTTAAGAAAGTGAAGTCAGTTGGAAACTGATTTATATCAACAATAAAAAGAGTTGTTTATCGATCCAGCCTTTTCTGTATATAAGCACCGATTTGATAGCTTATGTGATTGGTGGCTTAGTATTGTTCTGTGTGTCTATAAGTTGATACATTCTGTAGATAACGAGGTAGACAAGATTCCATTGAAATTGCTCGATTTTGTTTTTAATAAAAGTGTCTCGAGATGATTATTACAATTAGAGATAAATGACATTTAGATAGAGATCAAATTACCATTGTATATTTGGGATCACATGTCGAGGCGAGATGGGCGAGTCGGTTATCTGCAAGTAGGGTGAGTGTTCGCTGGATTCCCTGATTCTGAGGGTGTGGGGTTGCAACGGGCAAGGGCTCGACTCGAAAAAATACAATAATTTGCACATCTTGTATTACTGCAGATAATGTGATCCCGAATATAACAATGTTATATTTATTCCGAGTATTCATCTTGTTTCCTTTATATCTTTATTTATCACACTTCAAATTTACAACTTGTGCTCTTTAATTTCACATAACACATGAAGTTCAACAGGGTATCTACTGAGCCCCTCTTTTTTCATGGCAATTGCTGAGGCCATGAGAAGTAATACAAACTGGATCTAGAAGTGAATTATATATACTGCCGTTGAGAGGTGATTTTCTATATGCATTAAGTGGTAGAGGTCACTAGCTAACACTGCTAAGTATAATTCACATTTGCGATTGTGATATGCGCATAAATGCAATTTAAAATGGGATATTTAATGAAAGTATCAAAACATTAGGAAAAAGACTTTAGTATGAACATTTTCTGCAAAAATGATAATTTGACAGATTTTATTTTCGACTTGTGAAAGTGAAAGAATGTTGCAGTGCTTTTAAAGTTTTAGAAAGAAAGTTTTAGTGTGTGTGCGTGTGTATGTCATTTTAAGTATTTCAAACATCAACCGTAATTTTATTGCCGAAACTGATATATAAACATTTTGCAAGTGTTCCCAGGCCTTGGTAATGAAATATGTACTCTACCCGTATGTTTTGTTGCAGGCTTTTACGAACGTATCTTCAAAGGCCTTGTAGCCTAGTCATGCAATAAGCCCTAACCTTACCCATGACATTACCCTCCCCCATCCCTACTCAGCTATAAAATATGGAAATTTCGGCCCCCTCACTTCCAAAATTGGTGCTAGGGGCCTGGGCTGCACGTGGGTTTTTGCAAGGTCACAGGGTTGTCTTCTGAACGCTTACGGTTGTAACGTCACTGCAAGGTCACATGGTTGTGTTCTGTACACTTAGGGTTGTAATGTCACTGCAAGGTCACAGGGTTGTGTTCTGAACACTTACGGTTGTAACGTCATTGCAAGGTCACATGATTGTGTTCTGTACACTTAGGGTTGTAATGTCACTGCAAGGTCACAGGGTTGTGTTCTGTACACTTAGGGTTGTAATGTCACTGCAAGCTCACAGGGTTGTCTTCTGAACGCTTACGGTTGTAACGTCACTGCAAGGTCACAGGGTTGTGTTCTGAACACTTACGGTTGTAACGTCATTGTAAGGTCACAGGGTTGTGTTCTGTACACTTACGGTTGTAACGTCATTGCAAGGTCACAGGTTGTGTTCTGTACACTTAAGGTTGTAATGTCACTGCAAGGTCACAGGGTTGTGTTCTGTACACTTAGGGTTGTAACGTCACAGCAAGGTCACATGGTTGTGTTCTGTACACTTAGGGTTGTAATGTCACTGCAAGGTCGCAAGGTTGTGTTCTGTACAGTTAGGGTTGTAATGTCACTGCAAGGTCACATGGTTGTGTTCTGTACTTTTAGGGTTTTAAAGTCACAGCAAGGTCACAGGGTTGTGCTCTGTACACTTACGGTTGTAACGTCATTGCAAGGTCACAGGGTTGTGTTCTGTACACTTACGGTTGTAACGTCACTACAAGCTCACAGGGTTGTGTTCTGTACACTTAGGGTTGTAATGTCACTGCAAGGTCACAGGGTTGTGTTCTGTATACTTAGGGTTGTAATGTCACTGCAAGGTCACAGGGTTGTGTTCTGTACACTTAGGGTTGTAATGTCACTGCAAGGTCACAGGGTTGTGTTCTGTACACTTAGAGTTGTAATGTCACTGCAAGGTCACATGGTTGTGTTCTGTACACTTAGGGTTGTAACGTCACTGCAAGGTCAAAGGGTTGTGTTCTGTACACTTAGGGTTGTAACGTCACTGCAAGGTCACAATGTTGTGTTCTGTACACTTAGAGTTGTAATGTCACTGCAAATGTTTACTGGCATGGTCTTATATCAACCTATCACACCTACATTTTACCAACGTTGTTCATGTGTCAATATTTGTTCAAAGAAAAATTAGTGTTTCTGGTCCGACTGTCCGACTCTGATAAAAATAAAGACAAAGTTTCTTTGGTTCAACTTGTCAGTCAAATAATCTAATCAACAATGAAATAACAATGAGCAGGTTGTATAAGTGTAACTAAGATTACACGTGGCACCGAGAGTGTTAACACCAACAGTGAGTGTCGATGACTTTTGTGAGAGTTACAAAAGCCTGATTAGAATGTTGAACAGTTTGTGTATTTGGTAGATTGATAAGTTTAAACTCGCTCTACATTACCGACCCAACAAGAGTAAAAATAACTGAAGTATGAGTGTTTTGTAGATTAATTATATAGTTCGACCAAGGACTAGTTAATCAGTTTTAAAGCCGAATAGCCCGAAGTTAACGGGTATAAATAGGTTTTACTCTGTAAAGCATACTTATTTACAATGAAAAATACAATGCAATTTCAAGTCAAGTTACTCACCCAGTCAATGATATAAGGAGAAATTATATTCTTTATTCTGATATAATATTTCGTTTTCTAATCAATGATACAGTACGGACTTGTTCAGAACTATGCATGACTCTCAATATTGATAATTATCCAATATCTATGTGTAAATATTAATTTTATCGTTTCGTTTTCGATCTATAACATCATACTAAATAGAGCCATTGACTCTGTAGCTCAACTTGCTTTGGATGATTCGTGATCACTTTTTGATGATTTGTGTATCAAATCAAAAGTTATAATATATCCATTCGACGTTTGTGACGTCAGGATGACTCTCCATTTAATTTTACTCAACATTGATCAAAATTGTTCAAGGAATCTCTAAACAAGGTTAAGAATCCTTGCGGTTTTAAATTAAGGCGAAGGTACAAATGGAGATATCTCTCGGTTTCACACGCACATTAAAAATCAATGTAAGGCCCTTTCACACATTTGATCTCAATACATTTTGAAGATGTCATCCAAATTCCAAAATCATATAGAAATCGTAAGGATGCGCGGTATTTTCGGTATTTTGCAATACGGAAACAATACTATACGTACCGGTACACTTTTCTGGAAATATCCAATATATCGCACGATGTAAAATTAACAATATCCTTTTACAGAGCCACTCCGTGATTTTCATTACATATTATTTACCTTTGATACGAACCTAAATATCATATGTGCTGATATAAACTCAAAACATCTTTACTTTTCATGCCCAAAAGACATATATATGACAAATACTGTTTTTTATATGAAAATCTAAAAACATATAAATGCACAGAGGTGTAGATATCGCGTCCAATATACATGGATACTAGTTCTATAACCTAACAAACACTATCAACTCCTAAATGCCCTCCAGGCTGTTTTAGATAAGTCTCCAAAATTACGTTTGACTATTTGACGCGCGCCATTGTCCGGTTTTCGATCATAATTGCGACGTTCTACCTTCATATTGTCACTGTAAAAACCCAACAAGCTTTAAAATGTGTCTTTTTGGTAACAATCGATACTTAGCGATCAAATGACACCATTGATTAAGTTTGGCATAAACGACTCCAACAACTCACGGAGTCGCTCTTTGCAGAAAAATATAACCAAAAAAACGTGACTTTACTTAAAGTTGAAGTGTGAACTCGCAAAGTGAAAATAGCACATCATGTTTCAAGTCCGGAACCAGTCACTGAGTTATCTCCCTTTTCTAAACCAGTCAGTTAAGCATTGCTCACTGTTCTAATGGATGTTATTCAGTCAAGAGAGCATATGAATATGATATAGAATATGAAAAGTACCAATTCATTGCAATATATTGCCATACTCCTCTCTATATCGCAAAACATAGCGATGCGGAAATGAGTAGCGGTACCAATCCTTAGAAATCAGCACACTTAATCCATAGATTAAATGCGGAAACCCTTGGAAACTGTTGAAATGTATGCATACATTATCCCGAAGGATTTTTTCATGATTAAAATAGTTTAAGTTCAGAAATGACATTTCCATGTACTTAA
Source organism: Phorcus lineatus (assembly GCA_921293015.1). Classification (NCBI taxonomy): domain Eukaryota; kingdom Metazoa; phylum Mollusca; class Gastropoda; order Trochida; family Trochidae; genus Phorcus; species Phorcus lineatus. Next base: position 37,333,435 of record OV121086.1, on the reverse strand, counting down.
ACATAGTTTAACTTCATATTTCACAATTTACCGTAACTGTTCATGCAGCTCGTTGAATTAACCGAATGGAAGGTAACTTTCCGAAAAAAAAATTGAGTTCATTAGACAACGCACTTTGCACATTTAGTCTTCTTGATAAAACACCGTCATGTAACATAACGACTAAATTAAGGCACAGGTCTCGGTGTAAAGAAGAAAGCTAAAGATATCTGCCAGAACTCGAGCGGTGCGAACATATATAAGGTGAAGATTTTATTACTTTAGCCACCTCGTGGGGAGAGAAGCTATATAACCTAAAACCTCAATATAACTTTTATAAAGATATGAATTCACGCTTTGGAGTAATTTCTATATCATCGATTCTATTCTATTTAAGCCGCCTTGAATATCAAAAGATAGGTCTGCTTCCTTTTCATAGGACATATATATATATAAATCGGAATATCCAAAAGAAGTTATTATCTCGATGACACAGTCATCCCAATAGACCAAATGTGAGATGCATAAGACCAAGATGTATAGTATACGACTGACACTAACTGATAACGATAAACAATCACCGGTTCTCGAGTCTTCGGATGAAACACACAAGCACATACAAATACTGACGCTGAGAGAGAGAGAGAGAGAGAGAGAGAGAGAGAGAGAGAGAGAGAGAGAGAGAGAGAGAGAGAGAGAGAGAGAGAGAGAGAGAGAGAGAGAGAGAGAGAGCTACTGATTGGTAAATGAGTAACATATTGGACACAAAAAAAATCTCAGGTGTAAATCAGATAAAATAAGTCGTAAGATTAAACATTATCTTTTGACATCTTAACATAATTCTGAAACACTTTTTATCCTTGTATTTACTGAAGCTTCGGATTATTCTTCTATCATGATAGTTGGACGGAATGATCAAAATGACGTCAACACCATTGTGACGTTTTAACGTATCAATAACATTCGCATATATGATTGTTTGGGTCAACACGTGTTATGAAGCGTGTGCAAGACATCACTTCTGGTCCTATATAGCTCTCGGAAACATCTTGTCTCCTTCCTAGGACAAATGAGTTCACTACTAACGAACTCATAAACATCTGCGAATGACAGTGAGTCGTGTTACATCACCGAAACTCGGATGCATGCACACCCACGAGATCCAGTAGGCCTATTTACATACGGGGATGTGACGTCGAATGCGCATCCTGATTGGTCGCGAGCGGCACGTGACCTATTCCGATTTCAATGAATAACCGGGGAACGGTATCTTATCTCCTCGACTCACGTATAAAATAAGCCGAGGACCAAACAGAAAAGTTAGTCCTCGTGAACTAGATCAGAGCCCGGACTAGAGCCATGTGCTCACTTATACGAGAGGAGTTTCGTTTACGTAACTTCGGGCTTCATTATGACCACCCGGCACATTTCACCTCGCCACAGGTATGTTCACACATCGTTTAAAAACAAATTGTCATCTTAAAATATTCTTTTATTTTAATTGATTGATCAAAAGTAGTAAGCAATAATAATAATATGATAAAATAATAATAATCCAGAAATATCTATATTACAACCCTATCGATTTCTGATACATCAAGCAATAAAGTTATTATCATGCTAATGAACTTCAGGACTAACCCTGTATATTGTTGATATACGTCTTTTGAAAACATTTTTAAAGATTGTGGTGAGTTAAAAATTCAAATAGAACAGCACGTGTAGTTTTCAATACAGGGCGTGTATGTTGTAAAAGGGCTTTTCCATGTTCAAAACTTACTTTCCAAGGTTGTTTAATAAGATTTTAAAAGTTTTTACCTAATTCATCAAGCACGAGACTCTTACCTGTTGAACTCTCCAATAATTCAATACAATTTCAGCCATGAACGGGAGCTTATCATCCAAATGAGATTTAAGTATTTTGATGATACATTGTCATTTCTAAAATTTAAATTGCATGCAATAAATTAGAAGAAATACAAAGGAATAGGGTGTCAGTACACAGCCTACAACAGTTTATATAAATTCCATTTCTAGTAACAAATCATTATAGACATATTTGTGGAAATAAATAAGATAAATGATATTAACAATAACAATAATAACAATAATAACAACAATAACAACAACAACAACAACAACAATAATAATAATAATAATAATAATAATAATAATAGTAATAATAATAATAATAATAATAATGTCTTAAATGATCTAAACTAAATAACATTTAAGATATAAAACGAATGAACACCTATGAGTATCGTTCGACCTGTATATTTTAAAACCCCGTCGAAATAGAACTCGCTGGACCTAACAAGACAACCATTATGCTAGCTTATTGCAATCAATAGAATTTTTAAAAAATACTTTGATTTTATTTTTAGAATTAAGTAACCTTCTAAGTAATCTGCTTGAAAAAAAATGACTTTACAAAAACAGAAAAATTGATGATTTACCTACTCTCACCTCATAACCATACAACATTTTTATAATAAAACATAAAATACATGGCGTCCTTAGAAACACCAGCGCTTTTATGTTTTAGTGTATGAAATAAGCGGAAATGACTGATTTCACAAACTTATTACTTTCCGTCCATATTATCAAACATTGAACACTAAAACTGAACCTGACATAACTGAGCAAGGAAACCCTCTTTGCCCAGTCGTATTTCAACATTAGTGTGACACGCAAACAATAAGGAGCACTTAGACCTTTCAAAACCCAACGTTTATGAAGAATCAATCGTATATTTGCTTAGAGTCGCTTTGGTGTTTACCTTTATGAGACCTACCAGTATAATAAAGGTGAAGGCGTCTCGGACTTTAGTCGATGAAATACAAAATGTTGTTAATTAAAATCAACATTCTTCTTGTTGTGTAATACCGCGCATAGATACATCTGGTATTTACTAATGGATGAAAGAAAACCACCTATCCCATGATGTAAGAAAAATCGATTGCGGTGAATACGTGAGCTAAAATTTGAAAAAAAGAATAATCGTTATGTAAACGACGAAAAGTCAACTTCATTCTAAATGCAACGAATGGGGCGTTTTTATGTAGGTAATAACACTCAGAGTGCATCCGATATTCTATGCGAAGGCTTTCGTTGAGTTGTAAGTACTGTTGATATATCACTCTGCATTTGTAAATATTTACAATGCGACGTGCAAATAGTTGGCGCACAAAAAGCTTGAATTTGTTCAGCAATCGCTTACATACGTAACATGTTTTACAAGAGAAAATTGAACGATTCGTGATTACGGCAGTTTGTGTTATTATCTGATTATTCAATATAATAAACATCAAAAGAACGTTCATATTTTGCTATTGAGGAGAATTTATTTCAGGAAATAAATAAACATGTAAATGATAATTAAAGTAATAATTTAAAACATAAATTGAACACTATTGTTTTCATTATCACTGTCCGTAAGAGTCCAGAATTATTACTGTCCACAAGAGTTCAGACTATATGAATTTATCATAATTTGTTCTTTTAACAAATGGAAATCAAAATGTACATTGATCAGCCTGATAAGATTTTAGAAAAGAAAGACAATGACCGATGAGTTAATATGGGATCTACGCCAGCTTCGTACAGTAGAGATTCACTCCTACATATTCACGTATGTAACGCCCCATGCAGACGCTTCCGGGCTTTTGATGTCGAGAAATAACTTGTCTAACCTTTGGTGTCTAGGATCACATGGAATATTGAAATCATGTGTTCACGTTATTTCTGTTCTGTTATCTATTTCTGTTTTAGATATGAAAATGATATTCTCAGTTCAAACTCTATCGCTGTAATAAAACGTATTTCAAATAAAATTTATGACAGTTAATGTCTTTTCCATGAAAAAAATATGCATCGAAGCGTCTCTTCAAATCAAGTTTCAAGTTGTAAAAAAGAAAATTTATTAAAATTAATGTGTTTGTTACATGGATTAAGACTATCATGTAAACTTAATCACATTCGTTGTACTAGGGACAAAATTATACTGTTCTACCGCTTTTAACCGCTTATCGTAATAATTTTGAAATTTACTTAGGGTAGACCTTCAGTCGCATAATTGTGCCCTCTCTCACATAAGCAACATACTATCCAATAGGGAAGCAAACAGATCCTCTCGACCTATCTCTAGTGAAACTTGGCTTTCATCATGATCTTGATGTTATTTAATTATATTTCCAGTGGAGGTGGCCCCCGCCTGTGTTTCTGTTTCTCCGATTCCTCTTCTCAGCCTACACACTGTACGCCTTCATCCAGGTCGTCGTCCTCGCCGAGCGTAACGTCAACATCTTCGACAGCGTCGAGCCGGAAGTGCGTGCCTACCCCGCTATGGCTTATCTCACAATATGGACCTACCTCGTTCTCACCTGTCATTTCCTACTGGCGTTCATTATGGGCGTGATTGCATTTTGGACAGGTAGGAAGAAAACTGACCCAAAACTCACAACCATGAAAGTATCAACGTACGAAAACGCAACGTTTTCCAGCGACAGCTGTTACGTGAAAGAAAACCAAAAGAGCGTTACGTTTGACGGTAACGCCAACAACCTTGAGAAAGGGACGGCCGTAACTGCTGATTCCTCCTCCGCGTCAATTGCGTCTCCTACTGGTACCATGCCGTGGTATTACAAAGTGGACTGGGTACTTATCAACGCAGTCTCTGTAGTGGAGATTGTGGTCACCGCAGTGTTTTTCACAGCGTTGTATAAACCAGAGCGAGGAGTTTCGATAACTGACGTCAACGTTCACATGTTAAACACCGTCTTCATCGTCGTGGACAACTTCATCAGCGCCCGTCCAACACGACTTCTACACTGCATCTATCCAATCATATATGCATTGAGTTACGTTACATTTAGTGCCATCTACTGGGCTTTTGACCACAGAAATGTGATCTACAACGTCGTGTTGGACTGGAACAATCCGGGAACCACTTTGGGTATTGATTGTGGAATATTTTTTCTCACCATTTTTTTGCAGTGCTTGAATTTCGCTCTATACCGATTCAGGGTCTTCATTCATGAGCGTTGTTGTTGATAAGAAGAGCGCTGTTAACGTTCCATTCATTTTTCTTTTACATTTGTAATATCCAGTACCATACACAAGTACATTTTCTCTTGCACAAGCGCTATTGAATATTATCTGCGCTGCGAGTTTTTAAAGATTGCTGTTGTTTGTTGAAAGCTTGTCCTAAACAAAGTGGTTTCCATTCACACTCTCTCCTAAGTTTAACTTAAACCTGTCCTGGATCAACATCGAAGCCGTCCCCAATCATTCTTATTCATCATTCAACTTCTTTAAATAGGCGAAGATTGTCGTCGGGTCAAGAAGGGTTGATGAAACCGTATCCTATAGTATGTATAGGAGAGTCATTGACAATGTCCTCAAGCAAATCTTAGTATTATACATCGTCGACAAGGTGACATACTGCTAAGGTTGTCATATTTTCATCATTTCATAACACATTTCGTAAATATGAAATTTAGAGGAACTTTACATGAAAAAGCTTTCTTCGTCAAGGGAATAAAACTATTTCAGTTGTCAAATGTTTAACCACGGAATGATAATTGTTAATGTCGTGAAGATGAACAAAATACGTCGTATTTCTTTAACTTAGGTTGATGTTTTTGTTCAGCTGTGAAAAAACGTGATAGGCTACGGTCATCTCACGTGCTCAGACACTTATAGTTTGTTATCAGCATGCCAGATAACTTGGTCACGTGACTGCATGAAAGGAGTTACACCCTGTCATTTGTTGTGACATGGTGTAGTATAACTCTCAAGTTAGAAAATGTTTGTAATGTCATCACTAATTTTATCTGTAACTTTGAAGTTTCTTAAGTCGTTGGCAATAAGTTTAGCATCAATGTAATCCTAACTTAGCGTTAGGTGAGTTTTTTCAAAAATCCACATGCTCCTTAAGGGGATATATATATAGAGAGAGATTCTTTATTTCCTTCAGCAATAACCGAAGATTACAAAATTACATTATAAGGTAATATACATTAAGCATTAATATATACTATATTTACGAGCATAAATACATTCATGAGCACATATAATTAATTCTATGTATCGGTTAAGGAGATATGCTTTAACTTCATAAACATACAAAGAAAAGCGTAAAAGAATACTTTCACACAATGTTGAATCTAGAAAATGTTAAAAAGGTTTTTCAAAAATCCACATGCTCCTAAGGGGATATATATTTAAGAATTTCCTGCAGTCCTCTGAAATATGCACATCTTGATTGAGCAGGCTGACATTAACACGCTCATTCGTAGTTGGTATATAAGGCCACATCGACAATGATGAAGCATATATACGCATTTATTACCCATATGGTTAATCATAAGTGGTGACATATTTTCAATATGAACACATGTGCACATATCACTTTTGCCTAGCAACGATTGTTTCAGAGCGAGTTACCGTATTACGTCGTCTGTGACGTCATAAAACCAGTGTTCATGACGGCACTGTAGTGGGCCGCCGGAAAGGAAGCAGGCCGCATTCCGTGTGTTTTTAAATGAAATAGAATCGGTAATAAAGAAATTATAACCCGAGGAAGTGTGTCATATGACTTTTACGAAACTCGTGCGAATTTGTGTATAACCCTCGCTCTCGCTCGGGTAATACAAAAATTCGCACTCGTTTCGTAAAAGTCATATGACACACTTCCTAGGGTAATAATCTCTATTTATAAACCATATGGTTAATCATAAGTGGTGACAACTTATCATTATGAGCACATGTGCACATATCACTTTTGCGTAGCAACGATTGCTTCAGCGCGTCTTAACACCATTGTTCCTGTCTTCACTGTAACGGACCGTCCATGTATTTTAGATTTAATAGAATCGGTAGTAAAGAATTATTACACTCGGAAGTGTGTCATAAGACTTTTACGAAACTCGTGCAAAGTTGTGTATATCACTCGCTCTCGCTCGGGTAATACAAAAATTCACACTTGTTTCGTAAAACTCACATGACACACTTCCTCGGGTAACAATCTCTATATATAACTGCTTATCACAGCCCGACTTTGATTGCTATCGTCTTTCATAACGTGAAGGGTTACAAGTGCTTTTAGATATCACTTGATATATCACATGCAAATATGTACAGAAAGCTCAAACTGATTTAGTGCACTTGACTCATATTTTCAGAATTTCTCCACTCAATCATAATGTTAAATCAAAATTGCTAAGTATGATTTATTGAACTGTCCAACTTTGGTAAAGCATTGCGTTTGAATGAAAAGTTACGCGGCTTAACATATCTGTCAATTATGATTTCACATTAGTCAAACAAATCTACGAAGGTAAACTTGGTGTCAGAAATGTTTATAACCTCGTTTTTAATTTATTGTGGCCATAAACATGCCCCGGTGACATTTTATGATTCATTTTACATTGTTGTTACTGTTGTTGTTTTTTGTTGATACTACATGTAGATTTACTACCTACAAGAGTGTGTGTTGTATTTAGCCACTGAACGCACAAATGTTTTACCGGTGTTCCTTAGATGATCCGAGCTGACATTCTGACATTCATGTAGCATGTGTTGTGCATTGAACTTTTTAAATCACTTTTTGACGACGATTATATTTGTTTTGCTAGATTGTTTGTTGATATTAATTAAAATATTTTTATAATTTCATTTATTGTGTCATAAGCGTTCAAAGCGTTTTTAATCTATTAACCTGGGACAATATCTAAACACGAGAGTTTTTATAGGATGTTTTGAAAATGTTCGAAAGAAAACAAAATTCTTTAAAAAGATGCTTACTTTCAAAGAACTTTAGCTTTGAGATCGACAGGCTCAAATATGTTGCCAATAAATAGATACAACGTCGGAACAATGTGTGTGAAGCACAAACAAGCTATGATAGAAAGAGGATGTTATGTTCGTGTTGATTGATGTGTGTCTATCACGCATGCCTGAATAGTTGTATTCTCTGAGCGAGAGCGATAAATAAACAGTTATTATGCACCGCAATATCTAGAATGCAACGTCATACTCAAAAACGTTATGCCACCAGGTCACGAGGCAAGAGCGCAATGGTTCGGCATTGGCCACCCTTATCGTTATCTGTGCGTCCTTCAAGAATGATCGATGTTTCTTTGTTTAACAATAGCCTACGCTGGGTCAGTGCCCTATTTGTACAATCATAAATTTAACCTTTGCCGGGGAAACAAAATTCTTCAAAGACTTGGGAATACTTTGTGGAATTCAATTACCTTTGATGATGGTATCTGGCTTTTGAACACCTGCTCCCCTATTCTCGAAACGTTCGTAGGGCTAAGATTCTTTGGACAGTTTTGAAGTTTAGTTTGAGTTCAAAACTCGAATACTAATTCACGATTTTGGTGTCCATACCGGTAAGATTTATCATCAACAATCCAGAATTAAAATGGTCTAAATGGGTTCCCAATATACTGTGCTCATTAATAATATACTTTTTATCAGGTGCAATTTGAATTATCGTAGAATATGTCCCTTTATAAGCGCATAAAAGAATACAAAAATGTGAGATTGCTGTAAGGTTACTTATCAAGTGACAGGTAATTGGGAGATAAATAGTTGGGTTTGGAAACTTTCCGGGATTCAATGTTATTCAATACCCACATTTCAGTTTTAAAACGCCTGCATGAAACAAGGCTGCGAAATAGGTCAGAATTAACCAGCTGAAAACTTTCTTATTGTGCCAAAAAACATATTGATGATCATATGTGAAATAAACGGATTGTCGTTATTGTGATAATGACAATGACACATATCAAATCAGAATACTAAACGATGTCCTGTTTGGTAACAATTTTTCAAAAAGAGTGACTGGTTTGGTATTTAACGAGCGAAAGCTATTTTAGATACCGATACCATCCACGAGCTTCATAAAATGTAATTAAACGTGACTAAGTTAAGTATTTTATTTATTACTCGAAGAATTATATCGAATAAAAGAATAAAAATCGCCTTGATTACCACTGCTGTCGCGACGCTTACACTGTGATGTCATACTTGTGATGTCATGTGACGTCAATCATAACGTGATGTTATGACACAATGTGTTAAATATTGTAGTTTTATTGAACGGCGGTTTTCAAACGGGAGAGTAATAACAAAATTCATGGTTAACGTAAACTGATAAACTCACAATCTTTGTTAAAAGGGTCCCATAAGACAGAATTCCCAAAAGACAGAATCAGTCACAACATTAATTAACTGAGCAATGCTGACCACCCCTCATTAATCAATGGACTGACCCAACCCGCCTTATGTTCGAGTATCGACATAATTTGAATTAGACTTATATTAAGTCTATGAAATATTTAAATAATATACTGTACCGTCATCCATTATATTTACTTTCGGGCTCCTAAATTGTGTTTAAGTCAATTCTAGACTTGCTTAATCAGGACATAGACTGTATTAACGGCTTCTAATTATACACATACATGAAGCAAGACTAGATCTGAATGAATGATTCCCAAAAGATATCAAGTGAAACACCATCCACTCCTACCATTTCTAGGCAACAAACTACCTTGTTTTAAGAAAAAAAGGAGATACATTGGTAACAGTTTGGACAATTAAGGTTGACGAATTAAATTCATACTTGCTGGAACTTATTTCTACAAAATTTGCTGAATCTTTTTATTTCATATCCTATCACTATTACAGGACACGTTACACATTTTTTTTAAAAATTAATGAAACATCAACTGCACTGTTAACATAAATGATCTCTCTAATTATAAGCATTATTTGATTATATATTTTTATTATGTTAATTTATACAGATTTTGTGAATATATATTCTATGACCGTCACCTCTGGACAGTGTAAATCTGTCCAGATTTTGACCCTAAAGCAGATTTTATCAAAACTTTCCAAATGACAAGTATAATTGTTTTCTTCCTAAAATAACCCTTTTAAAACAAATAATTTACAAAAAATCTTCATTGGGCAGAAAATGCTACCAATTTTGAAAATAAGCCATATATGTGTTAACAGAGACCCTATGTGAATTGAATAAAATGGTGCTTCGTGTTATAAAGTTTATTTATATGTTATCATCATCCATCGAGTGAAAAAAACCAACTGTTGTATCTTAATGGTGTCTTTTTGGAATTCTGTCCTTATTTATCTGGGCCGTTCCAATATTTTCAAAGGGTAGAGCCCTTGTTACACAAGATTAGTCAACCATGAAAAGTGTTGTTTTAAGCTTTCTGTCTTTTGGGAATTCTGTCTTATGGGACGATACCGTTAAAAGCGCATTTAAAGGGGGTCTACAACCTTAATTTTTAACTTCCAGTGTTTAATTAGCGAGGCCCCGCGAGAGTCGTAAATCTCAATCAGCGCGCCCTCTACTCAGCGGTGTTTTTACTGCGCTGCATCCTATGCGCGCGGTTTCCTTACTCGCGCGAATTACCCAACCGGATACGCGTGTGAGAATGTCGTTTTAAACAAATCGTTCTACAACTGAACTGCCATATGAGATATGAGATATGAAAAAAATATATATAAATCTTTGTAAAGTGAAATCTTTTTTAGCTTTTTTTAAATTTCCCTCACCTTTTACAAAATTAGATAAACAATTCTGGTACTCTGGTATTATGCAGTTGTTTACATTTAACTTGTAAGCTTGGACACTACAAACTTCACAATATTTCTTTCGATATTTTTAAAAGTTAGGTTTTGACTTTTGGATATATTGGGGATTTTCGTCACTATTACTCAATTCCTAACTATTTGAAATTTCTTATCTATGGCAGATAGGTGTTTGAGGTGGGGTTTTTTATATTTGGCAATAAATTGAACCTGGATTAAACAACTGTAAAATCAATGCACTTTTAATATCCATACAGTTCACATATAGTTATCCAAGTTTTTAAGAGCATAATTGAACACCAAGTTGACATTTAACAAAAACACAATCATTTTTCAGAAATTTAAGACACGTTTGCCATAATTTCAAAATATCACTGATGATTATAAAAAGGGAATACATGAAGGATATACTGGTCACTAGTTATAAAGTTTAACTAAAAGGGTTACCTTGATGATAGGGTGTTTTAAACTTTTTATTAGGTTCCGGTTTGGTATGTCTCGCATTTGAGTTGACAATCCATCAGTAAAATTTTAAGGTATAATCTCATGATAATACATCGAAAATTGATTTAATATTTTCATTATTTCAAAGTCATCGACAAGGGGTTCACCTCGTACACCATGCGTCCCGATAGTTCCAATATGGGATTTCTAATACGAATGGATAAGAATAAGAATGACTTGAAAAATGATGTATACAAACCTGGCAGTAATTTTTAACGTACATGTATTTACCAGTCTTACTGACAAAAGGGCACCAACCATAATTAATGATAGATTCACTTTAGTAAATGACAATAAAAATTATCTCCTCCTAATCCCGGATTGACAAATAGTTACTTTGTTTTGATTTTTTTCGCCAATTATTCACAGTAAATGAACACATGCTTTTGACATTTAAAAGATAGTGAAAAATATAAAATATAGTTGGATTAATCTTGAACATAATCAAAACCGCATAATCTACATTTCTATAGATATATCTTATTCCACGTAGTCTCTCAGACATTATACAATGCATGAACGGTAAAGCTGAAATCAACAATGATGTTATCTAATTTATCAGCCAGCCAGTCAGGCATAAAACAATAAAGCACAGCTGTCCACGGAACAGGAAATGATAATAAGGATATTATGTAAGAGATCGATCACATACGTTGTTTATAACACTTCAAGGAAGTTATATAGTACTTGAAAAATCTGGTCTAAACAGGCACTGTAATCTCGCTCTACTCCCATATTTTCAGTTGACGAGGTGGAATAAACATTGTCAATTCACTTCCTCTCTAATTCTGTTTTATTTGTTTATAATTGTATGTGGGCGTAAGGCAGCTTACTGAAATTAAAGAATTAATACTTTTCGAAATAATTGCATTTTCATCACTTAAATGCCAAAATCATGATATTTACTTATTTTCAATAATCATCGACAAAAGGCAATATATAGGCCTACGGCTGTACGGCAAGGACATGCTCCCCCTATAGTCGACCGATTGCAGGTGTTCTCACAGCGACATGTGATAGTAGAGAAGCGAGTCATTTTGGAATGCAGGCATCGTGTTGTTGGGTTGAAGTTTAACGTCTGCTTCCACCATTGTGTTATGTCGCCGACGTGGGGCCTATATGCCTTAGTTATTTGCAATGAATGGGGGAATAAGATTTAGAATAGGTCATAGACACCCAAATTAAGTTAATAAAAGTTCTAAAGTGGTAAAAAATAAAATCAATTTGGAATTTGGAACTCAGACATCGTGTCAGGAACGAAAATGAATAAGCCAATCAACGATCGCATGTCATAAAGGGGATTCCCCTGTCACAATGACCGCTTGGCCGGCGCCCAGTCCGTGTCACGTGACCTCTTTCCCCGGCTATGGCAATTACATAACTGCTGGTCAATTAGGTCTGAAAGGCTAGGGTTGTTGTTCCCCTTTAACTTGTTCTGATAAGTTAAGGTGAGATCACGTGATATCCTGTTTGTTAACTCACATCACGTGACCTATTCACAACCGCCATCTGTCGGGTAACCATAGAGAATTAGGGGCTTCAGACCACGATCAATACATCAACAATAATGCAAACATAATCAAGACATGTACGCGGAGAATCGTGTTGTCCATATTTATTTTCAGAAACATGTTGCTCTTAACACGACCTTTGTCAAGGTTGCTGAAGCTCATATCATAGAAACAACAAACATGCAAATGAAATTTCTCAATCTAAGGTCGGGAGCTTTTTTCTTACTTCAAAAAGTTATGAGACAACAATAAACATATCATTACAAAGAAACAATATGTATGTTCAGGATATAAAATTATATTATATCATAGAAAATTTTACTATATGTATATCAAAATGAATGTAAATGTTAATGACAACATGATATACGAAAATCTAACCTCTTTTGCTTTAGCAATTTATAAAGTACTCACGATGTTACATATTCCAGTTTATACATAAATGATTTACTTTTTCTGAAAATATTATAAATAACCCCTTCAATCAGATTCATTTTTCTTAAGATTACTATAATCTGTTCCGTGAAAATAAAGACTTATATAGTACTCATGTTGTTGATTTAGCCTCAAGGGTGCAGCATGATAGACCTAGAGCAGCATGGGTGAGCCAGTCCGCCCCTTCCACCCAATCACAGGTCGCCACGTCTAACACCTCAACGTCAGAAAGCGCGTGGTTGTCAGATGACGTCACACCCCCAACAATGTAGATGTTGTTCCCTGCAAGTATAGGAAACTTTTAACATGAGAAATCAGACAGGTTTTCCTAGAATTTTACAATCTGTTAGGATATGGACGGATTATAAAATGAAAAGTTCATTTCCCTTATACCTTCTCAATGATAGATCAAGTACTTCGAAACTGGGTTTTGTCTATGACGTCATGAATATATCAGCTATTCATTTCGAATAGTCGCGCGATTTGGGGAAAGCAAGAAGTACTTGTTACTGATAAAAGTACGACTGTATGTTACAAAATGATCATCTCAAAGAAAATGGCTACATATCTATAGAGTGTGATGCTCGTTGGATAAAAGAGGTTGGTTTTCATAGCAGCTTGTCATCTCTCTTTTAAGAAGGACTGCTCTAAATCTGTTGATTGTATGATACTGTAAGGGTGACTAATTCGATTTCGTTTTCTAAAGGCATTGTCTTTAGTTTTCAATATAATGTACGTCGTAAGCATTACTGTAAGTTATTAAAGATTACATTTATTGCCAAATTGTTCATCGTACTTCGGAGCTAAAAAAACTCACTGTTGCTATGGCAAGACAATGATATGGAAGAGAGGGCTTCTGTTTTCAAAATCTTCAATATATTACAACAATTATGTTAAAAAGAATGAAAAAACGAACATTAAAAGGTTGTTGTTTAAGAAGTTTATCCTGAATAATCCCCCCCCCCACCCAAAGGCACTACATTAAAAATCATCAACCCATCAACAGACACACCAAATGCTGTTGTTGCTAGTCTAAGAAATTTCCGTTTTATAGGCGTATATCTTTTCTCCCTAAGGTTGTTTACAAAACATCCGAGACATAGAATAGGAGAAGAAAACATCATGAAATGTTAAAACACAACTTACAATGAACCAAAAGGCTTATCAGGCATTGAAGGGGCAATAGCACGTTTTTTAAAACATTAATATCTTCAAAGTTTCCCCAAAGTTTATGCCACATGTACTATCTTCAGAGGGTCAAAACGTCTCACTACTCAACCCGATCATCTGTAATCGTTGAGGAAATGATCAATTCAAAACTTGTTCATGCAGTTGAAATCATTTATTTTCGTTTTTGTGAGATTTCGTTGTTTATCGTACTACTACCCCTTTAAGCACAAAGTTTGGATTTAGAAAGACATATAGAGGACACACTGGGACTTTCTATACAATAAATTCTATTTGTAATTTTCCTCACGAGATTATCTTATTCGGAACTCACTCAAGTTCTAAAAGTTGGTTTAATGCCAGGGTACAAAAGTGTGTCCAAATACTGTCGATTGTAACATATACATTTCAGCTTTGTGTACAGAGTAATCACGTTAGAAATTTTTAATCTCGTATCTCCTAAGTCAGGTCATATTTGCCCTTGGTTTATCAGTACGCAACGAAAAGACTTCAATGACCTGTAAATCACACTGCTTGCCTTACGCACTTGTACTCAAGGTCTAGACTTGCAAGGTTATATGAGAGTAATTTTCTTTTTGAACGCATTAAAGATATAGGACACTTTAATCTTAGCTTGTTGACGCTGTAAAATAAAATTGGTTTCTGATCTGGTTTTGTCAATGATTGTTAGAGTTATATAATGTCTGAAATACAATTATGTACTTTTGCATTCTATGTTTAATTTATGTGTTTGTAAATCTAGCAAACTGAAAACCAATGGTCTGATTAAGAGGCTGAATTTCAAAATTTTGTACTAAATGGACAAACTCATACCATAACCCCATAATGAAACGCATACATATATACCATTCCGCAATTGTCACCAATTAGTGGCAAATGTCTGTATTTTTTTTACTTTGTCATTTATCACTGCTGGTGAAAACTGGGAGAATCTCTCTGAATATCTTCTGATATCAAATAAATGAACACGAGTTAAAACAATAACAAATATTATTCATCATTTAAAATCATTCAAATTAATTCCACATTGTTTTATGTTGAAAGATGAACATTTCTCAACAGAACACCACCTCTCTATACTATTAGAAGCTTCTAAAACGTTTGAATAATAAAAGACTTGGGCATTGACCATATACTCTGAACCTGCGTTCAGAAACACATGGTTTGCGACGGAAATTCTTTTGTACCAGAATAAGAATAATCGACTTTTCGATGCTAAACCAATAGCATACGCTATCGAAAGCCATTGCTTACAATGCCTTAACTATGAAAATGATTCATTTAACGGATGCTAATCTGAGAGGCCAGCAAAGGATAGTCATAAAATGATCGAATAAATGCTCTGATGTATTATCGGCTATGGGTTCGTTCTGGAGCCGACTCGGCGGGAATGCAAAGTTTTAACATAAGATAAACATCTTTTCTTGACAAAACCGCATTGACCTCCTCTCGTGAGGTGGAAAATTAAAATAACATCACTCGTAGTTGCACCATGATAATATAATATAAACTTTCTACCACATTCAATGAGAAATTGTTAAAAAAGCTAAGCTACACTTTTGGCATAAGGACGGTATCATTTAGTTGGAAAAGTCACCTCAAGCTTGCATGTTTTATCTTTGTTATGCTTCACAACGAACAGGAAGGGACGCCTAAAAAGTCGGTCAAATATTACAAGCGTTCAGACTGTATTTAGCGAATGCTCCAAATTGATCATGAATTAAAAATGTTATTTCGGTTGACAAATTACCGAAGGGTTAAAGATACCAGGGCTTATCTAGCCCTTTTTTCTAATCCGCAAACCTGGTTTCCTTTCATCGAAGGGTGGTATTACAAATTTACACATTGCCAAACTCGTGTAAAGACCGTTAGAGGGAGTGGGCTCGAACACAGATAACGTTGTACGGTGGTGATGCAATACATTTGTACCAGATACACCTTAGGCTCTTGCAGTCCTAACGAACATATGCCAGTATTATTCTCTATTTGAAGATATAACAACTGCAACTAACAATATTCCCATTGCAGATGAATTAAGAATGTATGCTATATTTCAATTACTCTTCAACTTTTTTTAAGGGAAGTACAGACCTGTCGATTTGGCAAGATGTTAATAAATTTAAGGTTGTTCAATCTTATAACAATGCGACAAAATGATTTGTGTAAGACACTAGTTTTATATTCAACCTTGCTTGTCTTGCTATTCTTCTCTCTAAAGCTATGTCTTGTTCAGTATCTGTTATCCTTTTATGATCGGAATGTATAAAATTGTAAACACAAGTAGAGGTTATCCTAAGTTGATGAACTTGTTATCAATCCCTTTCATTATGATTAAATATGTTAAAATCAAATATCTATATTATATTAATAAAAACAACATATAATGTGATAATTTTTCCATTATTTTCTCGTGAGAAAAACTGCAGTTTATATACCTAAGGCGATATCAAACCAATTCAATACCGTTGCACAAAATGAGGTCACAATAGTGGCGTCACATGAAAAATATTCCCATATCGTCCAATCTTTGTTTCAACACACAGAATTTCTACTATTTCGCCAGAATAGTGAACGCGAATAAGAAGATGAAAAACCTCATTTCCGTGTAATACGTCACAACCATTGTGACGTCATACTGAACGTTTACGAAAACACATCAAATGGTCACTACACGGAGTTATTACTCTATGTGTAATATCTTATAGAGGATATTTGACATTTCTCGTCGAATACCATGGATATCTCATCGAGTGAAGTAGAAATTTATATTTTCACGAGTGGCGTAGCCACGAGTTTAAATATATCATTTTCTACTTCACGAGATGAGATATTCATGGTATTCGACGAGAAATGTCAAATGTTCTATTTATTATGTTTCCCAAAACTCCGTAACTGACCCTAAACTAAAACGCTTCGCTACCGCGGCCTTTGCATGACGTCATTAAATTTTTCATGACGTCACAGACGACGTCATATGATTGTTGCATCATTTCACTGAGTAGAATACCATTTTTATTTCACTCAGTGAAAATACGGGTTTTATTTTCACCGATAAATGGCATATTTCACCATTCGAAATATAATAATGTTTATTTATCAAACACCGAAATCTTCATAGTGCGAGTAATTACTCAAAATATCCTCTTGAAACCACCCCTATCATTTTTCTTACACTCAGAACTTCATTAAGAAATGGCGCTGCCACTGTGGCCTCCTAGCCATGACAATGACCACGATGCAACATCCACTTACCAATGGCAGAGACTCCGGCGTCGTGCCTGGGTACCCGCAGGGTCTGGATGACGTCCCAACGGTCGTGATTGTCGTCCAGGCGGAGGATGGTGTCTAAGCTGGTGATGGCGTCGCTGTCGTCGTAGAAGGTGGACCCTCCGACGAGATACAACGTCCCTTTAACCTCCACCATTCCTGCGTGGCACCTTGGACCAGGCAGAGGGTTTTTGCTAAACCATCTGCAAATATAAATAGAAATAAAAGTTTTCGTTTAAGTTGGAAAAAGTGCACACCTTAAAAGCATAGCTGTTGTACGATTGTACATTATTTATGTCTACGAAACATTGGTGTGCGTTAGTGCCTTAAGAAAATGATGTACCTTCTTAGAATTTACTGAGTTGACACACATTCGCAAAAGTAGTTAAAATAATAATAAATGAATAAGATTAAATATATAAATTAAAAAAACCGACGATTTTTAAAGCAATATTCTTATAGAAATACGAACAGATTTGAAATTCTAAAAAATGCATAGTGAGCTTCTTGTGACGTTACGTAACCAAAACGTTGATCAAATTATCTTGCATTAGTTGGTATCGTCGTTGATTGTTATTTTTTAAAAGTTTTATCAACCATCACTATCAAATCCTTAATGTCCACTATGAAGTCAGCAAGCATTTTTTAATAGGTATTAATATTTTACGCCCGCTTCAGTGAATGTTGTAGTTGTTGTACCTGTTTCTCCTCGGATCATAACACTCGACCGTTCCCAAGACGACTTTTTCTTCCTCTGTCTCAAGGAATCCTCCGACCACGTACACGAGGTCACGGTGACCCACACTGCACGCGCCGATCTTGGGTTCGGACATGGGACACACCTCTCCCCACCGATCGGTATCGGGATTGTAGTACTCCACAGAGGACAGGGGCCTGGGTGTGGGCGAAAAGAACATGGCTATTAGTGGGTGAAACATTTCAGTGTAACGTCCGCACTATACACATTGTCATCTTCTCATGGAAAGCCCTGATTCACAGGAGCTTGAAAATAATCATTCACTAAATTCATATGGAATAAATATAATGATATACGATCCCTTATACTACTTTATTACCCATATGGTTTATCATAAGCGGTGACATATTTTCACTATGAGCACATGTGCACATATCACTTTTGCCTAGCAACGATTGTTTCAGTCTTCAGTCTGTGACGTCATCAAACCATTGTTCGTGACGTCACTGAAGCGGGCCGCAGCAAAGAAAGTAGGCCGCTTTCCGTGTGTTTTAAATGAAATAGAATCGGTAATAAAGAAATTATAACCCTCGGAATTGTGTCATATGACTTTTACGAAACTCGTGCGAACTTGTGTATAACCCTCGCTCTCGCTCGGGTAATACAAAAAATCGCACTCATTTCGTAAAAATCATATGACACACTTCCTCGGGTAATAATCTCTATCTTTGACAAACAAGAGGCGTTTTGTCAAAACCCTCGCCACTCGGCTGCCCTAGAAGGAAGTGTATTCAATTGGTCATATTTAAACAAGGTAGTTCAACATGGTTCAGTATTATCAGCAGAATTTACATGTTAAACAGATAAGAAAAACCCACATCAAAACATGAGGATGAGTATCATCAGTAATCTGACAACAGTTAATGTTTTCCATTTGATATAATCACTGTTACTGTGACAATCGAATATTGATTATTTTCAAAATCCCCTGCCCTGATTTACTTGAGTCGTTATTTCCTTGATAACCTCTGTTACATGTGGAGCTCATCCGGTTTGACGTCATGAACAATGTTTTAATGACGTCACAGACGATGAAATACGGTAACTTGTGTTTAGACAATCGTTGCTAGGCAAAAGTGATATGTGCACATGTGCCCATATTGAAAATGTGGCACCACTTATGAATAACCATATGGGTTATAAAGTTCCGAAGCTAATGTTAGATTGTATTGCACAACTATTCTAGATCGAAAATACGTAAATCCTTTTGACATTTAATTGCAAAAATGTGTTTTAACTTTGGTTTGAAATGAAAGTTGAAAAAGATTTCAAAATATCTTGATTTGAAGAACTCTGATCAGCGTACCTAATTGTGTGTTATAACAAGGTCATCGAGTCTTTTTTTTGACAATGAAAGATGGACGTTGAAATATGATTAACAATCAATTTTATACACTCATGTTTCGAACATAGATTTGCATAAGTTTGCTGTAAATTTGACACAATAAATTGCATCGTTTACTGAGAAATATCCATTACTGCGAATACCGTAGATTTTTTTTTTCAATTCAATGATCATCGTTTATAATAAGCTCTTGTTCGCTGGAACGAAATCTCAATCATGGACCTTAAAACATTTTTGGTACAAATTTTAAATCTGTACTACAAAATGGTGTAAATAATCTGTTTTTAAAATGATTAATGACGAAATAATCCGATTATGAATATGTAATACAAAGTTTGGACTTGTTTATTTTTTCTTTTATTCATCGAAAATAAAATATACTTTTGAAAAAAATTATTAAAAATGATTAAGAATAAATAATAACAATATTATGATCGAAAAGTATATAAATCTGAGAAATATATTTTATTGTTGATAAAATTCTTATAACGTAGAGGACAACTTTATATAAGGGATACCCTCATGAGGCAGTTGTTAGCGCTTTTGGTGCTCTCGGTAATAACCTGAAGACAATCAAACAGGCTAAAGGGTAAGGGATTTCAGAAGAATCGTGAAATACGACACTCTTGTCACAAAGTCTGGTTGTATAAATTTAGTAACCTCTATGGAAAGAGAAAAAGTAAGGCATATAAGAGTAGTTATTATTTCAGAGTTTTTTTGTTAACAATCAAGTTTTCAAATTACAATATACAAAATCTTTATATTCTATTGTAGTTTGGCCCCTAATGACGTCATATGATTTTTGCATCATTTCACTGAGTAGAATACCATTTTTATTTCACTCAGTGAAAATACGGGTTTTATTTTCACCGATAAATGACATATTTCACCATCGAAATATAATAAATTTAGAAAAATATTTTTGCGCTTCCTACATTCCAAAAACTGCGAGTCAACATTAACACTGTACAAATATTTCCGCGTTGTCTATCCATGCACATATCTGTTGATTATTCCTCACTCCCACCATAATTTCGTTGACAGATAATACCATTGATAAAATATCTATCCAAAGAAATGAATGATAAAATAGATATCTTAAAATCCTCAGATTGCATAAATTGCACTCATTAAAAAGTGTCGTCAGAGCCTCGGTAAGACTGCCTTATAAATGAACATCAAATATATTTTAATTATTTTAATGTCTAATTGAGCTTTTAGCTATTTAAATGTTTTTAGAGGTTCGCAGGACAATGCTGGCGGGACTGCATACAACATTCATGTTTAATTTATAAGTTGGCCCAAGTATGTTCGTTGTGTGACACTTTAATAAGATATCCTTCTTATTTACCATCAAATAAGATTAGCAAGCATTGAATGACTGGGAGCGTGTAGACGACCCCACATTTCCCACAAAATTAGATATCGAACTAACAAGAGGAAAAGCCCGCAGAAATGTTCGATGAAGACCTACTTGTATTTCGCTTTGAAATATTTTCAGCTTTACAACTTCTTTATACTCACTCTCCTTGTTCGTTCTGTCCCCCGACAGCATAAAGCACGCCACACAACACTGCCACCGCGTGGTACATGCGCTTGTTCTTCATGGGGGCGATACGGGTCCAAAAATTGCCCGTGGCATCGTATCGGTAGCATACATTGGTCGGGTTGGAGAGGTCCCCGGGGTCGCTACTCTCTACCAGTGAGCCGCCTGGAACACAGAGAATGTTATTTGAGTCAAATTTGTCAAACGTAATTAATGATGTTTATTTATCGAGCAGCATTGGTTGTTTCTGAAAATCACAATCTTACAGAGTATCAGTTCAGTAAAGAGGCAATAAACAGATTTAAGTCGTAATTTGTGATCGAAATCCGGACAGTGGCGAGACACAAGGACAAAGATTGGTTGGTAATGTTTAGTAGGCCACTGATATTCGTGTAAAGTTGACGCAGAAGTTCGACTTACTAACATTTATATGGTTGTTTTTGTACTATCAATGAAAATAGAAAAATATCCTAAGTTTGGCAATTTAGAGATACAGATGCACGATTAGGGAGGATATTTGAACTTAAGTCAGGATAGTTGGTATTTTGGCTCTTATTTAAGCCACATAAATATTTATCAAACATACTCTGTGTCACTTAAATCCAACATAAATGGAATCAATTTGTAATCGAACATATGATTTTACAATTGTGTGTATTGCCCTCGCTCTCGCTCGTGTAAGAACAAAATTACACTAGTTTCAAAAAAGTAACATGACACACTTTCACGGTTTTTATGATCTCTGTTCCAAATAACGCCCGTTCCACTTTTCATGGGTAGATGTTGCCCTACAGCAAAAAGGGATTCTTTATATTCTTTATATGACACGCTACCTCGCGTAATAACCCCCCTTACCTATGACGTAGATGTGGTCGTCAAGCACCGCGGAGCCGTGATGGTGTCTGGCGTCAGGGAGGCGGGTGAGGACCCCCCATGATTTGCTGTAGGGGTTGTACTCGGCCACAAGGCGGGAAGGGGCATCGCCTTCGGGCACTGTGAAGGGGTCCACTCCGCCCGTCGCTATCATCATAGGGGGGCGAGGAGGGAGCGGCATCAGTCCCGAGGATGACAGGCCGACCAGTGGCACACCAGACTTTTTGATGTTCGTCAACGTGGATCCGTCCTTTTTTGACTAAAATCAGAGATGCAAATTAATCAATTTGAAATTTTAAAAAATGTACACAAAGTTATTGAAAAGCCGTTCATTTATTCATAAGGCATTCTTGCCCTTACCGGTTGCTTTGGTTACTATAGTGTATGTTGAGTGTTATGGTCGAAACCCGACTCTACCTCCAATCTAACCGTGTTATTCATGTGGCATGAGTTCCGTTGCATCACTGAAGATGAAGACATGAGCTAATGGCACCTTTTCACAATTTCGATTGCTTGATAAAACCGTGATTAAAATGCAAGGAGCTAGATACACATTTCACATTTCATGAATGACTGAGACTCCTCGAGTACATCTAGTCGATAAAATAATATGATTATATCTTCAAACGATATTATTTGAGGTAGTATTTACCAAAGGAAAGGAACGTCGGAGAAATTAGGGTTTCCGGCAGATGCTATTCAAACAAAATCTAGACTTGCTTTTCAAGATGTCATGTTTCGGGCTGAGGTGAATTCGAGTCAAGAATGTTATGATCTACAGATTGTGGGTTAGACTTTTCCTATTACTCGACCGAACCCCCAACTCACGTTACAGTAGCGCCTCTCTGGTGACTTGTCCCTGTGTTGCCCTTGTCCTGGGGTAATAGCTTGTGGGTGGTACTGCCGCTCAGGGGGTGCGTACTGGTTTTGATTCAACATTATCTGACTTCCACTGTACTTCAGAGCTTGGAACCTATAAGACATGAATACAGAAAAGTTCATCAACGTTTTCATTTGTTTACTCCGTATATTTATTTCGGTATCGTCGTGCAAAATTCAGTTCGTTCAGTATCTTTCGTTACCGGGACGTCATCAATCTGAAAGACTAGAATAAAAAAAATATTGGTGTAATCAAATTATGAGGATATCTAAACTTGGCAAAGACATTTCTCGCTCTTTTACCTACCTAAACACGTCCATGAGAATATCTTTGCACTCGTTTGTGAGGAGGATATTGGGCTCGACGTAGTTGACCATATCGTCTGGACTAATATGGACGAACCGGACCGTGCCTAGAACATCTCTGATGTATTGCAGTCTATCCTGTCTGTTGAAATCCAGCCACTTCATGGCGGCGAAAAAGACATCGAGTTCTTGCTCAACATTCAGATTGTCATCAGAAAGCAGACGACACAGCTCTGAGGCACTTGAGCGCAAAAAGCCTTCTGTTTCTATGACTTGCTTGAAGTTGCAGCAGACGTGATCATACACTCTTGCAAATATGTCCAGTAATTCGTGTTTCCTTGCGATTTTCATGACTTCTGTAGAATTCGTTGACAAGTGGTTCAAGAGAAGCTGTTTGGCTTCGTCCATGATGTCTGTGATCCCAAGATATTTTGCACATACAAGAATTGAATCGATGTTATGCATCGTCAGGTTGATCTCAGACGTGTAAATGTACTTCAAAACTTGCTGTGCAGCGTCGAGGGAACAGTTTGGAACTGTTATTTGGCACATGTCGGATGTGTTCTTTATGTTGCAGAATTTGTTGGAGAATCCTTGACTGTGGGCAGCAATAGCGAGCTTGTGAGCTGGAAATTCATGACCAGCAATTTTTAAAACAACATCGCACATTCGTTGAGCCTGCCACATATCAAACAAACAGTTTGCCACAGAGGCACTGTGCTTTTCTCGTGGGGTTGTTATTGCAGGGTTGATTTTTTCAATTGTTATGCCATTTGGTTGACGTCTTTGACACTGGTCTTCTGACGAAAAAGTTGCAAAGGCTGAATTTTGGTTTGCATTAAGATGGGCAGAATCATTTCGTCTTCCATCAGACCTTGAACTCATGTCATCCAGGTCCAATGCCGGCACAAGTGGCAGGGAGTATCTCTTTTTATCAAATCGTAGACGATCTCTTGATTTTGTACCACAACTTCTGGATTTTTCTCGGACGATTTTTCTTTGAGGTGTGTATTCCAGTCCAGTGTCCCGAACTGGTATGTCTTGGGGCGGACTAAGGGTGAATGTTTCATTCTTCCCATGAGTTTTATCTAATCGCTCCATCTCATCTACAAGAGTCTCTGTATCTGTGTCTTGAAGTTCTTGATCATCCGCGTATGTATGTTTTATAGGTGACAAGTAACAATCGCCTAAAACCTGAACATCACTGTCCGTCACGATCGCTAGTTTACTTGACCGGATAGTCTTATCCAATTTTGACGACTTTCGTCTCGTCCTCTTACAATATTTAACATTTTCTCTTCTTAGGTTACACACTGTTTCATCCATCCCGCAGCCATTGCATGACAACGGCTTGTCTATGACGTCATAATGATAATGACGTCAAGTATACACAACTTGCAGCAATATAACATCTCGTGATACCGCGATGGCGATTGGGATCTAAGATTTATAGGATTTTAGGTTTTGAGTGATCATTATACAATAAAATAAGTAAATCATGAAAATAATCATGATGTTTTGTTGTAAAAAATGAAGTTTTTGAGTAACACCTTCTTATACCTCATTCAATATTTGTGGAGGCATACGATAATGTTGTGCCAAACTGTATACATATTTCCCACGGTGTGGTCAGTGTGGTCAGTGGCGGATCCAGAGAGGGAGGGGGGGGGGAGTTCAGCCCTGCCCTGCTTTTGAAAATCAATTATGGATTCAAGTCAATATTGTATGCAAGTGTTCATTGTATGTGTGCTTCAACTTTACGAAATAAACATTTGATTGAAAATATGAATGGTTTTACAGTATATCATATATAACATAACAGACCCCCCCCCCCCCCCCCCCCCCCCGCCCCCCTTTTCAAATATCCTGGATCCGCCACTGAGTTTGGTAGTGACAAATTATTTATAGAGTGACCAATGTAATGCCAGGATCCATAAGTAAAACTTTTTGGACACACCTTCAGTCAATATAAATAATCCATGAATTATAACTATTGTTGATTTTTGCACTCTCGATAGAAAATAAGAAATTATTATTTTTAACCACAAAAAAATTTACAATAAATAGGAATAAATCTTCAGTCGTTTCAATTCAGTAAAGAAATTTAGAAGTGGACTAATCAGACATTTTATAGCCCTTCTACTGATTACCTCCCTTTGCCTATTCGCCAATCTAAACAATTCTCATACGTTCTACCATAGCATAGTGGTCCTTCGGTTCCATTAGCAAATGATTATTTATCGCAAATTCCTTTTCGTATCTTTTAGGTAAGTTGTTGATTAAAAGGACACATGAAATTCAATTCAAATTACAATACCAATGTACCTTCCTGTTCACCAGCCAAATACATATAAAGATAAAACAATATTGGTAGTTTTTATTTTTCATATTAGTTTTCAGGTACAATACTAATCACACAAATCTTAGTATGATAGCCTTTTTGGCGTTAATAATCAATTGATGTTGATCAATTAATGTAATTGTAAAAGATGTCGAACTCACTAAGTTTCCTAACCTAGCCTTGTGATGGAATCTTATCAGAGCAATTCGTGATTTCCTTACATATTATTTACCTTTGATACAAACCTAAATGTCATATGTGGTGATCAAGAATCAAAACATCTAAACTGTTCATGTCCAAAAGACATATATATATAACAAAAACTGGTTTTCCATGAAAATCTAAAAACAGCCTTATAAATGCACAGAGGTGTAGATATCATGTCCAATATACATGGATACTAGTTATATAACCTAACGAACACTATCAACTCCTAACTGCCCTCCAGGCTGTTTAAGATAAGTCTCCAAAATTACGTTTGACTATTTTACGAGCGCCACTGTCCGGTTTTCGATCATAATTGCGACGTTCTACCTTCATATTGTCACTGTAAAAAAACCCAATAAGCTTTAAAATGTTTCTTTTGGTAAGAGTCGATACTTCGCGGTCAAATGACACCATTGATTAAGTTTGGCAAATATGGCTCCAACAACTCACGGAGTGGCTTTTTAAAGGCAAACATGGTTACAATTACCCGGTTTTAGCTTTAAGATTAATTATGTTTAAGAATTCAAAATAATCGCCAATAAGCATTTTATTTTTCTTTATGTGGCTATCGGTTTGGGACCAGTAAAGACCCGGGACTTTAGACGTGATATGAGTTTATGATATGATATGAACTTTCTCTTGTTTTGTTTAAAGCAATCTTATTTATACAATGTAAAAATGATAGTGTACAAAGTTTTATTTGTACTATCCTCCAAAATATATATGATACCTGTTAACAAAAGATGTAAGGAATAACGTGCAACAGCAATATTTCTGCTACTTTCCTGAAATATTAAAGATAAGTGATTACAAGCAACAATCGTGAATAATCGCAATAGAAAGACGTTTGATCAAATCATTCAAGCTCGAGACAACATTCCAAATAATTATTTATTGTTCATGTTTCTAATGAAGTTTTATTAAGATAACCCATTAAGAAAACAAAGTAGAGCAATATGTTGAATTGATCACAAAGTCAACCAAATTATCATTTAATGTAGGTTTAAATGAAATATATCAAAGGAGTGTATGAATTACGTGATTAGAATGGTGCGAATACTATTTCATTACTTGGAGGGAAGATAATTATATTTAAAACAATGTAAAAATAAAAGCAAATGTTGCCCATCATGCTTGGAATACAGCGAATTGTGAAATAAGTCTAACGCGATGTGTAAATAGTTCTACTGTTTGCAATCCCCTTGTGAAGCAATTTTTATTGCAGGAAATTGTAGGCGCAGCTGTGACAAAGAGGGTCAAAGGGCACCGGCTATCACGTGACCGGAAGTGCAGACCTAAGAAAGATGGCGGATCCCGACGAATATGTGAATGAAAATTGATAAGAAGATAGTGATGTGATTTTAGGATAATTACTACTAAATTCCCTCTTGTGAGTATATTAGAGACAAATAAAATCAATTGCACAACTGTATGCCTCAGATTATCCCCACACTAGCACGATCGCGGTCCAAATGTTCGATGATAACTGCAGAACTAGGCCGCTTTTCACATTATCATTTTGGCCCTGAATGTCAAAATGCTATTTTAAGAATCTTAGAATTGATGGAATTGTGTTTTTATGAACGCTTTTAGAATTATGTTTCTAACCTATTGTTGAGAATTTTAGAATTTTATTTCCATTATAGCAATCACAATTCAGTCACTAAACACAAAACATAGCAGATGGTTCCATGGTAGTCCCAGACTCATGGGTGTGAAGTCGTTATGCGACACTTCGCTTGTCTTGCAATAATCCTTTAACTTCCTACTGTCTCAAATAGAGATTTTCATCTAGATACGATACAATATAATAAACTCTTATTTTGTTGTCAATGTAATGATGATTACCAATTATAATATTAAGAAAATTTTCAGATTATTGTCAGTGTTGAAATGTTTTGAATACTTAATTTGTTTCACATGTTTCAAGATGCTTATTTATCTTTTAAACAATCAATGTATTTGTGGTGTTTGTATTTTGGAATGGTACTGTGTAAGGTGTCTATTATACTATATGTCATTAGACTAAACCCACTATTTGACTGAATAATATCAATTATGTATAATGTTATATATTTGGAGAACCTTTTTTATAGAATGTTCACAGTATTGTTCACATTCTCGGTAACTAGTTTGATCTTTGAATTTAATATATAAAATTTTTTTAAAAGTATAAATATAATAATAAAGCTGTGTAGAGTTCTGTATTGTTCCTTTTTAAGACACAGTAATATTTCTGACATGATACTCAATGTTGCTCTACATATTTGTGTTTAATTCATTAATTTGATATGTATTTCATTCAAAACAGTATAATCTCGGAGGTTTAGGAGGGTGTGTTCTCCTACAGTCAGTATTAGATGATGAAGAACCCAAGTCTGAATATATATATATGTCAAAAGAAAGCTTTGCAACTCCCTATTTTAGAGTAACAATGGAATAGAATACACAAATATTATTAGTCATTAAGAAAACATGTGAGTTGTACTACAAACACAATATTAGGCTTGCTATGAAAAAGGGGAAAAGGTTTTTGTTTCAGATTTTGAAAATATATGTAGTTTGCAGTAACCAAAAAGAAGAGAACAAGGTAAATTTTGCAGAAAGCAGGTTGGAGCAATAATTCAAACCTAAAAAAATATGTTTTAGTGTTCTATCGAATCCATCTACAATTAGTCCTTTATGCCTACTCTTGAGCCTATAAACACTGTTAGGCTAAAATAAATAATCACTTTGAGAAAGTTTACCCACATTCCCAGGTTATCAATCCTTGTGGCTACAATCTTACAATTAGACATGGAACAATTATCTCAGATCCATTCAGAAGTTAAGAGCTACTTCATACCATTGAAACCACTTTATATTTATTAGCTTGGTGTTCTTAAACCATTGAGAAGTAAGACTACTTCACCATTGTATTCAGCATAGGCAAACTGACCCCATACTCTTATTACATTCGAACAACACAAGTTTTAAGATATTTTCAGAATATTCATAAGCACAAAATTCATTTAGGAATCTTAACTCTTTACTGGTTGAAAGGAAATGTTCCAACATTCATTTATGAAGTTGTTTTTTTAAACATCACTCTCAAATTTCAATAGTAATTGAGTAGCTGATTTTATTGTTGGTATAAGCAAATAATTTGACTTAAGTTAAAAGGAAAGTCCTATTGAGGTATTTTTGTGGGTATATTTCCGTTTGTACAAGTGTGAATTAGTATATGAATATGACATAACCCAGTTGAAACATTTTATTGAGGGTAACATTTTGGTTGATTTAGATTTTACAACTAGATAAATGAGAGCGCAAGCTCGGTAAAATTAAACAAGAGTGAGAAGTGAAGCCATTCATCGGCACTACTTATGTGAAATGCCTTGCTATGGCGTTACAAGGCGTTGTTGATTAGTGTTATAGATAATATGTAAATGTGTGGATATTCTATCTATACATAGACTTTATTCTTAATATGATGTAAATAAGTAAAAGTCAAGAGATGTTTTTCATTACATTTTCACTCAAAACAATATGGCTGACTGTAACCGATAGGCCATCCTCTTTAAACATGTTAAAAGTGTTACAAGTGGTGTTTGATCGTGTAAAAAATTGGTGACAATATGAGAATTGTGATTCTTAATTTGATGATATCTGTATCTTGATACAGTGTCTGTATTGGGATATATATCGTTAACATTGAAATTGTTTTATTGTATTAAAATCAGTAATTTGTCTAAAGTAAATTTTTTCATAAAAAATCCTAGAAAATTGTGACACGCATTGTATCGAATTGTATTGTTACAAGATATCGTGTATCTGTATCTTCACAACTGTATAGTCAAAAGTCAAATTTTGTGGACTGTGACCTCAGCTCTACAGATTTAATGTATTTAAACCCCTGATTAAATTGTAAATAGTTAAAGAGTATGAATCTGTTCTATTTCAGCCCCATGAAGAGCTCTGTTCCGAGCAGTCCAGGCAGGATGTTACTATTGCTTCTTGTTTCAATCATAGGTAAGAGTTCACCCCAACTCTTCAATCATCGTTATATATAGTAGGTCTACACCTGGTCATGGATCAGTGATTAGTTTGCATACAGCAACTAGGAAGTGAAATATCAAGATGATAATATTACTTTTCAGTGATGTACTTAGGCAAGGTGACGCTTGTCCACGGTGTACGTAGGGTAGATGATTATGAAGGGCAGATTGAATCCACTGAAGGATACAGATGATTCCGCTAATGAAAACATTAGAAAGTAGATCAGGCGGGTTGTCTATTCTTACCGGAGGTTCTATCTTCGGGTTTGAATTCCACTTGGGATGATCTTAATCACTTTTTTTACATCAGAGCCTTATTTCAGGGCTTCGCACTGACCCTAAATCACCTCAATATGTCACCAAGGAGCAAGTTTATTAAGATAGATGGCAGTGTATACATACTTGTATATATGTGAATAATGTCTTCTATAATATTGTTGTCAACAGCAGTGTGTTTTTTTGTATTCACTTTTTGTTATAAGATATTGATGCACAGTTGTTGTTTTATAATGGATTACGAATCATTTTGTATATGTTCATAAATCGATATAAGATATAAAAACACAAAATCTGTACGTGGACTCAACCCCCATCTACCAAATCATAAACTGTACCTGTCTCTCCATACCCAAATTTGTTTCTTCTTTACTTCCAATATCATCTTTTTAAAGACATTATGATTTTCTCTGGATTGCAAAAAAACATCATTCATCTTGTCACCTTTGCAGTGAATGATAAATATTTAAGAAAATCTTGAATGACCTTGATTCACGAGCACTGTAAGTAGCGGCCATTAAAAATCATTGTTATTGCCCTATATCAATTTAGCTTGAGGATCACAGTCAGATAATATCAATATGGCAGTCCAATCTCACCTTGCGAGTAAATTTGAAATACGACGAAACTGCCTGTGTGCGATGAATATCAGTGGCCGTGCAATTGCCTTTACAATAACCTCTAAGAAATACAGTACTCTGGGGAAATCATCTATCAAAGCTATCTGATCTTGTAGAAGAGGAGATACCCTTTATGATGCTTTCTTATCTGTGTGTGGACTAAGATTTAGGATATGAAATATTTTCAAAGTTATTTGATATTTGTTTCTTGTTTTTGCAGTTTCATATGTATTACTAAAGTTGAATCTTGCTCTATGCAGACATAGACTGTCTTGAAGGCTCCAAGTTTATCCACAGTCATGGCACAGGACTAGGCTGTAATTGAGATCCTTTTAGATCTGCTTTAAACTTGGTAACTCACAAATGATATTAACATAAATAATTTTAAGAAATTGTGTATCTCTTATGTCATTTATGTTTTGAATGTATGTTATATTTAATGATTACCCTTAGTATAATGACTATCGAATCAAACAATTTGCGGTTGTTGCTTGGCAACTCTGAATTGAAGCCTGTAATTACCAGGATAACTTCATCGCAGTGTGTTTGTATTAGAATCAACATGCATTGGAATGTTCCCTGATTTTGATCACTGTTGACATGCGATCTGTGAAATTTATCTCTTTTATCCATTCCCATTTCAGATTATTTCTATGAACTATGTATCATCATTAAAGTAATTAAGTATTTGATATTTATGCTAAATAGTGAATATGTTGAAATTATTTGCTTAGACATCTCTGGTAGTTTGTTGAAATGAAGAGAGTTAACGTTGTTTCAAAACTGTCAACCCATTAACCTTCTTTGGCCTAAAATCATTCAATAACGTACATACATCTGCATTGTGATAATAAATCCCCATGGATCTTGTTTTACAAAATTGTAATTTGTTAGTAAAAATTAACAAATACCAAAAAATACTGCAAGTATCTTATGTCATCTTGGTAACATGGCATTGTGATATTAAATCCCATGAAATTTGTTTTAGAAAATTATAATTAAATGGTAAAGATAAACAAATACTGAAAAATACTGCAACTATCTTGTGTCATCTTGGTAACATGGCTTGGAAAGGGTTAATATGTTGCTGTTCATGGTATGCAGGATAGGACACTTATGTGTTAATTGTGTCGTGTGGCCTGTCGTTTCTGAGAAAAAATATCATGGGATTGTTAGCTTATGAATTTGATAGATTAGAATGGTGACAAGTTATCTTGTAAGACAGGAGTGAGTGGGATGGGTCAGTTTAATATTTCTTGACTGACAAAATGATTTACATTCTATGACTTCTCTTGTTTTTTGTTTCATAATTATGACTTAATGCATGTTTTTATAATGTATTCTTCCCAATTTCCAATTTTTTTAATAGTATAATAGTAAACTATACCTCTTTCTTTTTTTGCCATTTTCCCATTTCTTTGAAATGCGTAATAATAAGTTTGACCATGATTTTCTTATAATGTATGTTTAGTAATCTGAAAGTGCCCTTTTCAATACAGACTCCTTTATAATTTTTACCCGATCAACTTTTATGAATAGTTAATTAGTTATCTAAGCCAATTGAATCCCACAGTTACCACTAGTAAGCTACCTATATTTGATTTATATACAGATAATAAATGATTTGTATTTTATCTTTTGGGATAGGTTTGCAATGCATTTATGATAACAAATAAGATTCCATGTAATTTCAATGGTGATTGTGGAGTTTGAAGCTATATGAGAATTGCTGAGTAAGCAACTGTAAATGAGCAACTATCTGTACTTCCTGGTTGAAATCCTGGATATTTCTGGACAGTTTCTTTATTTTAAACATACATGTTTTGATTATATATGCTAATTCCTTCCCTAATCCACCTAATTTAAAAGTAATAACTATAGGTGTATAAATATGTAATCATAACATTGATAAAATCTTTATCCTGAAATTAAGATTTTTTATGTTTTCGACCAACTACTTGATTGCAAAGTGCAAAAATATTGAAAAATCAATGTTGTCAATATTAATTCCAATTTCAGTTTCTGTGTTGTCAGTAAATTTTGATAAAATCATTGGCCCATGGAACAAAGCATGATGATGTTTTGCGGTACCAGATTTGATATCTGTGTGGAAAGTGTCTACACTGAGTTAAAAAGCCCAACTTAAAGACTTGTACAAGATATCACTAGAGTAATAATGATTTAGACAACTGAATAAGAGAATAAGATAATCTTCATGGTCTGTGGTATTCCAGACAAGCCTTGATATTGTTTTAGTACTACGCAGTGTATTTTTATTCACTATGTCATAATGATTTTGTGCTGACCTATCAACTATAGTAAACTTCAATGATAGGCTGTTACCATTGAACATCATTTTGTGAGTTACTTAATTTTTTCCACTGTGTTTTTCCTCTTGTCCTCGCCAAATTAAAAGTTTGACTAATAGCCTGGTACACAATGTCTCCAGAGAATTCATGATTTACTCGACAGTCGAACAAGTGTTATCATGTTTGGCAGTATGTATCTCATTTCTCACGAGTATATCTCTTCATGTGATCAGTCAAGCATATCAGACACTTGTATTGTTCAGTGCAGCATGACAGATACATGCTATAAACCCTTATTGCATGCAGGACTATGGATTATGTGATTTTTATGGACAAATAATTGTTTTATCATTCCCTTTGATCTTTTATGACAATTGCATGTCTATTTTGCATAGGTATGGTAGATTGCATTTGATGGGTTTATTGTTGTGCAAGATCTTTCCCCCAAGGTTATCTCTTTCATTCTTTCATCCTTTCAGGGTTATTATCATATATAACATGGTCCTGAATATGGTTATATCTGGTACTTTTCTTTTAGTTCCTGTTCCTACTATCATATTTGGTTTCTTAGCCAGTAAGATTTTAAATCGAATCTGAAAGAATGGATTCTAATCCAAAATGACCATTACTAAATGTAAGCAGTTTTCAATATATATTCCTAACCAGCAGGTAAATTGTGTAACAGTTTTTGATTTATAAATTCATCACATCAAAGGGGATGAAACATTATTCAAGGAACGAGAGTGTCAAGACGATTTTATGACAATATGAGCATGAAGAGAACTTAGTTAGTTTTCAAAATCAGTAGATTAACACACTTTCATTGTGTCAAAAGTGTAAATGAAAATCTTAAATTGAAATACACATCATTTGACATTTCTAATATCAAAATATGCTTCATTGAGATGGGGAAAAAAAGAGATTGAGAAATGATTTAAAAGTTGGATGTTTTCTCCCATTAAGCTCAGTGTAGCATAAAAATGAGGGAAATCAATAAATTAATGGCTGTCCAATGATGAGCATTACTTTTTCCCTCTGATCAACCAAACTTGAAAGGGTTGAAAAAGGCGATGGTTATTTTTATCTGTTCGGTCAGGTTAGGTTTTCTTTAATCCCTGCTAATGCCAGTCGCCCTGGCGTTCCTAATGAAACTTTGATTATACAAAAACTTGTTATGGGTCGTAAAGATAATTACACACAGGTTCGTGAAGTAATGGTTTCTGTAATTCTGCTTTCAGACAAGTAATGACAGATTCTTTATTTATCATACACTAAAATGTCCGACATAGATCTGAATGTGCTGTGTAAGGTCAAGGTCATTTGGAAAAAGGAAAAATCCATTGTCATTTTATTTATTGAAGGACACTGGCATTGTCATTTTAAATGGCTATTGTGAGTACTCATACTGAAGCTATTCACTTTTAGTCCTGAGATAATGATTTGAAAAATAGATCTCATAAGGCAATATGCATTACCCATTATAACCCATTGCAGGGTTAATGAAGCCCAGCCCTAAGTAAGACTTTGAACTGAAGATTTGCCTTCTGGGAATTAGCAGTTACCCTCAGAGCCATATGGTATTGGTCATCACTCAGGAGTACAGTCCAGTTGAATGTTAATTATCTTGATAGAATACATGTGTCTTATGTCTAGTCAATGGGGATTTACTGCACAGCAAATGGTCAAGTGTGAAATTTTGGGGGTAATGGTGTGGCATGATCTATCAACGTGACCTTTACACCAGACTTTGGTTAATAAATCTGAACTTTTGCAAATTTGCAAATTTTAAAAGATATAAAGAAAAGCAAACTGGATTTCTTCATTGTCAGATTGAGCCCTCAAGTCCTCTTACAGACTTGTTTAGATTTTATCTTATTTTAGGATCTGGCTGAGAGACTAGTGTGGGCAGTGTTATATCATTCTGTTCAGTCAGTGAGTTTGTCTCTTGTATATGGGTTTGGCTTATTGTTAGTCTGAAATTAAGAAAGAACCTTCTCTATGATTCACTTATATGTGTAGTCCCAATGAATGTATTAAAAATAATCTTAAATATCTTATCAGTTTAGTTTTAGGAAGGCTGTTGAAATTTAATTCTCTTGACTTTCTTTGTCTCTTGTATATATGGATTTGGCTTATTGTTAAACTTTCCATTACACCATGGCACCAAGAAATTTCCAGTATTAAAGGAAATTCATCTGAGTCACCATTTTTATCATATTTTGCTTATGAATCTAGCATTTTGATGAATATGAAAATTATGAATACACTTTACAGGCAGACATGTGGCCGCCTTTGAAACTGACTTTGAACGATACAGCCTATAATCTGTAGTTTACATGGTGATTTACACTGTTTATCTACAAATCTCCTCTCGCATCCCATCATCCATATGTCAACCTTGACACACGGACCGGTTCAAACTGGTGTCCTCCTCTTCACCTGTCTCTTTGATTGACTCATCATTGTCATGGCAACAGGGAAACCCCCTCATCCCCGAGTGAATTATTCATGGTGACGATTCCAGACTGGTGTGACATAACATGGCAGCATTGTTCCTCGGTCTACTACATTGTGTCGGTCGGAGTTATCAGCGGGGAGGTTCTATGGCTCATTGTCGTGCTGAGATGCTAAATACACCTAATTGTATTTTAATAATGGCTGCCCATTGGTATTGCTTTGATGTTCATGAAGTCCCTCAATCGGAAACCTTTCACAATGCTTATAAAAGCGTTTCTCTGTTGTGTTGGGGATATAATGAGAAAAAGGGTTGATTTAGAGGGAATTCTGATGCAATGACCTTTTGCTTTCACTTGGAAAGATCTTAAAGTGCTTAATAAGCTATTTTTAGAGGAAATGCGCTTTAGCTTAAGCTTCCCATTTTTAGTTGTTTTTGTGAGTTTGAATCATCCAACTGCTTAGACATGGACTGATATAAGTATGTTGAGAGCCCTCTCAGTTTCTTCATTAACAACATGAACAAGTTTAAAATGTAAATTATCATTTGAAATCGACTCTTATGAAATATGAAATGTAATTCAATATTCTAATTATACAGTTAAGGTTATTTGTTGGATATCTTATTAGAACTGTGACGATATATTGTAGTTTCAAGAATCGTGATACTTACCGGTAAACTTACATTATACATATTGTGATACAATTCCAGTATCATAATACATATCGTTGACTTTAAAATTGTTTATTGCGCTCAAAAATCTAGGTGCATGTCAAAAGTAAATATGTCTTTTCATCAAAATTTCCTGAAAATAGTGTTTCGTGATTGAATCGTATCAAATCATAACGTAATTAGAAATGTTGATACATGTTATATTATGAAATGTCTGTGCGGTTGCCCCTCTAATATCTTGAGCGAGTGATAGTGAATTTTGTTTTGTTAAAAAAGTGATTACTTCGTTCTGAAAATTGTAAATTCAGTACATTCAGAACGATATAAATACATGTAACGAGGTAAAATATTGTCTCAATTAGCTCGAAAAGAAAAGAAAAGACCTGAACATTTCTGTTTCAAATTCGAACTTTGTTACACTATAAAGTCAGTCATCAGTCATCAGTCACCATATAACCTTCCAAAGATGAGATAGAACATGAAAATAGTGACTCAGACAGATTGGTTTAACACACGTTCCCCATCGACAGGCAGATAGTGAGATAGTATAGACCCATACGTCTCCATGTAAATGCAGTTAGCAGGGTAAACATGATTGGGATGTAATGAAGCGGTGATTTAGATGGAGAGTCCAGTAGGATGACCTGATATCATGGACATGGCCTGTTAGTACAACTTCATCTTATATTGTTTCTTGTTGTTCCAGGCATTGTGTTAATGTTCTTGATTATGAATAGATAGAATTGTATATGATTTACTTAAACTGCCTTTAATCGGTGTCGGGTGGGGGAAGGGAGGAAATATAATCTTTGATAATTAATCATAAATAAACGTATATGAATAATATAATTTCTCTACTTACTATTATAATAGTAACTATTGCTTGTCAAAATTCTTGAAGGGTATCAAGTACTTAGTGTAGAGATACAAGGCAGTGTTATAGATGACCACTTGTTTATTTTAACAAATTATTTCTGGGTTACTACTATTATCATATGATACTAGTCGTAAGGTTAAATAAATAAAGTGAAATGTTTCTTGTGCATCGGCGTAACACTTTCATAATTGCATGTTACAGTTTTTTTATTGTCATTTAGAAAAATAATTTTGAATTATCAATGTTACTAACGTTTAAACAAATCGTCCATTAATCAACCAAAACTACATGTATGTAAGAATGACTGCTAAACTGTTGTATAGGCTGTCAACACTTCCGAACTATATAATTATGATCAAATTAAAATGTTTCCTCCTGTATCAATATTTGTTCCAATAAAAAGTACAAATAAAGTCCTTCCGCCCTCGTAACTTTTGAAAAAAATGTGCCCGAGAAACATTTAATTATTTTTATGCAGTCTAAGTATCTAAGTTTTTCAGAGCCAAATGAGCTTGTTATGTGTTTATTTCCTGAACTTGTACCTATATCTGGATTGCTTTGATGAAGCCAATCCTCTTCCTGTTAGCTTCAGTAATGTAGGTAATTACTTACAGTTTGTAAGCATACTTCCCAACTGTGCTGGTAGGGTGATAACAATCTGTTAATGTGTACACTACTTATAGGGGCAACAATTGAATAAAAATGTTGAATAAATTCTATTACTCGCCTGTTGGAAATCACTGTTTAATAAAAAACATTTGTTACCACTGTGTAATAACATAGCGTACTGATTGATTGACCTGCAGTTATGATAATTAAGTATGACGTTGTTGAGGTCACAATTGACATGTGAGTTTTTAAATGAAATAATTACTAAATTTAGTTCTGTTTTTTTAACATTTTCATGAAACTCTTGAATGATTTTAGTAATTATCTTATTTCACTTGTGTGATACCAAAACACACACTTGTTTCGTAAAACTATTATGAAACAGGATATCATCTAGTATTTTCTATTCATCTAAGTTGAGAAACTGAAATTTCTAAATGGGGATTCCTTCATCAAGGCTTGTCTGACTTTGATAGCCTTGGTGATATTACTGCTTTAGGTTTTTGCACCAAGGGAAATCTGAAATATGTTGTGTATTTCCTGTTCAACTTGGCCTTATTATGTTTATCCATCTGATTCAGTTGTTTGATTTAGTTTTCCCGTTTCTCTCACATATTCTTTTCCCCAAAAAAAGATTGAATGAAAGGCAAAATTTCAATCTTACATTAATTAGATAATTGTGATCTAATAAAAAAGGATACCAATTATTATTTGACGACTTGATTTATTTTAATTTTGCATCAGGACATGGTTAGCTAAAGTGAAAGACCATTTTGCAGGAATTTTACCAAAGGACATACTTCTGGATGACCAACAGCTCAAGATAGGCTATTCGGGAACTGCTCTTAAAGGGTTAAGGTATAGCATACCAATGTGTTATCATTGATGTTGAAGTACTGCTTCTGCTTTTTCCTAAAAGTAACTTTTTTCTTTCTTTTAATTTTTTTCCTCTCTCTCCAAATTCTCAATGCTGTAAGATGTCACGAATAGTCACTCAAGCAGAACAAGTCAGATATGTTCACCAGGTGGCAGCACTCATTGGATCCGCATCAGTTCATTCTGAACTTACTATCTAGATCCATTTAACCCAACTGATATTGAGGATGAAAAAACTTGACATGGTGCTGTCATTTATTTTTTTTGTTAATGGAAGAATGAAGGATCTGTTGTTACTTTTTGCTTGTTCCTCATCACAAGCTTCGAAAATAGGTAGTTGATGAAAATACAGATTTTATCTTGGGTGTTATTTATATCAATGTCATATATATGTATCCCGGTTTAGACGAGATGGTTTTTTTTTGCCACCTTCAGCAACATTGATCTATTTGCTTACCGGTAATTTATGTTGGATGAAAACTGATAACTTAACATCACTTATTGATAAATTTTTAAAGTGATACAGAATATTACCAAAGGAAATGTGTGAAATGATTTTTCACAGACATGGCATAAGAGTTTCTATATTTGCAAAGCATGGGCAAAGTTTGTAAACAAAGTGTTGTTTGATAGTCATTTTCCACATTATGGAGTTTATATTTTCTTCATTATCAAATCAATTGCATTTGAATGATAGAAATAGCCAGAACAAGGCTTGTTTTTGTTTTTCAACAGTCACCAAATGAACAACTATTTTATGGCGTAAAAGAAGGGAATTGAAAAACGAAATAAACACCAATGTTTGTATTGATGTCTGGTTGACACATGTATGATGGACTCAATGAACAAATGAATAGAAAATCATTCTAGCAGCCAATCAGATCTAGAGTTATTTTTAGAAAACTGTTATTCCAATGACATTTATGAAAACTTTCATACCCAGCATTTTTTTGCGTTTGGGTAAGAAATAAAAATGTATCATTGTCCTATGTCATTTGGATGGTATACATTAAAATATTATCATTGTTAGATGATGATTTATTCCTGATTCAAACACTGCTTTGAAAAGAATAATATGGGCCAGAAATGGTTAAAATAAGGTTAAATCCAGTGCGTAAGTTTGATCCCATGAGAGTTCTAGTTTGGTGAAATTAGTGTTGGGAATCGGTTGAAATTTCATAATCGATCATCGGTTGGTGGCAACCGATCGATGATCGATTAATAATCGGTTGCTTTGAATTATTTAATCGTTTATAATGGCTTTTTATTCATGGTTGAATGTGAAACTTATTTGCTAACATTTAAAAAATATAATCTATTCTAATCAATAAAGAAAGAAGAAATATTTCTATTCATTTTTTATCTGCAATAAAACAAAAATAAAAATAACACTTTGTAAGTCACAAACAATTGACTAGATGAAAACATCTCAACAAAATAAAAATATAATAAAATTCTTCAAAATAACTTAACACTAACAGAACAATAAAATTGAGTATATTGAGCATGAGTCTTTGATAGGAATTGACTAAATTGGTAGTGCATAGCAGCTTAACAAAAGTTTGCTTAACTGTGCAGGTTTCCTATGTAAAATACTAATATCGGTTAAATCACCAAATTAAATTTAGAAAGTTTTATTTGATCATTTTGACTTGACAGAGTACATTATAGAGAAGGATTTGGATTACAAGGATCATTTTACACAACATATATTGGGAACTCTGTCAAGTCAAAATGATCATATTTAAACTTATTTTACTAATTTTAGTGATTTTATTTATCTTTTTTTTTCCAAAACAAATTGTAAAATGATATTATAAAGCAATTTACAAGTTTGAGTTTTTATAATTTAGACCCCAGTGTCATATAAATCCTTGCCAAAATTTTTGCGATGTCGTCGCTGTCCGCCATTTTGATTGTTTGCGCCCCTTAGAAGAAAACTAAATATAAACTTGTTTACTTAAACACAACTTCTGGATGGAATTATTATGCAGAATACAAACAAACATGCTTTTTAAATATATAGGCAACTTACTTTTACGATTTAAATGTTTTAATGCATGAAATATCTTAATTTATTTTTCGCATCGTAAGCGGGAGCAAAGGGACGTAACTCCGTGCTTGTACTCGGTTGTACTCGATCACAGATTTCTTACTCGATTATGTGGTCAAATGGCCCAAACGAGCAATGCTCGACGAACTCGATTAATCGGAACACCACTAGGTGAAATATGACACAAGATCTGGAGACAAAATTCTGAGTATAATATCCTGAAATAAATTTTCTTTTCAATTCCCTCTAGAACAAATTTATTTGCGATGATCAGAAACGCAAGGACTCTATTTACAATGCAAAACACTACCTATCAGTCTCCATGCTAAAATAACATGTACAAATCCAGAGAATCACCATTGAAAAGCTGTAACACCTTCATAAGGGAAAAATCTAATCAGTGACAGCCTCCGATAAGAAAAAATGTATTGATTATCTGGGATACAAGATTCAGTTTCAGGCTTATTGTATAGAGAGGAGTAATCTAAGAGGCTGGTCATCAAAGCTTCTCTTGACCTGTGTTCTTCATCTCAGACTCAAGGAGCCCGGCATACTGTAAGAGCTATTGCATGTAAGGGAGAGCACAATGATGTGGAAGATAAATATGACCTCTATTTGATGATAAGGCTTGGTGGTGTGAGGAGCTGTGATATCTGCCATGCTGCTCCCTGTCAATCTCAGTAGGCATGGAGCTGTAAGGAGCTGACCCAAGACATTCAGAACCACACCATTTGTGCATGCTCCTCTTAATCACATTAGGCACTTCTCAATGATCAACGATTTTTGGCACACTTTTTGGGTTTTGTTGGACTAGTTCTCTCATCTGTAAAAACAGATGTGGATGAAACAGTAATTGTTTATTGTTCTATAGCTCCATCTGCCCTAAACATTGCTTTTTGCTCCGATTTTTAATGTTTTGTTTGGATATCTGTAGGGACCTCTGCAGTAGGTTTGTTGTTCTGGCAAGAATTCTGGCTTTTGTCATACATTTTTTTTTTAGTTGATTATTTCTATCCTTCATTGCTACACTTGCAAAGTGATATGCACCAAAACATAATATCCTGTAACTTGAAAAGTAAAAAAAGCTTAACAATAAATTTTTGTCGTTTGCTATATTTGTTCAGTAAATCAAGAGGAAAAAGAGGAAAAGGTTAAATTCACAGCTCGAGAAGTTAAATGTGCAAAAATCATATTCATTTTAAACCTGCCTGTTGTGTTCTGAAATCCTATTGTCCTCAAAACTGAATAAAACCATCAGAACATTCAGTTACAAAAACACATAGCTCATTAAATATTTATGAAAACTGCATCTCCTGGGTAGGTCTCTGGTGCATATTTAGAAATGAAGGCTTAAAAAGGATAACACAGAAGTAGATGTGAAGAAAATCAATAATGGAAGCCTCTTCCCCGCCTACTGGGTACTTGATATTCATACGAGTCAGAAAATTACTGTAATAAAAAATTCCAAGTGTAAATGTCTAAGGGATCCAATAAATGCCATACTTTCCTAGTGTAAGTTGTTTTATTTGTCTATTTGTTACTAAGACTCTGCTTTTGTGAAAACTGTAGACTGGATTGAAAGTGATCTCTTTGAAACGTCTTTTTTTTTGCGACGAGAGGAAGTTGATACACCATTGAAGACACATTATGATACTTTATTAACTCTTTGCCTGCTGTTTGACTAAATATCAAACCATTTTCACAATAAAGAAGTTGTTAACCAGAAAATCATGCTGTTCAAAGACTCATTGACAATTTTTGGGTTACATGGGTTGAATTTACCTCATCAAAACCCTAATGAGCATGTCATCGATAGGTACATATTTAATCTGGTATGAAGCTTACCTATCATGATAAAGACCTAATATCTAATAGCTAGTATTGACTTGTGATGCCAAACTTTTCCCGAACAAGTTGAAACAAAGGGAATCAAAAGTCAATCTCATTGAAATCTGATCAAACCACCCTGTTGCAATCTGAAAAGTGATGATCGTTTGAAACTAGACATAACCAAATGCATCATACAAGATCCAATCTCCATCAATGTCATTTCCCTGTTAACATCAAAAGCTGTGAATTTTCCACACACTCCTGTGCAGATTAAAGTTGATATTGTCAGAAACCATCACAGTGCATGAAGATTCCATCTACACTCATGCTGATGGAAAACCAAACATAGATGCATCTAATGCAATAAAAAGAATGCCATTATTGGAAAATAAGCTCAAATTTATTTAGCATCGAAAGTGAGAACTTTTTTTCCCCAATTTTATTCAGATTCCTTGTTAATCATATTGATAGACATCAACATCGCTGCATGTAGATCCTTTGATGGGCGAATACCGACAGAGATTGATGTAACGCAATGTACAAAGCCTAATCAGCGTCAGATTGACGAGATCAATAGCAAGTGTGTGAGGTCACCATGACCCAGTTTGATCTCCAGAATGTCCTGCAACGACGCACAGACAGACTCTGTGTCGCTTCCACTATTTCAAGAACTTGCCGAACAGAGTTTTAGCGTGAATAATTGACTTTAAATAGCTATAAAGAGAAAAGGTGGAAT
This sequence comes from Phorcus lineatus, assembly GCA_921293015.1. Classification (NCBI taxonomy): domain Eukaryota; kingdom Metazoa; phylum Mollusca; class Gastropoda; order Trochida; family Trochidae; genus Phorcus; species Phorcus lineatus. Next base: position 37,290,312 of record OV121086.1, on the reverse strand, counting down.
TTAACCCTTTAACTGCAGAATAAGAAGTGCTTTTGTGTAATGGCTCCTCAGCAAACACACAAAATATGAAATACTGAATTTTATTCCATGCTTTTCTTTATTTCACTCACTTATATGGTATAAGGAATTCGGCAGTTGTAACTGATTTTTTTATCTGACTTGGTTGACTGACTTTTATTATGAACAGCTTGAAAGAGGTTCACTTCTTTCTTGAGCTTGTCCTTCAGTTTATAGTCTATGAATCTTTTATTGCAATGTTAAAGGTAATAATTGGTATTGGCTGAACATGTAAATAGATACACATACTGGCAGAGAGTCTTCGAGAATGTTCTGATAATTGTAAACTTTTCATTATTTCTTCTTGTCATTGTTATATTTCTTAAATCTGTTTTATGCTAGATACTTGAAATTAGAATAGAAACTGTAGATAGTAGGCTCTTAGATTTTGAGTCTTGTCCTGTGACTCCTCTATGAATTGAGTCTGCTACAAAAATCACTATATGGTATGCAAAGCACTACAGTTTTGTGAAACAGTGTATAATATTTTTCCTCTCAGTAGATACCAAGATCCCCCTGCACTTCTTCCATGTCAATCACAACATTTCAAGCCCACTTTCATGCATGCGTTTGTTCATTGATGAAGTCCACTTCACTTCTTCAATATCAATAAGACAATCTAGGGGCCACTGCAGTATTGTGTACACATTCAGGATTCACCAAATCAGGAGTCTAATGTTTATCTATGAAATGACTACTGCATTTATGTATTTCAAGAGTTTCAATCTCTTCTGTATTGAGCCTGTATGTATAGAGCCTCCATTCTCTGTTTACCCCACAATATGAAGGCTACACCATTATTTTATGCATGAATATACTGTTTGTCAATTGACTGATTCTTCTAGATGTTCATTCTCATCGTTTTTGAACTAGGTGTATCAATGCTAGAGCTCACATACTCCTCAATCTTCATGTCCACCTCACAATCTCAAGGCTACATCATCATATTCATGAGTCTAATGTTTGAACATGGACTGCCTCCACTGATATCAATCGGACATCATGCAATGGCCGTCTGCCATACTGTCAAACAACAGGGCCAGCCACAGACTTGAATTATATGCATGGGTATTCCTGTTCCTTGCACTTGGGCTGCAGCACAGATATTAACTGATGTGATTATGGCGCTACTGGGGCAGATAATTGTAGTCACTTCACAGATCAAACCGTCCTGTCGTACTTCATTATAGCTGATGTGCCTCGGAGGAAAGCCTTCTAATCTATTGATGGAATTGTACATTCTTTTTCTATGCAGTCTTGTTAACTCCTTATTCTATCTTTTGGAGGCAGCCATTCTTCAAATTTCCAGTTATACTTTTACTCTCCTTCACTTAGCTATTGAATTTTCAGCTGACTTTTTTTTATTTTTCAAGTTTTTACTGTCTCATATAAAGTATCATTCAAAATTGTAATAATTGTCCAGAAATAATTTCCTATGATATTCAGTAAAATACAGAATTCTACCCTTAATGGCACTATCCGATAAAAATGAACCTCTTACCAAAGCCGGGGGCGGGATAGCGCAGTGGTTAGCGCGTTCGGCTTCGGATCAGGAGGTCCGTGGTTCGAATCCCGCCAGGGGCTCGGCAACTTTGTCTGCAGTAGAGAACTGTTCTACACGCAGTCAGGTTTGGGTGCAATGCTACACTGAAATTCAGCGCAGTACCACCCATGGTTCGCTAGTTCCAGCCGATGGTCGCAGGTTTCACCGCAATGCATAGCCACAATGGTGTTGCGGGCTTTCTCCCTGCAATAATACTAGCAGCCGTAATATAAGTGAAATAATCTTGAAAGCGGCGTTAAACACCAACTCACCTCACCTTACCAAAGCCAAAACTCTTCTCTGTGTTTACGTGATCACTTGATCAGTTGCTTTGGTCATACAAGACTTTCTTCCGTCAAACCTTAGCTGCTAATGGATGTAATATTGCCTTTATGCTATTTATCTATGATTTCATCATTTATTTCCTCCCCTCAAGCCACTGACCTCCTCAGTTCTATGCCTTAGCGAACATATGATAGAAGGAGAAGTAGAAGTTCAGTAATATTTCTTTGGGTTCTTTCAAGTATATGACATAAGGTTAACAAGAACTAGCCAGTAATTTTGATACATTTAGCTACAAAACCTCTTGACAATGTTTGTTCACATGTAACCAGGAGGTTACTCAATGTGTAAAAACCCTTGTTTGATAAATTACTCCTTTCCAAGGCTGTACTCTTTTAATTGGATTCTTGTTCCTGCTCATGAGATCCTCCGAGTTAGTTCCAGTCTCTGCCCACTCTTCCTTGCTTCTGGAAATTGATTTCCTAAGCTTACAGTGGGAGTAATATTTCTTTTATTCATATATTGTCGCAAGGTGGTAACACTGTCATGATCAAAAATGACCTTGAGGAGATTGGAGAATCAAGCCGACTGATTTGCTTTCTTATTTTCAGTTTTGCTGATTGATAGTTGATAGTCAGCCCTCTCCCTTATTCTCCTCAGCGACCTTGCTATCCAAAGAAAACCCGTGAAGCAGATTTGATCTTTACCTTCATAATTCATGAGCTCTGATGGTAACAAAATGGTGTGTCTTGTGTTGATTTCTCATGTACTTTCATTTGAAAATGTTATGTACTTTCATTTGAAAATGTTACGTATTACAAACAGTTCGTTCATGACGTTCATATTCCTGATATGTACATGTACATGTTTATAAAACTAATCATCTAGTTGTGGGGAATTATTGATGATCTGTTGAGTCAATTTTGATAAACCATGGGTCATCAGTTAAAGTCAATGCTCACAAGTACCTCTAAAATGCATCTTCACAATAATGTTGGAGGAATTTTCCATCAAATATACTACCTTTATGGGTGAAAAATATTGTCCAAAGACATCCTTTTATCATCATCTGCAATGTCATTTGTTTCTGTAACTAATTAAATCAACATTTGATGTAGGGATTCAGAAATTCTCATAAATTCTCAGATTAAGGGAGAATATCCCTGACATCAGCTTCAATATTAGACCAACGATGTGATAGAAGGCCATCAAACGTACAAACACTTCGGAAGTTTTCATAAAAGTCCCCTGTCAGAAATGTGTTTCCATGTCTGCTCACTTAGGAGCTAGTTTGTCATTTATGTCGGGTTATTATTTGACACGGGGCAAAAAATTGCTTGCCATTAACTCGATTCCGAGAAAAAAAAATCAATACGACAGAGTAGCGTTATGAAGAGTATAAGATGTCAGTAGAAATACATCACTACCGTTCCAGCAATCGGCTTTGCTTGAGGTTGATGTTATATTAGATATTGGATAAAATAGATGAATTCCTACCAAAAAAGGAGTCTTTGCTAGATTGACGTGAATATTAGACAGAGCTGCTTAGGGATTTGTGTGAGGCATAGAGTGATGTATTGATGTCCGTAGAAAGAATTGCTGGTTGTGATAGCTGATGTCCTTTGAGCGATTGCTCGTGTCGGATTTTGCTATCAAATGACGGAAATAACAGCTCGTGTTAACTATCTGTACCTTCCTGATTGATAAGCCTGTAAGGAAAATAGACTTTGTTTTCATACTGAGGTCAATTTTGCAGAATAACGAATGTATTTTTTTCCCTTAATAATTGATTTCATTTTGTTTTTCTGACTGCCACTTATGACTGACATAGTACTCAAGCAGCTCTAAACAATAAGTCATTACTATGACTGACAAAGGTACCAGAAATAAGCAGTATGTCGTACCAAAGCGATTTCAAAGTTAGATAATTAAGTAATATTAAAGAACATGTTTCCTCATAATTACTTAAACATGATCAAAAGTACCTTTATCAGTTGATAGGTAAACTTTGGAAATATTTGTAACTCCTGTGCACAGGTTATGTCTAGAGATAATTATAGTCCTTTATGATAATGTCAAAGTGTATGTTCAAAAGAACATATTTCCTCCTGAAATATTTTGGCAGCAGGCTGGGTGTCATCATTTTATCTTAAACAAGGAATGAAACCTAGTGTTAACCTGATAAAGACTATTTACAGAGAGAGAACCCGTAGGCAATGGTTATCTGTTCAGATATGATATGCTCTTTTCAAGATATTGTCCAAGAGAAATTATCAGAAGACTCTACCCACTCCTGAAATATATCGGTAGTAGGCTTGGTGTCATCATTTCATCCTCAATTCATCCTCAATTCATCCTCAATTCATCCTCGATAAGAAAGAAAACCTTGTCTTCTAATAAAGACAATCTACACAGGGAAGGCAGACCAGTAGATGTATCAGATTCTCCCTCGATACAAGAGTGACGTGATCTCATGTAGAAATGTCCAGAAGTCTCTTGCTGCACAGCCTAACCAGAGACATGACAGATTTGCTTCGGGATAAAAATATTTTTTCTGGACTAATTAGGGATCAAGAAGTATTATACTCAGAGCTAGTTTAGGACTTTCCTTTTATCTTGATAGCTGATAGCTTTCCAAGAAGGTCTTGTTTTATCACTAAATAAGGATACTTCCTTGAAAAATGTTCCTGTTTTTGTAGCTGATACTTTTGGCTCTATCAAATGAAAGATGTTACTCTCTGATTGATCACATTTGAAGTTTTGAATTGATAACCATTCCGATGGTCTATTTACAGTAATCTAAACTTCTTAAAATAAAGGGAATAATTTGTTATTGTTTCTAATCTGATGTAACCTATACTTTAAACATATTGGTTCCAAACTTAAAATTTATTATAACTTAAATTGTAAGTGTTTTATCAAATGATACCCTTGCCAAAGGTATAGCATGAATGGTTGCTTATCAAAATTAAATGAAGTCACAGGAATTTACGAAAATTCAAGGAAGATTATGATAGCAAGAATTAAATATTTCTGCTAAAACCTTTGGCAAGTGTTTTCCAGGACAGAAATTTATGAATAAGAAATCTGTTTAATGGCTTTGAATTGAGTGCTAGCCACTGTGCAAATTTGAGTCCCATTTTGTCTCACAGTTCTGCATTTGTAATGAAGCAGAAGCTTTGTTTAAAATTTGGTAATGACATTGTGAAATATGGATTCTGACATTTCGAGTGATGTCGTGGCAAGACTCATGGGAAAAAATTGATCGCTCTGATGAGATTGGATGAAATTTGTCCTCTGGTTAGAGGAGGGACGTCTCTTTACTTGGAGATATTTGATGATGTAATCGTCTGTCTTTCTGAATTCTGTCTCTTTTGAAATTGTTTGAAACTCACTGCTTTTGGTGCTAACCAATGTCACGACCCTGAAATCAACCGAAGGTCAAGCAAGTCTGTCACATATCGATAGTCAAGAAATGTCAATATAACATTAAAGAAATCATCTTTATATGATAAAACTAGTGAATGAATGCCCTTGTTCAAGTCCAAAAACTCACTGACAGTCAAATATGAATGTAAATATTTATTAATCTACCTAAAAGGAATAATCCTTTGCCTATGGTTCAGTATTTCTCAAGAGTTCCAATGACCAAACATGGATAGCTTCCAAGGTTGACAACTCTTGCTACAATGTAATGTTCATAAGCAGCGAATTCATTTTTTAAATCACAAAATTATTCATAAGTTCTTCATAGTTTACCAGATTCATTTCTTTGTTTTCCTTTTGTTTACTTTCAAATTCTATGTGGACATATCTTATTTCCATACCAGGTAGTTGCATAAAAAAACTGCAATTGTGAGCTTGTCTTTCTGTGATATCATATTGTATGTAATCATATCATGTTTCAACATAATGTCACTACATATTAATATTCTCAAAGATTTGTCAATAAGTTTGTCAAAAATGCAAAAAGTTATCTCTGAGCTTGTTTTTCTGTAATATGATATTGTATGTAATCAGATCATGTTTCATGCCCAGAATGTCACAACAAACAGCTCTCATGAAACTTTGATATGGCCTCAGGCTGGCAAGGACGACATAAATTTGAGTTGGCTGTGGTAACTAGAATGTCACAAAGCTGGCCTTACCAGATTTCCTCATTATTCATTGGCCGAGTCTTGTCCGACATTAATAATTCACAGGTTGCTTTGCTTAGGTGTGATTAGTGTTAATGTCTAGCGGTAGTGATAGATTCTGCTGTCATGTGTCAAAGGCAAGGAGATTTAGATGGCTCTGTATGCATGAACATTCTTTTAGGAAATGTCTTGATGGCAAAATGATATAGTTTTATAGATCAAAATTAGCATTAACCACCAGCCGTTTGAACAAGTTATTTCCAAACATATTTGGCTGTATTGCTTGACTTCACCCTTACTTCACCCTGAATTGACACATTATTCTCAAAATGGTTTTAGAGAAAGAATACTAGAAGATACAAATGAAGTGTTTTGAAGATATATGTCATTTAATTAGCCTCATACGATCCAGCTTCCTAAATAAGCAAGACCTTGGGGTTTGAACCCCCCCTCGACATTGCTTTAATTTGAACTAGTCTTTATCTCTGGCTAATTGAAACCAGCGCCCTCTTCAATGCAATTCTTATATCATTTCTCATTGGACTATTGCAATCTGTCACATCTTTGTGGTTTGCAAGCACGGAAGAAATGATGCAAAGCCTCTTAGCATGTCGTTATGTTTCTAGTAAAAACTGTTGTATTTTTACCTTTTTTTTGTATTTTAGTTTTGATCACAAATATTGCGTATAATAATTTATCTTTCAAATTAAGAGTAAAGGTAACATAAAAAACTTTTATCTTTAGAAAACAATAAATGCATTTTGTGTGTCTTAGAATTTTCCAAAAATTATATTTTTTTGCTTTTATTGAAATTGCCAATTTATTTACTATAATCAAATACCTTAAAAAACAAATATTGAAATTGATTTTAATTATCAACAGCTTTTCATCCTAAAGCAATTGGAGGATTTGTAAGTGTATGGCTAGCTAAGCAATATAAAGAGAGACTTTGATATGAATTTATCACAGGAGCTCAGGACAAACACTTCTGTCGTATTGATTAGCTGGATATAAATTTGATAATTTCAACGTAAACCATTTATGCTCTAGACGCTGGGCCGTAAATAATGCAGCAATAGATAAATGTATTTTCAGTGGCTCTTCGATCAATGGCCAAGTGTGAATCCCAATACCTCTCATCTCATTCAGTTCACTAGACTTGCCTCCATATTTTTGGTCTGAATTGACTCCATCTTTTTTTCGTCTAATCTCATAAAATATCCAATGCTTTAGATGATTTTCACGAAACAGAAGTTATTTTCTGGAAAATCTTGCTTTTGTTATGAAATAAAAGTTTAATGTTGAAAGAAGCAAGATTGTTAAGTTGAATTTTATACTGTATTTGACATTTTAAGTGCCCTGGGCACCTAGAAAATTGAAAAGAGATGGCGCTTATTAATATGGCTTCCCATGATTTTTGAAAATTATTTAAAGAACTAATTCTGCCACCTAAATATAGACCAAGTTGTTAGCGTTTAAAATTTTACCTTTCTATCATATGGAATAAAAAATACAGCTTATGTGCAAGAACTAATTCTGCAACCTAAATATGGACCAAATTGTTAGAGTTTAAAATTTGCCTTTCTAACAAGACTATACTTGCAGCTCCCATGATAATGGAAAAAATAGCCAAAATAAAGAATGGGCAACCTCCTAGCTTTATCACACTGGGAAAGTTATGAGGAGCGGGCTCGTATTATTTTGTTACAATTTTGTTAGGGGGTTAGTGCGCTTATTGCATATGATATGGTAATTGGTTCGAGGTTTAAAGAAGTATCAATGAAAACATGAAATACATTGAATAGCATTGCCCTCAGAAGTTGATTAAGTCGCCAACCCTTCCTTGGAGTAGGAACAGATCTGCCTTATCCTTTAACCGTTGCAAACATTTCTCTAGAACATTTTGACCTCTCAGCTTACGATGACTCTTCCACCCACCACGAGACGTTCCAACAGTTGAGACCATGTGTGGTTTACAACTCTAAATTGGACAATCATCGAGTCCCAATGTTATTGTTGATGCCTTTTTGATCTTGAAAATTTTGATCTTCTATGGGGCAACCAAGTAACTCCTCAAACTAGAACCAGAGACTCTTTGACAGTCTAGAGTCTGATGAAATGTGTCCTAGGTTTGTGGAACTTTGGTCAGCCCTGGGATGGCAGCACAGAGACAAATATTTGTCTGCAGACAAAGACAGAGCGCTCCCCCGCTGTTCTGTAACGAGAGGGTTCGATTTAGTGTAATTACGAGTTTTCTTGAGTCAACCTTGCAATAACTGCTCTCGGCTCTTTCATTAATTCTCGGAAATTGAAAGTTGCCAAGATCGGTAAAATTCTTGAAGAATTTGAAATTGTTTTGTCAAACAATTTCAGTTCTTAAATGATAACACTTTTTTAAGGATTCTGTTTTGTTTCAGAGTGAAAGTTAATGTGTTTTTGAATTTTTTTTTAATGTCAGCTTGTTATAAACACACTGAAAGGAAATCAATTTGTGGAACAATGCAATTAGTTAGTTTAAAATTGGCTTAAATTATCATGTTTTATTTTTTTTACAACCTGTCAAAATTACTCCGTAAAGGCTTTTAACATAAAGAGGTTCATTTCATTTTTGTTAAAGTTTAATTTAAGATCTTTATAACTGTTTATAAAGCAGGTTTATTATCAAAATTAGGTTTTAACTCTGCTGAGTGCTGCTCTGATAACAGAGGGAAGTTTGAGTCTTAGTGAATCTGTCGTAATAAGATTTAAGATTAGTCATTAGACTATGAGAATAAAAGGATTTACGCCAATTCTTAGACTAAAATTTAGTCTGTCAACTTTTCAATACACAGTCATAAAGCAGCACCAACCAAACCTTCATAAACCACTTTATATTTACATATGGTTTGATGTTGGTGCACGGTTGGATTAAAAGTAAATGTTGTACCATCGACATCGTGACATCATGGCATCGCTTGTGCCAACCCAAATCACTGGCTATATAATTTACCCATTTTTTCTGAGTTTGCCGTCCAGATCTGGCCTTTCACAATGAAACACTTAGGTTAACCTTAGTGCCATTCTTTAACATTGCACTAAGACTTACTTGGTGATTTAAGGTTACGTTGGTGTTTTGGGCAATAAGACCCATGAAAATTACAACTTTTTACTGAAGAGGGTGCTAAACTCTTAAGACTTATTTTTGCGGGTTATCAGAAAGGTTTGAATTAGCATCGATGAGGACTTCCACAACTTAAGGCCGCTTGGAGGAAGATATACTGTCCATTTTTATTGTCAAAGCTTGCTGATGCTTCAGGCTTTGACTAGCAGGCATCTTATAATTTTGTAAGGTAGGACTAAACAAAATCACCTGTCAGTCAATCTAAACCCCCCTTTTTATACAAGTGTATGACCTAAGGCCTTGTTTACTTTCCATCCTGGCTGCTAACATCTTGTGTTTTTTCTTTAATCTTGCCATTTATGTTGACATAAAATAGAAATGTTGGGCTCCTTAACAGGCTTATTCTAATACACTGATTGTTATGTATACAGTTTGAGAACCCTATTCTCTTCCCCTGGTAGCTTTGATGCACTGGGTAAATATTGAGTCTTCTCCAGCAGGCAGAGCAATGACCAAGGTATAAACTTGTATCTGGGCCAAGTCTTCTCTGAGATATGGCAGGAAGTGGAGCTGTAGATAATAAGGTCAGATTGGGGATGTAATGTTCTACAACACACAGACTGTTATGTCCTGGTTGGGATGTTTTCATGTCTGCACGATTCCATCCACACAAGATGTGACCTGCTGTCTTTGAGACGAGATAATTCACACGCTGCTCTCCTTCCTGCTGTTCTAGTATTGACATTCTCCACAGAGCTTCCCTATTGGGAACCAAACTGGTGCCTTCAATAACTTGAAATGGCTTAAATTAAACTAACGTCAAACACCATTCACAGATGATACAGAAACATACATGATACAATTATTTGGCCCCAGTTTTCAAGACTTTATTTTCTTTTTGTATAATTATTTAAGGATCTTACGGTTGTGAAACAATGTTAATAGTAGGGCAGCTCTCTTATGGCAATCATCCTGACTCGTGCCTTCAATGCCTTGTAGGTAGCGCTTTGAGCATGTCTCAGTACGTGGAAAAGGCGCCATATAAATATCCACATTATTAGGTCTTCAAGACAAAGTCTGGAAGACCTATTGTTTTTATCCTGTTTATTATTATTTGTACTTTTTTTGTGAATCGGATTCAGCCAAAACTACTGATGCAAATTCGACCAAATTTGGCAAGCTGATTGCCCTTACTGAGGAATAGACAGGCGAAGCTTTTCAGCTTGATCGGACCATGCGTTAAAGGCACAGTACCACTCAAACTTTCAAAAATTAACATTGAAATTTTTTTCAAAATGCACTTAGAGACTTGCAACTTTTTTTAAAAGATGCGCAATTACATTTGCAGCAAAAAAAGTAAATCATGGCAAATTCGTAGCTTGCATACTTGCGCCGCCATATTGCTTTATTTGCCTTTTTTCAATTTCCGGATCCCATGCATCTTTGACAATCTTCTCCTCTGAAGATACATGCATCTAAGAGCTGAAACTCACATATATCATACCTGAAGGAGTGGCGAAAAAAGTAATAGAGCAACATTTGCAAATTTGTTAATACTTTTTTTTCTGCAACCCTTCAAAGTCGGGCGACTTAGCTCGTGTGACCATGTTCAAGGGCCGATAACTCAAAAAGTTAGACTCATAATTGTACCATTTTTTCAGGAATGTAAGACCTATATGTGGACTTCATGAAACTATCAAAACATTGATCGCGAACATGGTCTTTTTTTCACAATTAACGATCGAAATCGGGAAAAATCTTTTGACAAAATTTAACATGGGGTAATTTTTCAAAATGCACCTAGAGACTTGAAACTTGTTTTGCCTGAAGCCTCATAACAGTACAAACAAAAAAGTCAATCATGACAAATTCATAACTAGCACAGTTTTTCCGCATTTTCAACTTCTTTGCAATAATCACAGTTTGCTTATGAGATTGGGTTCAATTTTAACTAATCGTTTACCATTAAAACAAAAAAGCATGCACAGGTCAAACACTGTGTGAAGTTCAAGCAGGAAGTCTTGAAGACCTAAGTACTGCCTTGGCAGTCCTAGTTATTATTATTATTATTATTATTGTCTTCTACTGAAGTAGATACACTCATGCAATTTTTTACTAATAATGGCCCAATTTTTCAAAAATCAAGGCTATTTTTAAATTTTCCTTCAGTCTTGATGCTTTGAGATGCTCGTACAGGATCTGCATTTAATTGAAGAGGAATATACAATATGTCGATCAAATATTATCAATTGTTAAATCAGATGATGAGGCCATATTTCAGCTAAGCCTATATCTAGCTTTGATAAAAAACACACCATTTCTTCAAGAGAGCATGTTTCACTTAACTCAGCCATGTAAATGGTATCTACTTATGCACTTGTGATTAAAACCCTAGTCAAACTGGATCCTGTAGTATATCAACCAAGGAAAGGCTTGGCGCCAAGACTTTGACAGTTAGTTGATCAATATCAATTTGCTTTACCCCCCCCTCGTGCTGCAATTCAATTTAACCATGCATAAGATAGTGGTTTTGTTATTCAGAACATGACCTAATTCTCACCCGACCTTGTCATGTCATGTTCATGAATCCATATGCTATGCACGCGCTAATGTCTGAAATTTTGCCCAAACTGTGTTAACCAATCACTCACTCACTCACCTTATCCTATGCTCTATGTTTATGGTTATTTAGACAGATTTACAAAAAAACCCAAATGAGTTAAGAAAATCGAGACTAATTGACCGTCCACAAGCCGAGAGGTTGAATTCAGTGATGATAGTTGTGTTTCTTTGATCTCATTTCCCAGTTCTCTCAAGTCGCACACAGCAAGGGCAAGTTTCTCATAACAAGTAGTTGTGTACTAATAAGCAGTCTTGGTATGCCTCCAGGGATTATAACCATAATAATGGTTTTTATCCTTGCTTGTACATATCTTTAGTTATTGTGACACCTGAATCCTTGTATTATGTTCAGAAGGGGCAAGTGTAATACTAGTCCTGCTTCATGACTGTGTATATAAAGGAGCTTTTTAGACAGTCTAGGTCCTCATTCAGCAAGTCTTAGATTGACTGAATACACATTATAGGAGCCCAAAGAAAAAATATATTATGGATGAAGGAACAGTAAATTATTAAAAAAATTTCATAGACTGAATTTCAGTCTAGTGTTAAACATAAAGTGTTTGTAAGGGCTAAATGTTTTCTTTGTCTTTAATTCAAAGACTTAGAGGATTTCTTACACCTTGGTGTCTGAATTACTTCTTGTAGAACCAATTTGAGTCACAAAATCACTTAGACTGACATAGGGATTGTATTAAGAGTAAAGATTGTCTGCCAGAATATTGGACCATTAGTGAACAGGGTTAATGAAATTCTGATCCAAACAAGACCATATTAAAAAGATAAAATGATACATACTCATTCATTAAGATAATTTCCATAAAGATACAAGACCCAGATATCTGTCGCCAACAGTGTTCATGGAACACCACACTCTTACATCTGAACTATCACTGGCTAATATAGCTAAAAGCAGGTACAACAATCAAGAACCTTGTCCTGGGTTAATTAGTTCATTATCTAAGACAGGTCTTGTTTGTAGCCTGATTGAAGGTCTAGATGTCCAGGGAGACAGCAGGGTGTCCAGAAGCACATGTTAGCTCCACAGCTTCCTACAGCCAGGACGGGATCAGTCAGTGAGCCTGGTGTAGCATGTAATTCTATCAGACAATCAATAGACAGAAGGGTCCTGTCTCCATGTGTGAGATGGGCTCTACTGACCTGTGCTGCTTCTATTCTAGACTGAAATTTAGTCTATTAAAAGATTTGAAAATAATGAAATATTTTTTTTATGGTTCATTTTGTTTCTGTAAAATCCAGACTTGCTGTTTGAGGACCCTTGAGTGTATGAAAAGCACCTGGAGCAGGACTTCTGCTCTATAAGGCAGCCCGAATGCTGCATCATGATGTAATGTTATGATACATCATTTAACACTTGATACCTCATAATACCATATGGAACCTTTTATCAAATCATGATCCAACATCATACGTATTAGTAACATGGCCATAACTCATGTGAAACATCATGATACCTTGTGCTCATGAAACTTCCTCATGATACCTCATCATGTCATCATTCCACACCTTGATACCTCGTATTCATAACCCCACATTAGGATGATTACCTCATGAAACTAAGGGATACTTCATGAAACCATATCATCATTCTTCATGAAACCACACCATGATATCTCATGAAACCACATCATGATACCTCATGAAACCATATCATGGTATCTCATTAAACCGCATCATCATATCTCATGAAACCAAGGGATACTTCATGAAACCACATCATTATACCTCATGAAATCATATCATGATGTCTCATGAAACCACATCATCATATCTCATGAAACCACATCAGGATACTAAGCAAGTAAAAATATTCCTCTGACAGTTCTAATAAACACTGGGTCACTGATTGTGATAATGTCTATTTATATTCAGGGCGTGATTAACACGACTTGGTGAATCTCTGATGAGGCCGGCACCCAAGAAAAATTACATATTCGCCAAGTTGCTATGGTCTGGTGGCAGAGTGGCAAGTAATTTGATTTGAGTCTTCCCATAACAGGTGCTTGAGTATGGTGGGAAGAGCTGTTTCATCGTAGGGCGAGTTGTGGCTGATAGAAAAGGAAAAATCATCAAAATTCTTATTCTATTAACAAAGAGATATATGATAGTTCAGACCATTGTGGAGACATGACTTCTGCATATTGATATGCTTGAAAGAAACCAATCAATGTAATACTGTTGCTATTGAATCGTTGTTTCCACATTTGTTAACAGAAATGACATCTCATCAATAATGAAATATTTCGAGCAACACGCGGAAATCTACATCAAATGTTCCTCATGTTTGGGGTTAAAATTTTATTGTTAAAAGTGAGCAAAATTCAGATGATAATAAGTATTGAAAAAAATAATTCTTTTGATCTGTCACGAATTTTCATAATTTTGGACTTTGATTCTAAAGAAAGCAAAAGTCAGACTTCAGATTTAGAATTTCTTCAAAAGCTGCATCATTAGGTGGCTCAATAGTAATGCGTCAGCTTGTCTGATGGTTCAGTTCACGGGTTCAAACCTGCTTGTGCAGCTCTGTTCATAAGAGTACTCTGTTTGATTGACTCGATGAACCGCTGCACAGAACATGCAGAAGACTCAATTAGAAATATTGATCGACATCGTCAGTTACTTGTGAAAAGTTAACAGCACTTAGGAGAGGATGTAATGAAATTAGATTATTAATTAGCACGGCTTGGTGCAGGGATTATTATTGTTTCTTCTGTGAGTCTGGAATGAAGTAATTGTATGAGTGTTGCAGTGTTTGTAATTATTTCATGAACCTCCTTCAGTATACTGATATTCTGATAATACCGCGCACCCTTACTGGATACTAAAAGAGTATGCCTTGTGAAGACAAACAAGTTCTTTGGTTGTCAACTTTTTTAATTACAAGTAATAGATGCCACATTATTTTATTAAAGGTGTATGACATAAGAATTTACAGGATTCACAAACCAATTGAACAAGAAATTTGCGTATAAATATATATAATGTTGATCTTTTTACTTGAAATCACTCTTTCACTGCAGAAAATTTTCCGCTGAATAAATCTGTATTAGAAACAGCATAACTGCCAAATGTATTTGTACAAAACCCTATGAATGGCTCATTTTACAGGAATCATTCTTCAATAAAGGGATACGATTTTTAATATCCCAAAATATTGGAGAATCATCGTTACAGAGTGAATGGTGAAATAGTAAAGTTTACAACATAAGAAATTACTGGATTTGCGAACTAGATCAGCAAAAAAAATTATGAAAAAAAATTGATCATATTACTTGATATCATTCTTCTACTCCTGACACTGTTCCTTAGATGGAGAGTGGATCTTACGATAATGTCAACTATCGTGTTACTCTTACCAATGGAAGGAGTTGATGACATTGAAGTATTTGACATTCTTATGTAAGTTTGTCGTGACAGGGAAGTAACGCTTAAACATTAAATATCAGAAAAAGTCGAACAAGGTTGAAATGATACATGCATTGTGCAATATTGATTTAGGTTAAAATATTCAATGATGCTTTGGAGTGTTCAAGGTAGAATTGAAAGAGATACACGAGTTAGCATTTCAGTTTGTTGAAAAACAATATCGTGTTATTTTTGCCATTAAAAAACATAATGGCTTTTGTAATTTCAAAGACATTTTATCGAGAATAAAAGATCTTTTGAATAATATTATCATCAAACGGTATAAGTTAAATTATAAGGTCAAGTAAAGTAAATAACTTCTGACAATGTAGCCATGACTCAAGCATTTGTGAACTTATGGTTAGTATTACACAAGCCTGAAATTAAACGGCTTCAAATTGAATTTAATGTAAGTTAAACATCTGACTGATTCAGCCAGGGGTATCACCTCCAAAGGAACACTTCCAAGCTTCCACATTACTAGATAGAAGGGCTGGGATGGGTAGACCGGATACAGGGGACTGATGGGTAAAGGGCTGAACCCTGGTACCCATCATATTACATGGAACAATTTTGATCACAAGGCAAGTTGGTGAAGAATTCATTAAAGTGTCGGTGTATGTTATGTTTTCATTCAGGATGAAGAGTAGTTCTTGCAATTTAATAACATATAAAAGGAATTTACGGTATTCGCTAAAATTTACAAAATTGAAGTGATTCGCATAAATGTCTTCCCATTTCAACTTGTCACGATCATTACATATTAGAGAGATAATGTGCAGAGGTTTTATTAGGTACATGATAGGAATAAAAACCATACAATTTGCTGCAAACTACTATTGTTTTTTACTACTATTGTAATGTTATGCCACTGTATGTAGTTTGCAGAGTGCTTGTTTTCCGAATTATTTCACATTATCTGCCCCTTCCTTTCGGGTTAAGCTGAGCTTACGACAATATCCACTTTGTTCGGGCCTGATGAATAATCTACAATAATCTTATGTTGGGTATCCGGATTGGGTTGGGTAATAAGTGTCATGAACAAGGGTAGGACATTTATAATTGTCCAACCCTGCAGATAGGCAACAAAGCAAAATAAATGCCTCTTCATTCATTGTTTATAAAACAAATCTATAGAAAAAAGTTAAATACTGCATAAAATCGATTGGCAGTCAAGCTAAGAAGTTGTAATTAACTGTGTCAAGTTTCAAAATGAAGCCTTGAGTGAGAATTTGATTGCCTATTGTAAGTAGAATATGGAATATTAAAAGGGTATGGGGTAAAAGTGTAGAGTAATTAGCTAAACATGGCATTTAGATAGTGGAGAAACATCACACTTTGTCAATTTGAAAAATTAATGACAATTCATGTACTTTTGATGAGTACCTCACTGGATTCTAACGGACACCCTTAGAGTTGGACAATAAATGAAAGCACTGACTGAACCAATAGCTTATCCACCATGCCACTGCCTCTGAGCTTATCCACCATGCCACTGCCTCAAGCTTATCGACCATGCCACTGCCTCTGAGCTTATCCACCATGCCACTGCCTCTGAGCTTATCCACCATGCCACTGCCTCAAGCTTATCAACCATGCCACTGCCTCTGAACTCATTGACCATGCCTCTGCCTCTGAGCTTATCCACCATGCCACTGCCTCTGAGCTTTTCCACCATGCCACTGCCTCTGACCTTATCCACCCTTCCACTTGACATGTTGTGATCCAAAATATAACAATGCTACAATAAAGACTAACCTCATCAAATCGATAATTTCTTACTAATAGGTGGAGTTAGTGGTACCATGAAAAGATAATGAACTGCGGCAAGGTAGAAAATTGAGCTTTTCACACCACTAGTGAAGTGTTTGCCCTTTTTAGCTCATCAGGTCTGAAAGACCCGATGGGCTTATGGCATGGCAAGGCGTCCGGCGTCCGTCCATGGGTCCATCCGTCCATCCGTCCGTCCATCCGTCCATCCGTAAACTTTTCACTTTTTCGACTTCTTCTCCAGAACCAATGACTCTAGAGAGCTGAAATTTTATGTGCATACTCCTTGGCAAATGGGGATTCTAAATTGTAGATTTCGTGACCCCATGACCCCAAATGGGGTCACAAGGGTCAAAAACTTAAAAATCTATTTTAATCTTCTTCTCCAGTTCCAAAAGGTCCAGAGAGCTGAAAAGTTGTGTGTAGACTCCTTGGGCACTGGAGATTCTAAATTGTAGGTTTGGTGACCCCATGACCCCAAATGGGGTCACAGGGGTCAAAACATGAAAAACCTATTTTCATCTTCTTCTCCAGTTCCAAAAGGTCCAGAGAGCTGAAAAGTTGTGTGTAGACTCCTTGGGCACTGGAGATTCTAAATTGTAGGTTTGGTGACCCCATGACCCCAAATGGGGTCACGGGTCAAAACATGAAAAACCTATTTTCATCTTCTTCTCCAGTTCCAAAAGGTCCAGAGAGCTGAAAAGTTGTGTGTAGACTCCTTGGGCACTGGAGATTCTAAATTGTAGGTTTGGTGACCCCATGACCCCAAATGGGGTCACAGGGGTCAAAACCTGAAAAACCTAATTTCATCTTCTTCTCCAGTTCCAAAAGGTCTAGAGAGCTGAAAAATTGTGTGTAGACTCCTTGGGCACTGGAGATTCTAAATTGTAGGTTTGGTGACCCCATGACCCCAAATGGGGTCACAGGGGTCAAAACCTGAAAAACCTAATTTCATCTTCTTCTCCAGTTCCAAAAGGTCTAGAGAGCTGAAAAGGTGTGTGTAGACTCCTTGGCCAACGGGGATTCTAAATTGTAGGTTTGGTAACCCCATGACCCCAAATGGGGTCACAGGGGTCAAAACCTAAAAACCTAATTTAATCTTTTTCCCTAGTTCCAAAAGGTCCAGAGAGCTGAATAGTTGTGTGTAGACTCCTTGGGCACTGGAGATTCTAAATTGTAGGTTTGGTGACCCCATGACCCCAAATGGGGTCACAGGGGTCAAAACATGAAAAACCTACTTTCATCTTCTTCTCCAGTTCCAAAAGGTCTTGATAGCTTAATAGTTGTGTGTAGACTCCTTGGACAATGGGGATTCTGAATTGTAGGTTCGGTGACCCCTTGAACCCAAATGGGCAATGGGCCTTTTTTATTTGATTGTGAATAACTCTGACGTTGGGACAGGCTATCTTTCCTACACTGCCCATGACCCCATGGTCTAAACCACAACACCTATTTCTATCAAAAGTCTGATGAGCTACAGAGCCCATGGCTCTATTTTTAAAAGTTTGATATGTAGATGTAAATGAAAATATAGTCGCAAGCGACGACAAAAGGATTCAGCGCATAAAAAGCACATTCAGTACAAACATAGTGATGTTAGCCAGCTTCACTGAAATATTCATGAAGATTGGAGCATGCATTAATCTACAGCAGCAACTTTCATCTAACCTTATCTCCAAAGCATACTCCGGTTTTTGCAAAGAAGTGGTAAGAAAAAAATATTGGACTGACATCAAAATCTGAATGACCCTGAAATTCCCAATGTCTCAGCTACATTATTGGAGAGTTTGAGCTCTTAGATGCAAGTATCTTCAGAGAAGAAGATTTTTTAAGATGCATCTCAAAAATCAGTAAAAGCAATATGGCGGCCAAACTATTCACGCTACGAATTTGCCATGATTTACTTATTTGCTCCAAATCTAATTGCCTGTCGTTTAAAACAAGTTGCAAGTCTCTAAGTGCATTTTAGAAAATTAACCTATGTTAATTTTTCGAACTTTGGATCGTACTGTGCCTTTAACGCTTAATCCGATTAAGCCCAAAAGCTTATTGTGGCGTCGTCTCATGAAGTTCAAGCATACTGTTAAGTTTGGTTGTCATAGCTTTAGCGGTTTGGGCTGAATCGTGATGACAAGAATCCGGGGATAGTGGAAAGCGATTTCTGGAACAAATAAGTTCATAATGCGAAAAAACTATAATACTTATGAATTCGTCATGATTGACTTTTTTGTTTGTATTGTTCTTACGCTTCTTTCAAATCAAGTTTCAAGTCTCTACGTGCATTTTGAAAAAAATAGCCCATGTTAATTTTTTGTAAACATATTTTTTCTGTTTTTGATCGATTATTGTGAAGGATAATGACTGTTCGCGATCAATGTTTTAACATTTTCTGCAAGTCCACATACTGGTCCTACATTCCTGTAAAAATGTTGCAATTGTGAGTCTAACTTTTAGAGTTATCACCCTTTGAACATGCTTACATGAGCTAAATCGCCCGACTTTGAAGGGTTGCTGAGAAACAAATATTTGATTTTCATCAAACTCAAAAAGACCATGGAATACCCAATGCCTTAGCTACACAATTCAAAAGTTTCAGCTCTTAGAAGCAAGTATCTTCAGAGAAGAAGATTCTCAAAGATGCATGGGGTCCGTAAATTTCAAAACGTACAAATAAAGCAATATGGCGGCTAAACTACTGATGCTACGAATTTGCCATGATTGACTTTTTTGCTTACAATGCTACTGTGCATCGTTTGAAAAAAGTTGCAAGTCTCTAAGTGCATTTTGAAAATTTTTCCCATGTTAATTTTTCGAACTTTGGATGGTACTGTGCCTTTAACGCTTGAGCCGATTAAGCCCAAAAGCTTATTGTGGCTTTGTCTCATGCAGCTCTACAAGACTGGCAAGTTTGGCTGTAATAGCTTTAGCGGTTTTGGCTAAATCGCGGCGACAAAATCGGTGGAATAAAAAAAATAATAATAAATATAGGATAAATACAGGATTCAGCGAAATATGAGCACCCGTGGCTCTTGGGGGGCAAAATAAGTGCTTTTGCAAGTTAAGATAGCGTTTTGAAGACATTTTTAGTGCACTGCAGTTGATTTAGCCGTATTGTGAAGGAAAATGACGTTTTGTATACGTTTTAAGTACGTAGGAGCGGAAGTGAGGTTTACTCGATGTACACGGCCTGCTGGCAGTTGAGGCAAGAAAGCAAGAACATCACAATGTGAGGGGTATCTGGAGGGGAGGCAGTGGAGGTTTGAAGGTTGAAAAAGGGCTAGTGTTTTAGTTTAGCGAGTTCAAGTGGTTTGCCGACACTGGAATATAGTTCCCGAATGCTGGTACATAGGTTGAGGATCTTTATATATATAAATAATCAAGACTATGTCAGTCAGTCAGGTCAGGTCAGTCAGGCAGGCTTTTTTGCTCGCTTCTCTGCCTGTCTGATGAGATTTTGACAGTTACTGACGCACTTGCATGCTTTTGGTCTTCTCGCACACGTCGACCATACGTGCAGTCGTACGGACTTCTGCTACAAAGAGCGATTTCGTCCCTCTGTAGACTGTCGATTACGTGCTTGTTTATCAGACATCGGAGAGTATTTCTCTCAAACTTTGCCCCATGTCGCATATCTTGACAGTTTTCCTTAACTTTTCAAATTAACCCTTGCTAACGCACGTAACGAATCTTGATACAAGAGCAATGTAGAGTATTTCTGTCAACTTTTGCCCGTTCACACATGCAAGAGCGCATGTACCTGCATTTGGACATGTCACACGTCTTGACCGTTCTTCAATATTGATGTTTTCCTTCAACTGTTTGCAATTTAACCCTTGCTAACGCACTTAATTGACATATAGTATGATGCAAACTTTGACTCCCTCCTGTGAACTGAAATGACTGTTCGCGATCCATTTTATTCATGATTCTTAATGACCTCGATCATGTTTACCTCTCATGCAAAATTCATTAAATTCGACGGGTAGGTTTTTGAGTTATCTGCCCTTGAATATTCTAAAACGAGCAAAGTCGCCCGACTTTGAAGGGTTGCAGAAGAAAAAGTATTCAGAAAAATGAAAATTTTCCAAAATGAATTTTCTCCCCATTCCTTTAGCTATGATATATGTGAGTTTCAGCTCTTACTTGCATGTATCTTCTGAGGAGAAGATTCTCAAAGATGCATGGGGTCCGGAAATTTCAAAAAGTTAATTAAAGCAATATGGCGGCCAAAGTACTCATGTTACGAATTTGCCATGATTGACTTTTTTGCTTGAATTGTTACTGTGCATCGTTTGCAAAAAGTTGCAAGTCTCTAAGTGCATTTTGAAAATTTTTCCCATGTTAATTTTTCGAACTTTGGATCGTACTGTGCCTTTAACGCTTAAGCCGATTGAGCCCAAAAGCTTATTGCGGCTTCGTCTCATGAAGGTCTATCAGTCTGTCGAGTTTGGCTGTCATCGCTTCAGCGGTATTGGCTGAATCGCGGCGACAAAATCGGTGGAAGAAAAATAATAATAATAATAATAATAATAATAATAATAATAAAACACGCCAATAACAATAAGGATTCAGCATTTCTGCTGAATCCTTAATTAAGGTCATGAAATAAGAATATAGTTTAAGAATGTACTGATGAAATTCATAATCTCTTATTTCTAGGTGCAGTTGCGAGTACAGACGACAACCTATATGAACACACAACAGGGGACAACGTGACAATCCCGTGTGGAAAGGTCCGCGGAGATGAGAAGGTCATGGGCATTCTCTGGTACAAGGATGATGTCTTCATGGCCTCGAAGGGTCACAACAAGAAGAAAATCACCTATGCAGATAAATCTTACGAGGAAAAGTTGGCCATTATAGACGATCACAGCCTTGTCCTGTCCAGTGTCAAGGTCGACGACACCGGAAATTACACGTGCAAAGTTTTTGTAGAAGATTCCACAACGGCGTCCATGAATGAGAGAAATGTAACAAGGGCTTTAGTTGTTCAAGGTATGAGCCATATGGTGTATTTCAATTTACTGTTATCTGTTTGTGTTTATCTTTGATTGTGTTGTTACCTTTATCCAGGAAATTATGATTATACTACATAAACATTAACAGAATTCATAGTCATAATTAGCATGAATTTTATTGGTTTCAAGTTTGATATGATATCATGTATGCACTATAATAAAGTTGTAATCATGCAGTTTTGAATACCATATTCTAGCATGGAGAATGCTTAATTCATACCACACTAAGTATATATTGATTGAAGTGTTTATATATGCAATGCTCAATAGTGCCCTATACTCTTAATTGTTGTTTTAGATATTCTAACTGTGTAGTTTTTCATATATATGCCTCTAGTGAAACTTATTGTTAAAGACCAACCAAAAGCATTCATGTGTCAGTGATAAATTTATAAATATGACCTGCTGAGTCGAGGTACTCGTTACCATAAGGTCTCAAACATAAATATTTGTGGGTCCTTTCCAAATTTTATCAATATTTGATACAGGCTTCAGGGGTAAATGTGTTGAAAATAAAGAGAACAATATCTTCACTGCTTTAAATCACATTCTGATCCCCATTAAATGCTTTTGGTGATGTTTAAATTATTCACAGTTCATAGTCTTTCAGAGAAACTACCTTTTAAAGTTGTTGATTACTTGTTAGCACTAGTTTAGTTCTTCATCTCTCACTGTAGCCATAGTAGTGATACAAATTTTAACGAAAGCTTTGCAAAACAATTGACGCGGCACCATTTTGATTTTGTTAACTAGCATTAATGAATACTCCCCTCCTCCCACGACAAAAAATGTGACAATAACATTTAATCTCGGGGTCTTAGGAAGGGGCTATAACCTTTTTCAGGTGCTTGATTTGTTCTCCAACCCTTTTTATGAATATTTTTTATCCAATGTATCAAAATCACTATACTTTTGGGTCATTCCACTTACTTGTATCTTATAAACTAAGACAACAGCATTAAGAACTGTAAGAATGACCATCAGATTATTCGCTTGGGACATGCAAACTTTATGATTTTAAATTGGTTTATATGAATCAGTTGATAGAAACTAAGAAATAAAGCTTATAATTTTCACTTTAGATGGAGAGTCTTACATTTACAAGTATTGCATGCTTGAAAGTTGATATGTACTAAATATTTTACCAAAAAGTACTAAAAAGAAATTCATGTGAAAATTCTACTTTATTCGCAGGCAAGAAAGGTGAGAATCTTATCTGTGTTCGTAGCCCTATTGTGTGAAACAAACCAAAGGTTTATTGTTTATACGTAGCAGTTATTACGATTTGTTACGCTTGAATGAGCATGAGATGTATCATCTTCATTACCATCTTTTCTTCATTTATTCATCCATCAGTTTCTTCTGTCTTCTTTTCTTTCACTCCTCACGATACAACCTAGACTTAGATCCACTTCCTTGGTTTTTTTAGCTGGAGGATACATTTGAGTTTGCACATTTAGAAGAGACAAACTTGTCCCATTTATTTTCTTCTCCTGATCTCTAATCAAGCTTCCTCTTTAGTTATAGGTAGATAATACTAACGGGTGAAATTGGTGGCGGCTTTATAGGAATTAGAATTTTAGCAGCAACCTCTTCATTCTGCGTAAAGTTATTAATTTATCATATGAATGATACCTGTTTGTTCAGTCCAAAGTAAAAGATGATGTATATAGTATAATGCTAAAGCGATATAATGCGATAAATGTGTGAATCAAGATTATAGATGACTCTATTTTAATCACCTTGTCAATTAAAAGAAGATGTATTTAATGTCCCTAGAAAGGTACACATTGGTTTGTCCAAAGACAGTTTGAGAAGATAGAAGTACATGCAAATTGTAGATGCCCTTTTCTAAACCATTCTGTGAAGGCCCTTGACAAAATTTACTATTAGTGTTGTTCCTAGAGGGGGTCCTGGGGAATTTTGCCTACTCTTTTGGATTGGTGTCCCTTAAGATTTTAGTGAGTAGAATACTTACACAATAGCAAAGGGGCCTATGTGCTCAGAATATTCCAAAATGGCCGCCTCGGCTGATCACATTGAAACAACATAGACTTTGATGGGTAATACTGTGGATTGTGTCCTAAATCATACAATAATGAATGAGTATATATACATCTGACAAACTAAAAATGTTCTCTGAAAAGTTATATTAAAAAACCTCCCAGTGTAAATAAATCTTTTTCAGTCATTCTCTTTTGTAAATTTTATTCTTAGCTTAGTTCTAGAATTAAGTCCCACTAAACAAATCTATAACCCTTTCAACCCTACAGGCCTCAAATCAGGCCAATAAATATATTTTTGACTGGTTTCCTAGGGAAAAAAGGGTTAATTATGTTTTATAGGGATAAGATACTCTGATAAAATATTAAGAATGCCTACTAACACTACCTTAGTGCTAAGGTTGTTTAATTTAACTGATCTCTGGGCTCATATTTTCAGGGCTCTGCGCTAAGATAGTTGCAAGCCTTTTTTAATGTAAGGTACTTACAACTATATTAGTGATAAGACAGCTTCGAAAATGTTGGCCCTGTCCAGTTAATTACTAAGGGAAGGTTGACACACCCCTGAGACTAACCTTTTCAGCCTCCACACAATTTGATCCAAATTTCCAGTCACAAAGTGAATGCACTAAGAAAGTAGTTTGCCATTTCCAAAAGGCTTTTTGGATTAAGATTTGTGCAGAACATTGGCTTTCTAGATAGAAATATCAAGCTTTGAGAATGCCTCATCAGAAAGGACCTGAAACTCCAAATTTGCCTTGCAACACATTTGTAGTTCGTACACTTTGCTTTGAAAGATCCGGTACCTGGTACCAATGGTTGCAAAAATCATGTCGTTGATACTGTCCAGGTAAGAGCAACATTTGCGTCAAATCTTACGTAGGATGTCATATGTCTTGGTTCAGAAATAGGTGAATTCAAGTTATTGGTCTGTCGAGGCATAAACTAGCTCAGTTGAACTAAAATATGGGCAAAACTCAAATTTTGTATGCAACCTGAAGACCAAACACAGCAACTGATAAGTGAAATAGCAATGCTTTAACTTTGTGAGAACAATTGATTAACTTAAAGATAGACTTTGACAAGAAATATTTCTTCCTTTGTTGTTAGTTACAAATTAAAAAATATACAAATTAGTTGCAAACATTCCTGCACAATTGATTTTTGATATCCCCTAGTGACTTTGGTCATATATACTTTTTCATTATTGATTGCCCTAAATAACCAGTTTTAGTGAAAACTCTCCCTTGAAGCTATCTTTATGTAGGTAGTGTTTATGGCCAAACAATTCTATCATCAGAAGATTATTGTCAACTTTTGTCAAAAGCATTTAGTTCATTTTGTACGTTAAATTTTTTTAAGTTTTGTGAATTGAATTTAAGTGTGTAAATTAATATGATTCAATTAATGCATGAATGTCATAACATCGAAGATGTTTGTTTTAAGTTATATTCAACAAAAATGAATTATATTTTCTGCTTTTGGATATTTTAGTTCCTGGATGCACCGTTGTTGTGTGCTTTGTTCAGACTAGTATGGAAATGGTTGAAAATTTTACACTTCAATACATATGTTGGGTTCCATTTGTATCAAAATGAGAATTTACCAGGCTTGAAATGTTTACAGAATAAGGTGTATATAGAAAATAGTTTTATTTTTGATAATAATCAAGTCATCATTCAATACTGTCTCTCTCTGTCATATAATTTCATCATGATTCATTCCACAATATCACCAGGCAGATAGCACTGTGGTTTATATCAATTCATCATTCATTCATGCTTCATCCATCATTGTGTATGTATAATGTAAGTATTGCCTGTTGTCATGCTGCGGCCAGAATTGTCCTTGTAAGTGTTAAACAATCCAGCAGCTTGATGAAAATTGTCCTTGTAAGTGTTAAACAATCCAGCAGCTTGATGACAATTGTCCTTGTAAGTGTTAAACAATCCAGCAGCTTGATGAAAATTGTCCTTGTAAGTGTTAAACAATCCAGCAGCTTGATGAAAATTGTCCTAAGATTTAAACAATCCAGCAGCTTGATGAAAATTGTCCTTGTAAGTGTTAAATAATCCGGCAGCTTGATAACAATTGTCCTTGTAAGTGTTAAATAATCCGGCAGCTTGATGACAATTGTCGTTGTAAGTGTTAAACAATCCAGCAGCTTGATGACCATTGTCCTTCTAAGATTTAAACAATCCGGCAGCTTGATGACAATTGTCCTTGTAAGTGTTAAATAATCCGGCAGCTTGATGACAATTGTCCTTGTAAGTGTTAAACGATCCAGCAGCTTGATGACAATTGTCGTTGTAAGTGTTAAACAATCCAGCAGCTTGATGACCATTGTCCTTCTAAGATTTAAACAATCCGGCAGCTTGATGACAATTGTCCTTGTAAGTGTTAAATAATCCGGCAGCTTGATGACAATTGTCCTTGTAAGTGTTAAACGATCCAGCAGCTTGATGACAATTGTCCTTGTAAGTGTTAAACGATCCAGCAGCTTGATGACAATTGTCCTTTTAACTGTTAAACAATCCGGCAGCTTGACGACAATTGTCCGTGTAAGTGTTAAATAATCCAGCAGCTTGATGACCATTGTCCTTCTAAGATTTAAACAATCCGGCAGCTTGATGACAATTGTCCTTGTAAGTGTTAAATAATCCGGCAGCTTGATGACAATTGTCCTAAGATTTTAACAATCCGGCAGCTTGATGAAAATTGTCCTTGCAAGAGTTAAACAATCCATTGATTGATGAAAATTGTCCTAAGATTTAAACGATCCAGTAGCTTGATGACAATTGTCCTTGTAAGTGTTAAACAATCCATTAGATTAATGAAAATTGTCCTTGTAAGTGTTACACAATCCATTAGATTGATGAAAATTGTCCTAAGATTTAAACAATCCATTAGCTTGATGACAATTGTCCTTGTAAGTGTGAAATAATCCATTATTTTGATGTATCTTTCAAATAAATTCCAATGAATTGCAATAAAGTTCAGAATGTTCACTTTGAGCAGAAACATTCTTATTGGCTATATCATAATTTTGTTGTAGAAGTGGATAAGTCAGTTAGTTTAGCCTTGGGTTTTTATATAATTTAACTGTTGGGATTTTCCGGAATATTTGTGAAAACCAAAGCTTTGCAAGATGAACTTGCCTATTCTATGAGGCGTTCAAAAGCGCTAGTTCTAATGAGGGCCTGACGGTACATGTACTTGTCTGTTGCTGCTCATGGGCAGGTGTTGCGTCGGTAAGAACAGGAGCTTTTGTGCAAAATGCTGGATTATAGATCTACTTCAATGACATTGAACAATATGAGAAAATCAAGCAATTAAAAAGATATGGGCTTTGGATAAAATGTTTCACATATCTCTAATTTAGAAGAGTCCCTATAAACCAATATTAAAATGTGGTTTTGAAGTGGACTTTTTTTTTTCTTGGGTAAATAATAAACCTTTCCATCATCAATTTTGGCGGTCAGGTTTGTCTCAACATTGACTTTTATTTTCAACCTGTTATCAATACCATTGTGGCCAATACATTTTGAAGTTGTTGCATTGACATTATATGTGAGAGCTTTCAGTTACACCAGATCTGACAATATTACAATTTGATGACACTAGACCGATATTGCAGATGTTCCAAGTCCGCCCGGCAAACCTCGTCTCTACAACATCAAGTCTCGGGAGGTTGTGGTCAAGTGGGATAAGAGCGAGGAGGAAAACAATAGCCCTATATCAGTTTATATCCTGCACTTCAGGTATGTCCTCAGTTGTCATGTGGCACACTCTCTACAGCTATCGGTGTAGTTCAGCAACATCTAGCATGGCTCACTAAATGTGTGGGTTACCCGTTTTATCGCTGGATAAAACATGCTGTGACACTATTAGCAAAGGACTGACTACATCTAAATGTGTCTTTTCTTGTGTTAAAGGCTGTTTAAGTGGCTAAACCAGGGTTATTATTCAGGGAGCGGAATGAATATACACTCGGTATAACATCTGGGTAGGATAAGAAATAAATGCTTTGCAGAATGAGATGTATTTGAAAAATATGTTTGTGTAATTTGGCAGACCAAAGCTGGGATTTCTTTAGCTCCTCAGTCATTATATATCATGATATGCCAGCCCTTGGTATGTTTCTTTTGACAAACATTTAATACAGTATAGCAATTACTTTCAGTAAATGTAAGATGAACAGAGTCAAGGGGGGAATTAAAAATCATTGTAAGTCTTTAAGAGTCACATAAAAAATATTTGTAAAATCCTTTCTCACCAAGAATGTTTTGTTTTCAGTAAATGCAAAACAAATGGGGGCCCTGGGGAGGAGAGAGAGGTCGTTGTGGCCGGGTCGACACGCTCTATCACTATCCGTGACCTCAACCCATACACATGCTATCAGGTCCGTGCTCGCGCCAAGAACGCAATTGGCCGCAGTGAGGACAGTGATACAAGTGATATGTTTTTCACACTTGAAGAAGGTATGTAATGACATTTAGCTCACTGGGTTGCACAACAGCCTTTTGGTTGTCAAATTGTTATGTCATTTAACTTGAACATTTTATTCACCATGTAATAATTCTATTGAAAACAATCAAGTTTGTCATACAGTAAATTATGTTTTGCATGAAACGGAAGGACACAAAACTTTTGTTAAATCGTTAGGGCTGATATTTTACAATGATAAAAGAGTTATCTCCCCTGAGAAAATTACAATGAAATTTACTGGAAGGAACATTTGTGATTGTTTTGCATGAATCTGAACCCTCTGTACTGTTTTAGCAATCACTAAGCAATAAATTGGATAACAAATTAAAGCTTGAAGAGTTGTCTCCCCTGAGCAACAATAGCGTACATGAAACTAACAGTATCCATGTTCATGAAAGAGGTTGATTCATAGAGTATTAATGTTGTTTCGCTTGAATGAAAACCCCCTGTACTGAATTTGCAATCCCACAGCATTAAATAAAATAGCTGCCAATATTCATATGTCTAATTCCTTCACCAGCTCCCTCAATAGCACCTCTGAGCATGAAGGCCAAGAGTACAAAGAGTACAGAGATCCACATTGAGTGGCAGCACATCCCAGAGAAGAAGCTGCATGGGGCACTCAAGGGGTACCAGCTGACATACGGGGTGCCTGGGGAGCAGGTGGAGGTGGTGCGACTCGAGGACCCGTCCAGACACGTGAGTGCTTTCAGTGTAGACATCTGGCATCAGACATGTGAGAGCTTCTAGTTCAGACATCTTGTATCAGACATGTGAGTGCTTTCAGTGTAGCCATCTTGCTTCAGACATGTGAGTGCTTCAAGTTCAGAAATCTTGTATCAGGGGTCCGTTGCACAAAGCAACTTAACACTAAGGTTAACCTTAGTGCCATTCTTTAACATTGCACTAAGGCTACCTTAGTGACTTAAGGTAACCTTAGTGTTTTGTGCAACGGCCCCCAGGCATATGAGTGCTTTCAGTGTAGACATCTC
This sequence comes from Phorcus lineatus, assembly GCA_921293015.1. Taxonomy (NCBI): domain Eukaryota; kingdom Metazoa; phylum Mollusca; class Gastropoda; order Trochida; family Trochidae; genus Phorcus; species Phorcus lineatus. The sequence continues at coordinate 37,260,878 of OV121086.1, read as the reverse complement.
GCTTCAGACATGTGAGTGCTTTCAGTGTAGACATCTTGCTTCAGACATGTGAGTCTCAAATGTGAATGGTTTGACTTCAGACATCTTGGATCAGACCTCAATACTAAGTTTTTACTGTAGGGCAAAGGGTTATATAATCACAGACACATTTACATTCAAGTGGAGCACTTCAACAGTTAGAGCACTGAGGGGGAAATCAGACAGGCTGTGATATTATTGTTAAAATAATCCGCTTTTGACAAACCCTTAATTGCTGAATGATTTACAAAAGTCTATATTTGGCCAGAATGCATGTCATGAAGCATGACAAATTGGTCTGTCATATTTTATGAAAGTTTTCATTTGATTCAACAGTATAAGTCTTGTTTTGAGGGTAATTGTACAAAATTATTAGTCTGAGTGTGTCAGAATGTTTCCAATATTGGTATAAATTATGTGTTCCACCAACAGCTCTTGCCCTTGTTACAGAGTATGGTCCTGTATGGCCTGCAGCCCTTCACCAAGTACAACATCCAGCTCCAGGCCATCAACGGGGCAGGGATGGGTCCCCCGGGGAATGAAACAGTCTGGACCGCTGAGGGGGGTGAGTGTCTTTATACAATTTTTCACACAGTAGGCAGGAATATAACACTATGGTGCTTATCTACTAGTCGCACTTCAGTTCAATTATATTCATCAAATCCATTCCTCTTAGCAATGCTTGTGAATACGCTTATAGTTTATGTTACTTTTTTTTATATAAAAAGGCTTTGTTTTAACTGAAATTTACCTCATTTTAATATAATGTGATCGTAATTTTAAATTGATAGCTGAAAAGAATTTTTTTTTTACTGTTTTTATACCCTGCTACGATCAATTTACTCAAAAAACATTACGTCTAAATCAACCAAACTTTGCACACTTGTTAAACATAACATTGTCTACAGTTTGGACCAATTTTGAATTTTCTGGAATTCATTTTTTTTTGTCGTTTCCATGGAAACGTAATTTTTTTACTTAGTTGTATGGTGTACAATGGGGACAGATTTTCTCAGAAACTATTACACCAAAAGGAGTGAAATTTTGATCATGGATACACCTGATGATACTCTTGATCAAGTTCGAAAGCCATTTCCGAATTTTTTGTGGAAAGAGTTAGGCCCTTGCTTCTGAAATTGGACTGGGAGCAATTAAAAGATCTGTTGCTCCGATGGGGACAGATTTTCTCACACTTAGGTGAATGAAATTTTGGTTTTGGACACACCTGTTGATGCTCTTGATCGAGTTCGATAGCCATTGTCGAAATATTATTTTTCACAATGTTATGGCCTTTGATTGCGCAATTTGACTTGTAGTGATTAACCGATCTGTTGCTCAAACTGGGACAAGTTTTCTCAGACAGTATCACACTTAGGTGAATGAAATTTTGGTTTTGGACACACCTGTTGATGCTCTTGATCGAGTTTGAAAGCCTTTTCCGAAATATTATTTTTGACAGACTTATGGCCCTTGATTGTGCAATTGGACTTGTAGCGATTAACAGATCTGTTGCTCCAATGGGGACACATTTACTCTTAAACTATTACAGTAAGTTTTAGTAAATCAGGCTATCCAGAATCATTAATTCAGACTAGAGGGAGAAGAAATCAGACGGGCTGCGGGGGTATGTGAGCGATGCTCACTTTTTTCTTGTTTTGAATGTATATTGCATATGTCCATTTTCATTACACTTCACCAGTGACTGATATTAATTAGAGTATTTGATAATAAACATTGAGCTTAAACTTACGACAAGATATGTTAATTACTGAATAGTTTGGGAGAAATTATTGAAAGAAAGAATTCCATTAAGCAACGAATATCAAATTATACATTTATATTTATAATAATGGCATAAGCATTTCAACAAACATATTTCAGTGCCTACCAAGCCCCGGATCACACACATCACAGCTAGGAAATCAGACTCTTTCTATGTACACTGGGAACCTCCAAAGAAGCTTAACGGACGGCTCAAACAATACGAACTCCAGTGGAGTGTCAATGGCAGCTTGTCTACAAAATTCATCACCGGGGACCTCAGCAACAGGATGTCGGCCTACATCAACAACCTCAGTTAGTAGTAGTTATATGATAAATGTCTTTTAGTTACGAGCATTCTGGGTAGGTTATATTAGCATTCTGGGTAGAGTATAATATTCACAAAATTATATGGCAAATTGAAGAATAAACTACAAGTATCGACCTGTCAGATATATTATGTTTTATAGACTGCATAGGGAGAAGTTTGGGCTGCTGTGCTATTCAGATTATGTTAAAGTTAGTCATAATCCACAGCTTGTAAGATTCTGCATTCTGGCCAATTCTGGTTATTCAACCACTTTAAATGGTCAAATACTTACAACAGCAGATAGATATCTATGTTTAGTATCCCTCTTGATTCTTCTTGTGAAAAAGACCCATGAATCAATCTGTAACCTCCACAGAACCATACACCCAATACCAGATCCGGGTGGCAGCGTACACAGGGGGAGGTAAGGGGGAGTTCAGCGACATCTTTCCTGGCATTACTGATGTACAAGGTGAGCTGTTTCATCTTTCTTACTTCAAAATTCAAACCATTATTGATCGTCATAATGGAACTTGAAATTATATTATAAATATATTTGTTACCAAAGTTACATAAAATATATAAATGACAAATGAAGAAAAGAGATCTCCACACACTCATATATGGGTTGATTGTTGATAAAGTTAAATGCCCTAATTTTACAACAACAAAACTGCAATGGTGGTTGCCAAAAATCAGTTTGCTAAGTGTCTCAACTTGTTTCAAACTGTCTTGACATGAATCAGACAGTTGCTGCTCTGATTGTAATCACCTTCTTGCCTCGGACTTTAAAACATTCTCAAATACAAATTCATTCAGAAGGTAAAGGGTTCAAAGCTTATTGTGTACATCTCATCCTCAGGTCCGAGTGCCCCGAAAATCACAGCGTTTGAGGTGACTGGTCCGACGAGCGTGTACCTCCAGTGGGAACCCCCGGAGGTCATACACAAGGCCATCAACAACTACTTTATCAAGTGGTGGGACATCAGGAAGTCTGCCAAATACTGGGACATGCTGGTTGATGGCTCTGTCACTGAGGTAACTTAACATTTCTTTCAATATGTACATGCATTGTAACTTACAACATCCTCTGGCATTTCTTCAGCAGGTCTCAATCATTGACTAATTAGGCCTGTCTTAATTTTGTCCTATTTTTTGTGCCAGCTCTTCTGCATCCTTCACCTAAACTTGATAGTTGGATAAAAAATCTCCCTGCCCTAGATTTTCGAAGCTCTGTAAAAACTAAGATAGCCGTAGGCCAATGTTAATTGATCGTACTAAAACTATCTTAGTGCTAAGGGAGCTTTGAAAATCTAGGCCCTTGTTGTTAATGTTAATGGTCAGTGAGGGCGCAACACTCAAACTATGGATGATGGCTGATGCAGCAAGGACCCTATTTTCAGTACCAGCTTTTATGCACAAACTTGATAATCTAATAAGATGTGTTAAATGCTAATTTGTGAAGGCGCTACACTCAAATAATAAATTTTGGCTATTGCAGCAAAGTTTTAAACAAACCAGTAAAGGAGGCTTCACATGAAACTAAAAAACTGAAAAAACAAACTGGGCCGGGGGAAATTTTCCACTTGGCAACTCTTTCCATCACCAAAGTCGATTCATTTTAACAAAGTATTTCTTTATAGGTTGTGCTTACCTGAATATTGAGCAAAATGTTTCCCTGACTCCAAACGAATTATGTATTTTGTCTGGCCTATATACTAAGAATGTGATAGTGATCAGGAAAAAAGATACTGACGTGTTATTCTTATGTTTTCCTACAGGTGAATCTGACGAATATCCCAGCTAACCGAGAGTACAGACTGAAAATGACAGGCATCACTCAGTCCCTCTACACCAAGACTCAATATCTCGGCAACTTCACAGAGCAAAAACAGTTTACACTTGGAGGTATTTATCAAGAATTGAGATTTTTATGAAGACATTTATATTTAAAAAAGTCAAAAAGTGTCATTGGTAGCTATATTTATAAGTTTAAGTATGATGCAAGATTTCCTACCTGTTTTCCTGTTATATTAGGAAGCATAACATAAATGTGTTGATATAAACTTAAGTTATGATTGATATTCAATTATGAAGTACAAGGCATGTAGGTTCATTTCATTCATTACATATGTCATGTTTCATTGAAAAGAAGAAATAGATTGTATCCATTAAGGATTCATGTATTCATCCTCTCATTGTTAACCTTCCATTTTATTCATCCATTGCATCATTTCTGAATCAGTATTCCTGGTATGGTGTGATACAATGTTAATATAGTCGTGAAAGAAAAACGTTTAACTTGGCAATCTAAAAATGTATTTAAAACGTTGTGAAATTAGATATTAGCTCTGCCATTCAAGCCATTTGAGTTACTTGCACTATTTTAATTGCAAGTAACCCCTTGAAACTTAAAAGTTAATTAATAAATGGGTAATGGCTGACATTTTCAAAATCATTTCAATGAGTTTTTGTTAAATTTACATTTGAAATACCTGGAGAACTGATTGTATCACGCATCTGATCTAACCAGTTTGTATACCTCCACAGGGTCTAGCATAAAAAGCCTCCATTATAACCCAACTGGTCAATAGGCTGCGAGGCTTTATTGACTATCCGATGTAGGTTTGTCATGTTATAATGCCTTGTACTGATGTCATGTAGACAAAAATATCAAAACTCTGACCAAAGCAACCGTTCCAAATAAAAAAAAATTCCAAATTTCAAATTAATATATTCAGTCTTTAATGACATACCTGGAAGCATTTGTTGAGAACAGCTGAATGATTAACTCTTTACCTCTTCATCCCCAACTCCCCCACAAGTCTAACTCATGCTCCTCTCAATAACAGACTAAGAAAAGTCTTGCTACAGTTCCTTAAGTTTTCTGAATCAACTTTTTAGCCTACTGCAGGGTACGAATTCGTTTTTTTTCATGCCCTGCACCAAGTGCAGTCAACTGATTTTACCAGACTGCACCTGTGTCTCTCTGGCTGCACCAAAGATCGTCAATATGTTCAGAAGCACGTTTCTCACTTGACCTAGGCAGACTCGTACTTTCTTGAATTTCTGTAAAATTCTCTGTAATTTGTTCGGCTGAACTTGAGCTTGCTTCCGGCACTGTTTCATTCAGATTGTCTCTATCTTTCTTATCAGTTTTGTCCGTCTTCGTAAAAAACTGTAAGAGTTTCGATTGACCAGCTTGTTTTGACATCTTGGCCAGGTGTGACAGCAGGACGATATGGTTGCTAAGCGACAATGTTTTCACTGAAGTTAAAAACGAGTTCTCACGGAAATATCCGAAGAGTCTGAATTTAGCTATTTTTGTTAAAATGCGGAAGTAAATCACTGTTTTGGTGTTGCAAACGTTTTAAATCTTTTTGTTATCGTTTTCAATTGAATAAAGTTAAAACTAATCTTGGAAATAAGAAATAAGCTGATCTTTCAAACTGGTTGCAGTCCAGAAACGAATATATAGACCAAGTCAAACGATGTTGATATTTTCAATAGCGATGGCAAAATTGTAAAATGCAGAGTAAAATTAAAAAACTTACGATCTTATCATTTATTCCAAGCAGTCATAGTACATATAGTGTATTTTTAGAGTCAACAAAATTTTGTTATACCCTTGAAATGCCGATAGAACTTTTTGTTTACACTTCGACAGAGCACATGGCATATTTGAGGGGCTATTCTTTTTGCCACCCTCGTTAAACAAACTCATAACACTGTCAACAGCATGCCGGAGAATGGGAAATTTACAGAGGGAGTAAATAGTAAGAGCATAAAATATCAACATGGCGATCGTCACTGACGATTCTCGGAAGTTTGCCTTTATAAAATATTGGAATGATTAAAGCTGTTTGTGAAATTTAAGAAAAACATTCATGATTGGAACAGTTATATGCGAAAGGTATTTGAAAATATGTTATTTTTCAAACTGCACCCGGTGCAGTCCAGTAACTAATTTAGACTGCACAAGACGATTTTCACCTGCACTGGTGCAGTGTTTAAATGACGATTTCGCACCCTGTACTGCAATTGAACTCGATAGGCTTATTAGAAATCTTCCGCACATTTCTACTCATTTCCTAATAAGGTACTGTACTTGACCACAAATAAGGGTGCAATGCAGCAACTAACAGGTGATAGGGACTGTCATGTCTAGCCTTCAAGGGAAGGTTGTTCGTAACATGTAATGGATAACGCCCATATAAAAAAGAGGCCTTTGCCCAAGGGATGTTCTCCCAGAAAAAGAACCTCATTCAAAGAGTGTTAAATGGGCTTTGAGGTATATTCCTGGGTAACTAATCTCTGGATGTTTGCCAATCCAAGAGAATCCAATTTAATGCCTTGTGATTCTAGTAAGTTAGGCACAAAATTGTTGAATTGCTTTGCTGTTTACATTTATATTATGGAACATGGCTTTGTTAGACCCGGTGGTGTGTTTAAGAATCTCTCTAATCTGAAGACAACTACTTGATATAAGATCCTCTCTCCACTCTCTGTACTTTCATCTCCAGCCTGTGTGCATTGTCCGAGTCTCCTGGCGTTAAATAGTGTGTTTTGATTTGTAGCGAGTCGCTCTGATATATCGTATGGCATTGTGGAGGCTGATGACTATGGTAGGTGGACCGTAGAAGACTCAGCTTGTCCATTGTAATGTTGTTCCAGTTTGCATGTGACTCTTAGATTGATTGTTACGTTGTTTGCACAATTTCAACCCTCGTTGCACCAACTTACCAGTACTTGTGATTATATGGAAGAGGTTTTTATAAACTGTAAAATGATAAAGGTTTTTGTGGCATAGACCATTTTGTACATTGGATGAAAAAATGGCTTACCGTAATAAGAAATTTTACTATTGCTACAAAGGTGAATGACGTATACAAAATTCTTAAATGACTAAAAGCCCTAAAAATTGCCCATTGTTAAAGGTGTCTATCCCTATCCCTGAATGATCCAACTTTGGTCTTGTGAAAATAAAAGTATGTCGTATAGAAAATTAACACAGTTGTTTTATAATAATATGAAATTTTGAACTTTAAAACGTATTTCATTTGATGGACAAATTTTACTCCGTTTTCAACAGTAGTCAGCAATTCCTTTCTTAGATGGCTTTCATTTTGATGATTTTTTTGGCAACTAATTTTTTTTCACCTTTTGCTTTTTACTCCTTCTTTCATGTCATTATCAATTTTCATTTCATAACTCATTTTCATATCATTTATAGAATCATTCATTATTAGAATAACTTCAGGAGCGCCTCTGTTCAGCATTACAATTTACCAAATGAAATTTTAACCTTTGATCATAAAATGTCAGTCCCTGTGATATACTTAAAAAACATTTTGCTTACAAATATTGTCTGAAATTACCAACAAGCCATTTCCAGTGACCCACAAATAGTCATAACTTCCACTTAGCTTAAAGAGGCAATGGCGTTTTCTTCATAGTAAAAACCCTATCTTACCTTCCATGCTTCCCTTATAGTCAACTTCTGCTGCAAGGTATAGCTAGCACCAGTCTATCACTGACTTACTTAAGCCTTGCTGTATTTCATCATGTTTCATTGCCAGTACTTCAGTGTACTGCAGCTTAGCTTGATAGTCTTATCAGAAATCTCCCAGCATTTACCAAAAAGGCCAATGAGGGTACAAACTTTTGGGACAATGCAGCATAGCTCAAACTAGCTGGACAAATTGGTGCAAGCTACGTCTTTGACGGGAAGGAGTCTTGGATTAGATATTAGTTCCAAGTTTTCATTCATAGGCAGTTGGGTGTTGACTGTAGCAATAGCTCCTGAAGTGGTTGTTATAGATATTGTGATGTTGTTACATTTTGTTGTTTTTTACTTCCCTCTAAGGATGGGCCGGTGAGTACGGTTCGTATTCGTCATGGTGGTGGTACACTCACAAGTCATATCACTATGCACTAGTAGTATTTTCAACTGTGTTCATGATTATTTTTTATCATAGTGTTACGAACATATTTTGACTATCAGGGTCACATGATCACTTCATATAACTCAACAGTCTTGCTCACGTATTTAACATCTTCACTCAGTTTATGCCGAGCTAAATGGGAAAGTCCCAAGTGCTAAGGGAAATATTTGACAATGTAGTATAAGGACGTAAGAACAAGTTTTTATGAAAAAATATTATTCGAAGCATTTACTTGTCACTTTAGTGTTGTTGTGATTCTAAATTGTTTATTGTTGTATCCCAATCTTTATCACAATGTTTGTTTTTTCTTTTCATTATCAGTCTCAAATCAATTTGGATTTATTTTCTAGCTACAGTAAAGGAAAAATATATACTCAAAAGAAATCTTTTATCTTGATTAATATGCCAATCAGTTCTCCTTTGAAATGTTAACATCTAATGAAATTGTCATTATATTGATGACATTAATAGCTTAATTAAAAAAGATGTTAAAAAAATTTTCATGAGGTTATTACTTTCTTCAAGTTTATTATCCTAGTATTTAGAATTATATTTTATATAAAGTTAAAAAAAAGTCAGGATTGTGTTCTCAGTATAATCTTTTTCCAATTGACCAGAAGGCATTATGTAAAGGATAAGTATTGTTTTCTTTGAAGTAGAAAATTTGAATAAAAATGGCAAAGTACCTTTATATGATCGTCTTCTTCAGATTAAAGATATTTCCTAGCTATTACTCAGTGTATTACAACCATTGCACTGCTCACATCCCCCAAATGAAAAATATCAACACAGATATGATTACCCAGAATTAATAGATGTTTAGAATGACTCTTGAGTACTACATTGTTCCATCTTTGCTGACTCTAAACAGATCATGTGAAAATGGAATATTCCTCATAGCATCATATGAATCCAATATGACCTCTTCAAGAATAGATAGGCTTGTCTATTACTACCGCCCATTTCACTTCTACCATGTTTACCCACAGTTCCACGGATTGAGAAGGTTCAAGACGAAGAGGTCATGTCAGCTGGGATAATCGCCGGAGTTGTTATCGCAATCATCGTCATTCTTGTTGTGGTCATCATCTTCGTCGGATATAGGTAAAATGAATTGCAACTATATTTTCAGGGTAGAAATTTTCTTTGAATTTGTAAGTGTTTGTTTTCTTTGGCTGAACTGTTATGTTTTGCAGAGATTCTGATAATCTCAGCGTGAGAGTTGTATGTCAATATTAGATGATAAAGAAAATTTTCAGTGTTCATTCAATAAATACTTTGATTCAGGATTGTTGAAGGGTAAGGGTGAAGTATCCTGAGTGTGATGCTAATCGTTGAAATTTTGAGCAAGCTGTTCCAAGCAGTAAGTCACATGCTAACTCCGTCTCCGTGTTGCAGATCATTTGCATGTCGGAAGTGTTACCAGGCTGCGTACTACTACCTCGCTGTACCCAGCAACTCTCACTCAACCCCGCCTACCGTCGTCACTGTCGCTGAACCAGCAGGTGTGTTTTTAGAGTTATCTTCCCTTCATGCGAGACCAAATTGTGTTGTAGACATTGCTGATCTGTCTGCCACCAAACCAAACCAACCAAAGTTTGTAAACTACTGCAAGAGACTAATGATAGTCACTCACTCACTCACTGATTAAATATGTATCTCATGTTCCATTTATCTTTCCTGCATAGACCTGGGCCCAGATTTTCGAAGCTCTCTTAGTGCTAAGATAGTCGTAAGCCAATGTTAATGTATGGTACTTACGACGATCTTAGTGCTAAGAGAGCTTCGAAAATCTAGATTCTTGTTCTCAAAGAGGATTTTCTTATAAAATTGATTTCATTGATAGTGTTACATTTGATATATCGCCTGTGTATGATATTATTTTAGATGAAAAAGAATATCCTGAGACTCCTGTGAGTAATTTCATTCGTCACGTGGAGACACTTCATGCCGATTCCGATATTGGTTTCTCTCAAGAATTTGATGTAAGTCCTTTGAGTATATATCTTCTGTAAATTCAAACATTTTTCCTGTAATAAGAGAGGATTTGGTGATAACATGGAAGTTGTAGAGCTTTGCAATTTGATTGATTGAATTGTGAACTGGTACTTATGTGTGCAGGGTCATTCCACCATTATAAATATTGACTGGTTCTTCAGTGTAATTCAGGGCAATGCCATCAGATAGATTCAGCCAGCTGTTAGTTTTCATTGCTCTATGTAGCCAGATTAAATAATAAATATAGCGGTTATCTCCCTGCTATAACACTATCTGCCAAGTGAGATAATTATTATAGCTGTGTTAAAAAGCCAAATAGCCTCACCTCAACTTTTTGTCCAAGCAAAGGTGATATTGCAATAGAACTAACAAATACATTTTCTTTGTTTTTTACCCCACAGGACATCAACAAGAATACTTCAGTTGATTTCCGGTGTGAAAGTTCAAGTTTACCTGAAAATAGAGGCAAAAACAGATACATTAATATTGCTGCATGTAAGTACCTCATAACTTACTTTACTTTCCAAGGAAAGATATAATTCTGTCAAAAATACTTGAAAATGATTTCTGTAAATGGCATGTTTTGACATCATGCTGCCTTTAACAAGTTTTGCTATAAAGGCTTTTCTCCTATGTGTGCAGTTGATTTCAAAAATATTTACCACAAATGAATTTGTTTAACTTTATTTAATGTTGATACCTTGTGTTGTTTCAGTTGACCACTCTAGAGTTATATTGAAGACAGAACTGGGACGATTACGACACTCAGATTATATAAATGCTAACTATATTGATGTAAGTATTTATCCTACCTGTAGTAGCTCATGTCATTGTAAAGTTTTTTGTTGAATTAATGATAGTGATTTTTATATAAAAAAACCCCTATCCCTTTAAATGATTCAAAATATTTTATCTTAGTAGGTTAACGTGCAATTAAATCAAAGAATAAGTGCACGTCTAAAGTAAATTTATGATACAAATTATTTTCTTTATCCTCTTGATGACCTTAGGGCATCAACTAATGCTTGCTGATATGGCCAGTCCTACACCCGGTGCTTTATCTGATGCAGGTCAATCCTCGTTCCTGAACAGGACTTTTCCTTTGTGTCTCTTCCCTTGTGATGTCCATCTTATTGCCCCTTCAAATGCAAGCATGTATTCTACATGTTATTTCTTGGCCAAATGCACTGATATGATGTCCTTTCCACAGCTACTCCTACAGGACGGGATAGCTGTTATGCCTTGGGTCAATAGGTCGATGATTTGAATATCGTCAAGGGCTCGGCATCTTTGTCTGCAGTAGAGAACTGTTCTACATGAACTTAGGTTTGGGTGTAATGCTACACTGAATTTCAGCGCAGTACTGTCCACATGACAGTGATCTGCTTCCTTGTAACTGAGATTCTGTGTTGATCAATTATGTCCCTCTTACTTGCAGGGCTACAAGAAACCAAAAGCATACATAGCAACCCAGGGTCCACTGCCACAGACATTTGCAGACTACTGGCGCATGATCTGGGAACAGAACTGTAGCGTCATCGTCATGATCACCAACTTGATGGAGAGGGGGCGGGTGAGTTATCCACAATTAACCTTAGATAGGGAAATTATGTAGATATGGACCCTTTCAAAATCCTGTTTTACAAGCGACTATTAAGTACTTTGATATATTATGACTGTAAAGTTAGTTAACAAGTCATTAGATGCGTTCCTTGATGCGTTTTTAATGTGTCATTTAGAAATGTTATGATTCCCTACTAACAGTCCGTTAAAGCACTTAGCCTTTACTGTTAAAAAACTCTCTTTTCACAATACAAAAGTCATCTCGTCACTCTTTAAGTGTTAAATCGGCCTATTAATCTTGGACGTTGATCTTGAATTTCAAATCTTTAGTTCTTACCTGTTATGTAATCGTATGCAGCTTTATTAACATTGCCTTATGACAGTCATATAGTACTAAGTTAATATTTAATGCATTTCAGCAATTCTTTGTTTCGAACAACTAAATGTTTCATGGGCCAGTGGCCCTTTTACAAAAGAAACCCTCTCTCTCTCTCCTTATCAGTATGATAATGATTAATAAGAACAATACATTACAACTTCCCCCATCTTTGCATTGTGACATGATTTACCAAGCAGTCATTTTTAATCATAAGTGCCATACATTAACATTGTTGTAAACTATCTTAAAATATATAACACTTTAAACCATCCATTTCAGCGTAAGTGTGATCAGTACTGGCCGAATGATGGGCTAGAAATCTACGGCAGCATGTCGGTGAAACTTCTAAACACGATCCAACGGGCCCATTACACTGTGCGCATCTTTTCAGTGCGGAATATGAAGGTAAAAAAGGTATGCATGCTTGTCTTAGGCTCCGTGTGCTGACTGGCTTCTGTTCTGCTTCTACTCAGTTACCTCCCTTGGTTTATGTGAGACCCCTTTGATTTGTTCGTTAGCTGTCATTTCATTCTTTTTTTATATATATCAAAATGAAACGTTTTCACTTTTTAAAGTTTGAACATTCAATTTATGAAATATGCAGAAGTTTCAAAAGAATTCTTAGGAAATTTTGAAATACAAATTCACTGACATTTGAATTATAATGGGATTTGATATTTCTTTACATGGTTTGGAAATTCGAGGCAATCAAATCTTATAATCTCAAAATTTATTTCCTTAAATTTATTAAGCATGGGTTTTTTAAATTTTGGGAATGTGTTAAATAAGAAAAAATGAAATGACACCTACAATTTAGTTTATTGTTTTTTGTTAATATTTTGCATGTTGTTTATGATTTGAGTTGTCAAGACAAATTGATAATCAAAATTATTCCAAAAGGTATGAGAAGGCTGATACTCATTATCTATGATATCGTATGATTACAACAGTTGAGGATTAAAGAACTATAAGAGCTGTAATGGTGTAATTTGGGAGAAAGAAAATAAAGATAAAACAAATAAGTAAAATAAAAATATTGATAGCATTCCACAATTTGTCCTAAATAGAATTTAGCATGATCAAGAGTATATTTGTAACACTTTCCCTTAGTTTTTTTACCGCAACTGACTGCATGAGAGTTGAAAAGTACGAATTTATTTTGTTTATTTGTTTTGGTAGCATCACCATCACGATGTGGAAAAGCATGTGTCTAGAAACCAGGTAGTTTGTTCGTCAGTTGTTCAATCAATTAATTACAACTTTCTTGTTGACTAACCTTCATTAACAATATATTTGTCTGACAAACTGCTTTGTTGATATTCTTTGGATATAGTTTCTTGATGCTGATTATATGCTCAGAGTAATCAATGATAATTATAATCTGAACATTTTATCTTTTCATTTATGTTATTCACTAAAATGCTAACTTCCTGTTTTTGTCGGCAAAGCTGTGAAAAGATTAACACTGTATTACTTACAAACACCAACTCTTCAATATCTGGGCATATCTCCTCCAGTTTCAATAACTGTCATATTTAAAGAGCCTGACCTATCAGCATCCAGTCTGCCATCTTGTTTTTGTGGAAATGACATGAAATAAAAGGGTCTGTATCACTGTTAATTGTACTGCAGTATAAAAATTGATGTAAAGTATCCCCACATTTACGAATAATGAGACTAATCAAACATTACCTTGATTGATTAAAGCAAGGGTTTTCACACGCTTGTAGCGCTGATGAATAGCTTCACTTCTCACTCTTGTTTTATTTTACCAAGTGTGCGCTCTCATTTATCTGTTGTCAAATCTAAATCAACCAAAATGTTACCCTCAGTAACACGTTTCAACAGAGTTCTGTTATAATCATGCACTAATAATAAACATGTATAAACTGGAATGTCTTCATGAATTTTGTTTCCACAAAAAAATAATCTTGACATGACTGTCCTTTTAAACTTTAATCATGGTTTTAGGGCAATGCACATTTTAGAGATCTGAGTTAACTTTTAAGATGTCACAGATTAAGTGACATTTTGCATCAAAGCTAAAAATTATCAGTCATTGAGAGTGGCACCAGTTATGTTTTGTGTGTAGGTGACAATCAGCATGACTGAATAAATATTTGTGAACTTCTGTTGTACCACACTGGCTGGAAAAAATCATTACTGCCATCTTTTCTTAATGGCAGAGTTACAGGAATAACAAATAGGAACATTCTGCATTAACAGCTTTCATCTTCTTTATATATATATATATATTTATATGGCACACTTTGTTCTTTGCTTTTGGATCTTATTTTGATATCTTTCAAATCTATTCTATTGTTATTAGATTGAAGATGCACCCCGTTATGTTAATTTTCAATTTATTTTAAAATTTTTATTGTAATAGCATTCCGTATATGAAACAACATAATAAACATAGCTTGTTAATCAGAAGATGTTTATAAATGTACAATGTTATACAAAATTATTTACAGATACTTAGTGTATTTCAAAATGAATCAAGTCACAACAATCTGTATTATATCATAAATTTACCAGCAGTGATTAAGAGGTATTTTCAGAAACATAGTCAAATTTTTGTGTTAGAAACTTTGAAATACTTCATCCCAAGGAGTGGTAAGTTGCTAGTGAAAAAAATTCAAGTCTTTGCAAAGAAAAAGTAAGATATCTAAATGATGACTTTTTAGTGAAGAATCTTTTTTTCTTTTTTCTTTTACATCAGTCAACATTCCCTGAGCAATTTATCATTCGAAATAAATGTTTATGGACTTGATATAAATTTTTCTTAGCCCTTTTGGCAAAATAGAACAAAACCAGGCTTATCACAACTTTGTACCAAAACTCTAATTTGTTAGGTCTAGGAAAAGAGATATTTATAAGTCATAACCACATGCTGGCCAATTTTGCAAGTGTTGACACAAAACTGAAGTGAAATGGAACAGCTATTTTGAAGACTGCTTGTTAAATTACAAAACACCTACTCAGGGATTGAGAAAGACACCTTTGATAATGGGCCATCTATAGAACTTTTAGTCTTTTTCAGAATTTTGAATGGGCCCTTCCCCTTAGTAGCAATGGTAAAACTTCAAATTTAAATGGGCCATTTTTTCATCCAATGTGCAAAATGGCCCATGGCCACTGCCTTTCCCAATCCCTGCCTACTCCTATGTCTGTCTCCTCCTAGTGAAGGAGATGGTAGAGGAGGTCACAATTATATATGTGGGTGAATAATAATGACCTGTCATGATGATGCTCAGAGAACACCAGTTTCAGCTGTGTCTTTTTGATTGCAGAAGCACTCTGTGAAGGGAGTTGGAGAGAGGATGGTGTACCAGTACCACTACACGGAGTGGCCAGACCACGGCGTCCCCGACTACACGCTCCCGTGTCTCACCTTTGTCCGCAAGTCTGCAGAGATGAATCCGGAGGGAGGCGGACCCATTGTTGTACACTGCAGGTCGGTATACTTGTGTAAGAACTGCAGACATTTTGGACATAAAATGAGTAAGATGCTTCCCCAAGCATGTTTGTTTTTTTAAATATGAGTTGATGTAATGTCTCATTCTTGCTGATAAAGCTAATGAAAAATATAGTATGAGCAGGGGTAGTATACTTGCCAAATTGAGGACAGATCCAGTGGTTTACAAGAAGTTTGAGATGCTTAAGGGCTTAGGATAAATCAATAAATTTGTTTCAAAGGACTCAAAAGAGCTTGAATCATGATATACACTATTTCAAGAGAAATGCTTAAGTTTGTGATAATAAATGATGTGTGTTTTCTTGAGAAAGCATTATTAACATGCAACTTTAGAGCACTTGCAACTTACAATAAAACTGTTACTTCCCCAGTGCTGGAGTAGGGCGGACCGGGACCTACATCCTGATCGACAGTATGATAGCCAAGATGAAGGACAAGGGAACCATCAACATACCCGGCTTCATCCTCCATATCCGTAAACAACGAAACTTCCTCGTTCAAACCGAGGTAAGTCTTGTCATTTAATATCTCCAACAGTCTAAAATCATGGGATTAAAAAACATTTCTGGCTTCTAATCAGCCCTCATCAGAATTTTTTAGTAACCGGAAGAAATTGATTCAACTTTCAAGTTGATGTGCAGTGAGACAAAGAGCTGGCACAGAAAAGATGAAGAAAATCAGTAAGACATAAACAAATGATTAAGACAATGCAAACCTAGTAAGTCGAAAATAAAGAAAATGATAATTGCCCGAGATATTATGCAATAAAATAGATAAGATATCAAGTAAGTTCTAGCTGTATTTTAGCGTTACCTCACGTCTCTTGCAGGACCAGTATATGTTTATCCACGACGTGCTTGTAGAGTACATAATGGGAGGTGGGGAGACGGAGGTAACTATGGACAACCTCACCCCATACATCGAGAAACTTACCATGCCCGCCCGGGACGGAGCGGAAACTATCCCCGAGGCCATGCTGGAAAAGCAGTACAAGGTAAGAACTTAAAAAAAGCAGGTTGAATGAGGGTCAGACTTGATTGTATGAATTCTTTCTCTATGCAGATAAGATCTTGAATCTTGATTTCAAGCGGTGAGACAATTTTGCTTGTTCTTGATTCACTCGCATTAGGACCTAAGTTAATTTATTTAACCTTAAAAAGATTTGCCAAGATAACCTTAGGATCCAGGTAATATGTACTTACTCACAGCTTGTTGTTTAAAAATGGTTGCAAAAAGTGAAGATTAAATATTTCAAAACTGAATTTTTTTCTTTCCCCCAGCTTGTGACCGCCCACAAGAGAACAGAGGATGAGATATCTCAGGCTCTGAAAGCCGTCAACGAGGAGAAAAATCGGAGCAAGGACTTCCTGCCTGTGAATCTCAAACGTGTCTTGCTGCCTGCCAAACCAGGCGTTGACGGATCAGACTACATCAACGCCACCTACCTGCAGGTAAGTGTGTCGTCTTGCAATGAAAGACGTGCCCGAGTTGTTGACTTGAGTGTGGAAAAGAAAAATCAGATAGCGAGAATAGAAAATTCTAGAGTCACATCAAATGTAGGAACATTTATCTTCAAAAGATTGTGTCCAGTTTAAGGTTGCTCTAATGATGCTATATTTACAAGGTATAAATAATTTGTGAGAGTGACTCAAAGTGTGATGTGCAGATTATATTTCATAAACACATTTGGAATTAATTTTGATAAACTGGTGAAATACATTTGTTGTTTATAAATTGACATTGACATGAAACATCATAAAGTATGTGCCAACTTGTCCCTCTTGCTGTTAACTCAAATGGAAGCAAAATGTCCCAAGTTTCCTAAAGCTTGGGCATCATTAGCATCATCTTAGCTTCCTGCTGAGGTTTGATGCTTTCACTGTAGACTATTCTTATCTTTTTTCCAAACAACATTACTAGACTGCTAGACTAGAAATATGTGATGTACTAAATGTACCTACTTGAACCATTTTGAAGAGTTTTTTACACTGACATGTGTTTGTTATGTTTCAGGGCTTCAGTAAGTCTAACGAGTTCATCGTGACCCAGCATCCGCTGGAGTCGACGGTGGAAGACTTCTGGAGGATGGTTTGGGACAGAAACAGTCCTGTCATCATTGTCCTGTCTTATGTTAATCATGAGGTAAGATCTGAGATTATTTTGAAGAAGCCCTGTTAGTGCTGAGGATTCCTTAGGCCCATATGAGACTTAAGAAAATCAAAATCCACTAAACTTTCATAATATCACCATGACAAAAAATATATCCCAAAGTGATGAATACTTAAGTCATTGGTTGTATTTATCAATGTTGGGTCCAGCAAATCTTATGGCTGTTTATTTATTTGCAGGATTTCAAAGAGTTTTGGCCAAAGAAAGATGAACCGATGGAGTTTGACGCTTGTCCATTTAAGCTGACAACGCGAGAGGAAGAGCAGGTGTCAACGTGTGTAACACGTGGCTTCTTGCTAGAATCTACACAGGTGAGCTGATTGAGTAATACCTATAGTTTGATAAAGTTACACATCACAATATCTCCAAAAAATACAATAATGTCACAAAACGCTTTTTGAAAAAAAAATCCAAACATTTTTAATTTTGACAATCCCCTCAAGTCAACCATATAGATAAGCCAACGAAAAAAAGAACCTCTCTCCCCTCCCCACATATTTATCACCATTACGGCAATGTATGACAATATGTTTGTTGTCAGATGAAGTATTAAGAAAAATGATACAATGATAAATTGTCACAACTCCATATCAAACCTTTGCTCAACTGCACTGTCCTCAAATTGCAAGCTGCCATTGTCATCATCAGTACTCTAGAATCTGGCTTACAACATTAGTATCATCAACTACGGTGATGACTCTCATGTTCCTAACTATGTGATTATTAGCAGAAACATCACTTTGTGATGCCATTTGCATCACACCCTGAGAGATGATCAGAGTGACAATAAGAATAAATATTACCATTTCAATTCTATTTTGTCATCCAGTATTAAGGCTATAGTTTATAATGAATAAACTTCTCATGTGATTGTCTGTGTGTTTCAGTACGACTCATGTGATTGTCTGTGTGTTTCAGAATGACTCATGTGATTGTCTGTGTGTTTCAGTACGACTCATGTGATTGTCTGTGTGTTTCAGTACGACTCATGTGATTGACTCATGTGATTGTCTGTGTGTTTCAGTACGACTCATGTGATTGTGTGTTTCAGTACGACTCATGTGATTGTCTGTGTTTCAGTACGACTCATGTGATTGTCTGTGTGTTTCAGTACGACTCATGTGATTGTGTGTTTCAGTATGACTCATGTGATTGTTTGTGTGTTTCAGTACGACATGTGATTGTCTGTGTGTTTCAGTATGACTCATGTGATTATCTGTATTTCAGTACGACTCATGTGATTGTCTGTGTGTTTCAGTACGACTCATGTGATTGTCTGTGTGTTTCAGTACGACTCATGTGATTGTGTGTTTCAGTACGACTCATGTGATTGTGTGAGTTTCAGTACGACTCATGTGATTGTCTGTGTGTTTCAGTACGACTCATGTGGTTATCTGTGTGTTTCAGTATGACTCATGTGATTGTTTGTGTGTTTCAGTACGACATGTGATTGTCTGTGTGTTTCAGTATGACTCATGTGATTATCTGTATTTCAGTATGACATGTGATTGTCTGTGTGTTTCAGTATGACTCATGTGATTGTTTGTGTGTTTCAGTACGACATGTGATTGTCTGTGTGTTTCAGTATGACTCATGTGATTATCTGTGTGTTTCAGTACGACTCATGTGATTGTCTGTGTGTTTCAGTACGATCGACTCATGTGATTGTCTATGTGTTTCAGTATGACTCATGTGATTGTCTGTGTTTCAGTACGACATGTGATTGTCTGTGTGTTTCAGTACGATCGACTCATGTGATTGTCTATGTGTTTCAGTATGACTCATGTGATTGTCTGTGTTTCAGTACGACTCATGTGATTGTCTGTGTGTTTCAGTACGATCGACTCATGTGATTGTCTATGTGTTTCAGTATGACTCATGTGATTGTCTGTGTTTCAGTACGACTACACGTTCCAGACCAAGCTAATGACAGTAGACGGGTGGCCGGGTGCATGCTCGCCCCTCCATACGGTATTCCAGCTCATTGAGTCAGCCCAGACCTGGCAGCTGGAGAATGATATCGGACCCGTCATTGTAGTTGACAGGTGAACATTGACTTAAAAAACACTTGTATGAGTTCCCTTGCAAGGCACAACTTGGGTCAGTTTCAATCACTGGTTAATTCAAGCCCTGCTGTGATCTGTCAGTTTCTCTGTGCCTGCTCTTCATACAGCCTCATTTGATAGTCCAGTCAAGTGAGAAAGGTACCTGATGGTTGTATCAAGTTGGGCACTGCAGTCCAACCATGAATTGTGAGAAACGGCACCAAGGCTTGAATTAGCCAGTACCGTATATTACCGTGTATAAGTCGACCCTGTGTATAAGTCGACCCCCTTTCTCAGGCCCCCAAATTGCTGTCAAAATCATATACCTCATCTAGAAGTCGACCCCCGTCTATGAGGCAGGTCGACATGAGTTGTGAGTGTAATAGAAACCAATGTTAGTTACGAGATGCAGGAGAATCAGAGTATAAGAAACTCCATCATGAATATTCATCTAGTAGGCTCATATAGATATCTTGAAGTCAACTAATTACTTCTGTCATAAATTTGTTGATAAAAATATGAATATGAAAACAATTGAAAGGAATACTTAAGAAGTATTACAAGAGTACATATATGCACATATATGTGATTACAAAGGTGATCTGTAGGTGAACACCGGTTCTTGAAAATGATTATGAAGATGAGATACCGGTAGGTAAACTTTATTATAATCAATCTCTAAAAAATTTTATTCCTGGGAACACGGTCGATTTTTGTCGGACTTTTATAAATAATACCTTTATTTCGCAATTCCATATACTATCAAAAACCTACAATTAATGTTAACAAGTGATTTGTGAAAGATATTATGATGAGTATTGCAAAATGTGAAATTGTTGTACAATGTCCAGGTACGGTGGAGTGGAGGCAGGCAAGCTGTGTGCTCTGTGGACCATGTACAATCAGATGAACCAGGATAAAGCCATCGACCTCTACCAGCTGGCCAAACTCTACCATATCAAGAGACCTGGCATCATCGGAACTAAGGTCAGAACACATACTTGAGTTCAGTAGATGCAACGATTGATATTCTTAATCTACATGAGATACAGGGTTATCATAAGGTTGGTACTGGTAAATCAAGCAGTCACGCCCCGCCCTTCCTCAAATCTCCAATTTAGCTGTTGCAGAATATATCCAAGAAATAAGCATTTGATGCCTCTGATCCATATAATCCGGGAAGGTGATAAAACAGTTGTGAACTTCAAATCTAGGCTTGGAGAGATAGATATATTTTTTATGTTATCACAAGGACATTTAGATAGCTGGTAAGCTCAAGAGAATAGGTTTCACTTTCAGAATGAGATTTCAAGTAATTCAGTAGAGTTGATTTTATCTCATATAAACATCAGCTTGTGAATTTTCAAATCGTATTGATTCAAAGATATTGTATGATTTATAAGTTGTTACTAAGGAAAATGATTTTGATTACCTGAAATCAATTTGATAAATTTACTCTTGCAGGACGACTACCTGTTCCTTTACAAGGCTGTAGAGAGCTACAAGGGGAGCCTGGAAGATGGAGGGGAATCTCTCAACTCCTCACCAAAACATCAAAACTCAATCCGCAAAAATGGCACCCTTCCTCACGTCACACTCAGTCACAGCAACAGTAAAACGGAAACAAATATATGAACCGATGAGTCCCAGTTGTATGACTTTGTGGGGGACGGCTATGAACCAGGTTGATTTGGGAACCCAAGGGATATATGTGTCAAAAGTGAACAAATTTGTGTAAAGGCATCAGTGTTATACCGATTGCTTTTGATTTGAGTGTCAATCTTTTGTCACTCACGGTAACCTGATTAGCCATTGTTTTATTGACGGAGACAATGTGAACCCAAAGTTGGGACCAGAATTCCTATACCAGTGTTGTTTTCTCGGTAATCTGCTTCGAGGGTTTTATTGATCTGAAGACAGCTTGAGAGACAAACATGTCAGAAGTTTGAAAACTAAAGAGATCAAAAGGTTATTTTGCAAAGCAACCCTTGAATATCAGGTTTACTTAGTGCCATCTTTTAGCATTGCACTTTGCTTACCTAAATGACTAAAGATCACTTTAGTGCTTTGTGAAACAGACACAAGATAGATGACATCAGTGCTTTGGAGGGATGCAGTATTTGAAGGAGAGATTGACTCTTTGCTACAGATCTGACTAATTCTGATACGACCGGGTACCCACTTAAACTACTCACTGGGAGTGGGCCTGGCTTGGTCAACAGACCGTGGTGCAACTTGTGAAACAATGCTATTCCTGTTGAATGTGAATGTCTTGTATTTCAAGGATAAGTGTTTATTGTGTGCAAGAGTCTTCAAGTAGTCTTCAACACTTTTGTTTGGATATCTTTTGTTCCTGTCGGCCAAACAACAATCAAACCAGGTAGATATTCTGCTTAATGAAGAAATAAGGATGTTTAGGAACCTCAGCTTGAGACCAGCATAATGAATACATAAGGAAACCGGAAGATGTTGCTTCTCCTTGCTCCACTGCTGAGCATTGTATTTGAACTGGCTTCACATCAAAGCAGCATTCTCAGTAATCTCTCTCATAGACGGGAATCTCGTCAAGTTTCGTCTTCAGTGAAATGTAAGAAGTGGTGTATGAAATAGGTATAAAAAGTAGCCAGCCTAAACATTTTACCATGTAAATACTAATGGTAAAATTGGAGAAAACTTTGTAAAATTACCAGTAAGGTAAAAAAAAGCCTTTTTCAAGCATAAAAACATCCAGCTCAAAAAGCATAATTTTTTTTCATGAATGGTAAAATAAAGGAAAAAGCTCAAATATTTACCAGCCGGATCAAAATTTTGTCCATATTTTGTGACCATCAAACATCACTGCACATTCATTATTTTGTTAGTTCTTTCAAAGTGAGGTTTTACAAATATTCATGTTAAGAAAGTGACCAACAGTAGCTGGGTTTCAGGCATGCTGACATACCTTTTTTCATACACTGATAAAAGCTTGACAACAAGCCAGCTTAAGCATAATTTTGTCCATGAATGGTGAAATATAGGAAAAAGAGCTAAAGTATTTAACAGCAGAGAAAAAGTTTGACCATCAAACATCACTGCACATGATTATTTGCATCAATTTTTTTTTATGTGAGGTTTGATACCTCTCTCACATCAATGACAGTGATAATTTGTGTCTGACTGATATCCAGCCTTGGTTGGCCTGTGAAGGTTCTGTGCTTGTGCTGGTCAGAGTTTCTTGAGCTGACATGTGCTGGACAAAGGTGCTGGTCAGATCATTGCCTGTATTTATTGAGAAACCTTTAATGGAGAACTTCATGGTGTAAGCTTGGAATACAAGCCTAAATGATTTGAGTTATTTCTGTTGTATTCTAATACAATATGATAATCTCGAGTTTGGGATCAGCATCTCAGGAAATGGTCTAAATTTGTAAAACTTGTACCATCAGGAAAATATTGATGTTACAAACGGGTAGAGTTGGTCCAATTATTTAATTCCAAATTGCAGTTCAATATATATAAGATTGTTTAATGTTGGGACCATTTAGAGGAATAACAAGTTTATTGATTTTATTGATTAAATAATGATTTAATCATTTTAGGAATTTGAGTAAGAAGTTGGAAAATTAATTGTTACAATTTGAAATGCTTTTGCAGATGATTATCAGTAACTTAAATTTTGGATTTTATGATTTGATAAATCATTTCTTGACTGCTTGTCTGTTAATGATAATGACATTCCTGACTGTAAAGTTGCAATGGTCAAACAAGCATTTATCCTTTGTCATACAGACATACAAATTATGTTATATCAAATATGAAATAAATGTATCTTACTAACAATGACACGTATAATTAGACTGTATATTTCATCCTTTACATCAAAATAAAAATAACCATCGTTATCATGACATCAACCTTTTAGATCCTTTTATTTGATAATTATTTTCTCTTTTTTATAAGATCTTATTCTGGAAACTTTTATCTTAATAAGATTTTTTAATTATATATTAATATAATAATAACATGCATAATAAGTTATTTTGCATCAATCTAAAATTGCTTAGAGTGCTGAGAGAGATTTTTCTGAAAACATTGAAAATGATTTTTTGTTTTCTGGAATAAAGATGTAACTTGATATGCCAAAAGTTGCCAGTTGCTAATAACTAATTGAATGGCCTTTAAAGTTATCGATCTTATCTGATATTATAAGTAAATCTATGTAATCACTCTCAAAATATTTAAGGAAGACTTTGAAGGATATTTAGAAGTGACATACATAACTACAGCAATATCTTACAATTCTTATATTTTGAAAACATCTTGGTTTATCATTGCATGGTGTTTCTTAAGTGATATTACCATAAATTAAAATTTACTTAATTGAAAAACAAGTGGCAAAATGTAAAAGATTTAAGATGTAAGTAAGGCAATTGAAATATTGTAAAACCACTGGTAAGATTATTATTCACATAATGTTTTATAAGATTTTCAATGTGGTTATGTTGTCAATCTTGTAAGATTTTATTTAGGTTGTTCATTCAAAGAAATTGAAAAGATTATCAAACCCTGGTGGTATTGTCAATTTCATAAATTGACACACTTGCTTTCCACAATCAAATGAAATATCTTTAGATGTAAAGTCAGATTGAGAAGAGTTAACAACTTAGGTCTGTGTTTGCTATAAACATCACCTCTATTTGGCTTGATTTGTTTACTATTTTAGACTTTCGGAACATTTATGACAGGTTGGTTTTGATTTTATTAGAGGCATGAAATTAGTTGTTATTTAAGCTTTTATTTCCTTCTTGTGAACAAGGTTTTATTTATGACATGTTTTACTTATCGACTTATATATCTAGTCATTCACTGTACATATTCATGATTTTACATACTTACCAAGATATTGCATATCAACTGATTAAAATGAATGTTATTACAGAATAGAACTGTACATGTTTCTGGTTGTATATTTTAGTTATTTACTCAGTGAAATTAACACTGTTTTGTTGCATCTCTCAATTGTGTATGGTATTTAGTTTGATCTTTGTTTTGTTTATCTTCTGTTTTGTTCTTTATAATGAACTTTAAAGTTTTGTAAACATTGCAGCTAACTTCAACTTCCGAATATGAAGTTTAACTTTGATATTCATAGTCTTTTTGGATACTTTTGTTTTTTTTCGTCCTTTTGATTTCAGGAGAATAGCTTTGAAATGATTTTTTAAATGTTGAAGAAATGACTCGAATGTTCAAATTGGAATGAAAAGTCATCCTTTTTCAAAGTTTTCTAGTAAATCTATTTCAAATTTAGATTTATCAAATATTTGTTTAAAATAGTATTTATATGGCTTTATCTTTTATTTTGGTTGTATAAGAGATTTTTTGAAAAGTTTAACTTTACTCAGAAAGACATTTTTTTCAAATGAGTAGGTTAATTTATAGTGAATATTTCTTTTTTATCCTTTTTAAGAATTTAAGAGAAAAAAGAGCCATAATGAACCTGATTAGAACCGTTATTCATGGCAACGTTAAAAAGACAACATTTTAAAACAGTGGAAGATTTAGAAAAATTAATCAATAGGCTATTTTAGGAATTATGTGTATAACTGTCCCAAGAAAGGAAACTATTTGATTTAAACATCTCTTAAATTTACCTCAAAAAGATTGACATTTTTTATTTGAAGAAAGTAAATAAAAAAGAACATGTATTGTGGACAGCCATTGGATTACATATGGTACTTTTTTTTCCCCAGCATTTGACTTGTTACTCATGATATTAATTGTTAATGTCACCATTAGTGTTTGTCTTTCATGGAAATCATAAATACATTGCTAGAATTCTGCTTCAAGAATATTCCAACTTTCAAGTTTTACTTAAAGTATTTAGTTGAATGAATTTTGGCAATGTAAAGAAATGTCATTTTGATACTTGTTCAATAAGTTAAAGTAGAAATATTTGTCAGTCTATTTTCAAAAATTGAATTTGTGTATGGAAAAGAAATGATATTAATGTTTGCTACACTAAGATTTATGCGTATAGAAACTGATCTCCAGTTCTAAATACAAAATAGTCCCTTGCTCACGTGTCAATGCCATAGCGATCTTCACATTTAAATAATAGGTGGATAACGCTTGAGTTCTGACCAACATATTTCCGTATGAATTATCTATTGATCTGTTGTAAACAAATCTGTTACGTGTCAAATAAAGACAATCAACAAGGTTATAATCCAGAGAACTACTTTCAAGATGGTCTCGTCAAAAACTTTGACAACTTAAAAAACAGTTGAATGACCATGCCACAAAATAATTTCCCAATTTTCTCCAGAAAAAGGTTTCTTGTTAGATTTTAGAAATTTAGAAATGAAATATTAAAGTTGAGAACATCAGTTGTCCTACCGAACTATTCAATGTGAAGGTCGCTCAGATTTCAGTTTTGTGTTGATACACCACCACATATCGGAGACAGTCGATGTACATAATTATTTTGGTAACCGCGACAACCAATAGTCATTGTATATAACATGGCACTGTTCGATGGTAGAGATGAGGTGTTTTGTAGTTTTGCATGGCTGCCCTGTGTTATGTGTTGTGATGTGTTATACAGTGTGGCAGTACGTCATGTGACTCTCGCTACAAACACAAATGTGGATCTGTATTAATCTATCATTGTTGGGTGCCCTTGCCTTGGATCTGAAATTTACACTGATTTTAATTGGCTTTGAGTATTTTTTCTTCCATACATTGCCACAGGGAACTGAATGCTTTCAAACAAATTCATCCTCTTCTTTAAATGTGTATTCCAATATCTGATCATGTTTTGGTGTCAAAACTAATTGTAAAGAATTATGTTATGTTTTTTTAGAAAAATAAGATTAATTTGTGAGATATCAGATTATCTGAAAGCTGAATATCTTATAAGAAATATTCTGTAATTATTTGAATTTAAATTTAAGATATTCATGATCACAGTGAAAACTAAAATGCAGGGGCACTCAAACAATATTATTCTTGATTTATCCTGTGGATTGAAGACAATTGTACAGCTTCACTCTGAAAGTAGAAGTAATTCAGTAGATTTGCGTAGTCATGTTTAGGTTAGGGGCTTTGTTTGCGTTTGACGCTAAAAGAAGATAGTTCTTTTTTCAAATAAGACTTATTGTTTAAAAGATTTTACTTATCAAGATTTATGATAAATTGACATTCAACAAATAACTTGATCTCAATTACCAGAGAGAGTCATGACAAAGATTTGAATTGTTTTGAGAAATTATTTATCAATTTGAAATGACGATGATAGTTTTCTTCCACTGCTAATCCGAAGTTCATTGTTACAATATTATAATTACTATTTTGAACCACGTCATTTATGATTAGGCATTTATGAAATGCATTTGCAAAATGCAGGTATGAATTTGAAATGATTTCCTTCCTTTCATTTTGATCAATGTTGGATTTCTATCCAATTATCTAATCCATCCTAATTCAAAGGCTTTTGGCATTACCTTTATTAAGCTATTTTAATCAGTGATATCATATTTGTTTTCTTACTAGATTATGTTATTTATGCTGCTGATATCCATGTATTTATGTTACCATGGAGATGGACTGTGAACAAATTTTGCTGATTTTATCATTAATTTGTTTTCTATTTTATCAAAATAATCAAATCCTGCCATTTCTGTTAAATCCTACATTATATTTTGTAATTTCTATGTAACTTGTAATCATGATCATTTTCAATAGAAGCTGGATTATGATGTGAAATGATACTTTTGAGCTTTGGTTTGGTACATAGAGACGGTATATCATTTATTCCTTTTATACAGAATTAAAAATGCGACTCATTAAATTATTTTTTTTTTATCATGTATGAAAGCATAGAAAAAATATAAAAGTATAAATGAAATTATTAAACTAAAGAATAATTTATTATTACACAAAGAGACATGTCAGTTTTAACAAAAAAGATCAAAATAATGAATCCTTGTTTTAAGTTAAATAACATTCATTATTTTTTAAGTTTTAACCAAAAATGCTACATTGATGACAGAATTTTGTAAAAAAAAATACTGACATATCGCCTGTATCACTTAAGCTCTAATTAATCTCTTAGTGTTATGAAAGACTTTTTAAGATCTTGAATTAAGTGATATGAAATATTACTATTAATAAAAACTCTCCTTTGGCTTTGTTGCTTAGACTCAAGCTTTGGATCATGTACCTATATTTAAGACCAGCGTGTAGTTGTGTTAACCAATCAGAAGCCTGCCGTTAAAATATGTTGCTATGTCACTGCTCAAGTTTTAGAGTGTACGATTTCAGCTACACGTGTGCTCACCCGCATAGTAACATTTTAATTAAGTATTCCACTTAATGATGTATTACTACAGTCCTATGTCGTCCAGTTATGTGTTTATGCATGTTGACATTATTGTATTTAGGTCAGCGTGACCTAGGTCATTGCGACCACCATTGTAGTGGGTCATTGTCGGCTCGTACTGTTTTATACGTGTAATGCCATAATTTTGACACACTGTAATGTATTTGTATGTCAAGGCTTTTTTAATCATTTTATGATTAAAACATTCATAAATGAACTATGTGTTGTTGTGTTATGATGTACTGGTTGTTGAGTCAACCCTGTCATTGAAGATATTCAATCCAAGACTTTAAAGCCACAATTGGGTTCAGGCATGACTTGGGGTCTGTCTATCTGGAAATGTTTCACTGTTTTCTACTTCCCAAGAATAACTTAAAGATCTGATATCCTATATGTACAGACTCTTTGGCCAATGGGTATTATCAATGGAAGATTTGGTGACTGGCATTAAAATATATTTGTTCCCAATTATACAATAATAGTGACATAACTTTGGTTGAAGACCTATATATACAATCCTTAATACCTTCCAAACAATTTCAGTTTTGGGAATGAAGCATTTCTGAGTGAAAAGTCAAAAATGTCATTAATCCATCTTGTATTATGGTCCTGACAAGTTCTTACTTTTAAGCTTTGCTGTTAACTTTGATAACACAAATAATGTTGGTGCATTCTACACACAATCATTTCGAAATAAGTTAATTTGAAGAAAATTTATCAACGGTTGTATTACCATTGCTTATACCCTTGTGACCTCTATAATTTACAAGTGTGACCATGACCTTACAATTTCAACTGAACACTTTGTTCTATCAACTAATGAAATAAACCATTGAAAGCAACATCAAATGTGGTGACATTCTGCTTTGGATTCTTTTACTTGGGCATTATTTTTGCGGCCACTAAAAACTTCGACCACTTTATTCTAACTCTTGTGAATGCATTTTCTCATGAAGCTATCAGACAAAGTCGGTGAGATACTTTACCTTCCAAATTAGCCAGAAGGAAAAATAACCAAGGTAACGTACATTGTTTATTTCTTGGTCTGGGGTGCAAAAAGTATACAAATACCTAAGGTTACAAAACAAAAGCATTTGAGGTTTGAAATTGACACTTCTTAAAAAGTTTTAATCTGGAAAGCTTCAATACACGCTTACAACTAGCAAAGCAGCAATTAATAGAATAAATAGAATTTCTACCATGTACAATGACATTCTAGAAAATAATTTACAAAAGGAATAACAGAAAATTAATATTTCACTAAACCTTCAACCATAGAAATTAAATAATATTCAAATATCTTTCTGAAGATTTCTTTTAAAAAAACAACAAACATTTTATTCATTTATCAATAAAGCTGTCATTTTGGTGAATGGGGAAAACATCAACAAGATGCTAAGTTTGGAGTCGAAACCTGGTAAGAAAAGGCCAAAAGTTTGGCTTATAATACAAATATTGAAGATCCAATTTACTTTAAACATGCTAAAAACTTTTGAAACACAAATGGAGTTATGGAACTTTGACCACTGATAACCACAAAGGATTCCCTTGATTCTATAACTTCCATGATAAGATTAAAAACATATATGACTAAATTGCAAAAGTCTATTATGTGCCACTACAAATTGTAATGAATTGTAATATATTTTCAGTTGCAAAATATATCCCCCATCTAATGTTTGTAATCTCATTTGAACCTTGATGAATGCATAAAACTTAAGCACCAAAGTATATACAAAGCAAAGCAAATATTTTCTTATAATATGGCACAAAACAAAATAAAAGATTAAATAGTACATACATGGAAGACACACATTATTGGTAATAAATATCAAATATTGCTACAGAAAAAACAAGTGTATTTGGTCCATAAGGTAAAAACATAATGTAATTTTTGAAAATCAAACTTAATAATACAAATAGCATCTGCAACAAATCTTAATGCAAAGAGAAACAAAATACTATCTTATGACCTTTTAAACATGAATAATAAACTAAATAATGAACATTTCGGAAAAAAGTTATAAAACTTATTAAAAAATCATCTAAATAGAGTTGTGATGATACAGAAACTTCAAAATACAGATCACAATATCTCAAAACAATACAATATAATAAAATACATGTCACAATTCCAAAGTTACAGCTTCTACTTGAGAAAAAATCTTTTAACTATCACAAAGCTTTTAATGAAAATTAAAAACCTAAAGTAAACAGTACATATCTTGATGCAGACAATGTATATATCATACTATAATATATCATCACAACTCTACTTATCAATCATGCTGATAATCATTCTTCGTCAACTTCATTTTTTAGATGAAAAACATGAATTTTCTAATTTTAACAATGGATCTATTCAGCTTATGACTTGATAAATTTGTACCAGAAACGAGGATCAATTTACTCCCGTAAATGCAATGTAATTGCACACCAGAAAAGGCCTACTATTTACTAGTTATTGTAATTTAGTTCCATAACAAGTTTGTCTGCTGATAACTTTTCCAGCAAAGAATAGGTAAGAAATGTCAAAGAAAAATTGGTACCAACTAATCAAAATAAATTTTCCGGTCATATTGTAATGATTGAAATAGCTATAAATTGCTATAAACACATACAAAACATAACAAGTACATTGGAAAAAACTAGATTGTGTGTGACCCTGCAAATACTTATAAACACTGAGTATATTTGAAAGTATGTACAATGTAAATACATAATATACAAAAAAAGGTATTATTGCCAAGAT
The DNA here is from genome assembly GCA_921293015.1 of Phorcus lineatus. Lineage (NCBI taxonomy): Eukaryota > Metazoa > Mollusca > Gastropoda > Trochida > Trochidae > Phorcus > Phorcus lineatus. Next base: position 37,230,098 of record OV121086.1, on the reverse strand, counting down.
AACAAATTATGCACTAACATGCTTTCTATTGACTAGCTAACTTGTATGTATAGTTATACTACAGTTGCACTCATTATCAACATAATTATATATGCAGATTGTCAACCTTTCTATCTAGACTGAGAAATACAAATTGTAGTAAATCACTAATAATGAAAAGATCAAATCTTAAGATCTTAAATGAATTTCATGCATGAATCACAGTGAGTAAATCAAAGGTATCTGAAATGAAATTAGTCTTAATCATTTAATAATAATGGCATGGGTTATCAGAATATATCAAATTCATTAATTCTTTACATTTGGTTTATTTCAATGAATAGTTAATTATCAATTGACAATAAAGTTATGAAAGAAGGTTATAAAGACACATTTTTATCAATTTCTCTTAAATTGAGAAACTAGACAGTGCTATGCTGAAAATAGGTTTGAAGATACAAACATTGAGAACTTTAGGCAAAGGTGCATAGGAATATGGTTATATCCCCATAAGTGACACTTCAGTAGAAGGGGGTTGATTACATTGTTTCGTGACATTGGTAACTTTCATGCTGATGAAAATGGAATGCTTGACATGGTAACTAAAACACACTGTAGCATGTTTTTTGGAAATTTTTATTTCTTCATTTTTCTCCAAATAAATAGTAGTTCAAGCAAAATGCACTTCAGAAGATCAAACATCTAGTTACTCAACCTGATGATCCAAAATCGTAGAAGAAATTATCACCTACCAAGAGAAAACTGCATATAGCCATTTTAGTGTGATCACCTTTTATCCATTTAAGTTAGGAGTGAGAACAAATTTGAGTCGCTTGGTATATTAGTTTTAGGACTTTTTTTATTGATTAAAAAGATCATCTAGCAATTGGTAACATTTATTTTCTTTTTCGTAAGACCAATTTGGTTCTTTGATAAAATATACTACAGTGCCATAAAAATGATCCCCTTAAAAGAAATTGTGAAAAAAACTTGAAATGATAAATCAAATTTTGCTAAAAAATTAACTGAATTGACGTTTGCTAAATGAAATTTTGGCAAAATATTTCACTAAAACGTTTGAGTCAAACGTAAACAAAATTAATTTCAAATAATTTTTGGGGTGAAAATATAAAAACGTATAAAATGTTTTGGCTGCCATGTTAGTATAGGAGTAAAAGTATATTAGTAAAAGCTGACTCGTTGTCTCGGCAAGTAAGGCGAGTGATGAGTGGTAATTATTAGGAAATGGAAATGTTATAAAAATTATTAAAGCGAGAATTTTTGTAAAGCCATCAAATTTGGTCGATTTAAATGAATGATGTGAAGAAATCAAGGAATGTGCTGATGGTGGGATTTTCTTGCTTTGGGACTTTCAAGTCAAATCAAGTCAATCAAAAACAGTGCTTGAAACTAAAGCTTGTGAATTAGCATAGATCCATTTTGAGTGGTCTTTTTACAGTAATCGACAATACTAAACAGAGAAATTTTCCAGGATAAGTAACATGAAAAGGCAAACTAACACAAAACATTTTGGGACCATCCTGAATCTCTACACATAAAATTTTTCAGGAGAACACGACATTAACATTCAACATGATCATATAAAGAAGAAGTACAAACACCTCCAATAATAGCAAATCCAGTGTTACTAGCTCTTTTTCTTAGTATATTTAAAAACAGCCCTTGGATCCAATGCATGCACATGAAGGTACTATGAAAACATATATTCATAAATTAATATTGCTCACACATATTGCTACAAATTCAAGACATAATGAAAAGCAATTGAAAATACCTTGAATAACCAACAACCATGATGACACATGTAAGAGAAAGTGACATAAGTGAAGGACCTTGACTTGAAAAATGTCAATTTCATTAACATCACACATCATATAGCTATTACACAACAATTGACAAAGTCAATAGTGACATGAATTTCAAGATTCAATATTCTAATTAACTCATGCATTTCCACGGCAATGACACAACTATCGTGAACAATATCACATAATGAAGATTATGAACAATGAATGCATTAATACAACATTCTGATATTTCCTGCTGATCATGCAAAACGTCTATCACATCACAACACAAACTCTTCCAACCTGATTCTGTAATCCACTGCACAATCATAACCTGTCCATAGATACACAATTGCAAGAATATTTTCAGTTAAAAATTGTAGTAATTTCAACTGCATGAACAAGAGTGTCCAGTTATTTAACTAGTGAGCAGCAAATGGATGGATCAAGCTGAGAGCAGTACATATCCAAAGCAAGTAAGACCAAAACCCTCACAATTACAAAGATTCATAGGCTACAAGTTTCCAGATTACAAGGAGCATGACAAATTTTAGAATGAAATTAATACAAAATTGTGTTAAAACACAAAAATCACAAAATCACAGGTAAGTTTGTTCTTTACCAGCCATAAAATTACTTCCATGTCAAATGCAGACAGGGGTTTCTTATTGTCCTTGCCTTTGTCATGCTAAAATGCGAAAATGAAATCTTAAACTTTTCACAATGGGTAGAATCTTCAATGATATTGTTCATAAAATTTTATTTCTTGACTTGATGAGCAATCATGAGTGAAACATTGACTTTGCTGCCCGAGGCTTCTGATATGAATTGACAAAGGCACTCTAATGATTGTCAACATAATGTTCATTTTTGATAGCTGCTCATTATTCATATCCTTTAGACAAGAGAATTCGTGACCATCTCCTTGTCTCAAAAACATAAACTGAACACAAACCACAGATCTATTCTCAAAGAGTATGGACATCTTAAGTCATAACCATGTTTATGTTTGATAATTATTTAGAGAATAAAGACCCTGGTTTCAAGCACAATCAACAATGGTTTAATCAACAATGACTTGAGTGTTATTTCAGGAAGGCACTCTCAAGAAAATTATTATGTCCAGTATTCTCAATTATTTATAATCATTCATCAACATGAGGTCAGCAAGGAAGGGCTGGAACGAATCAGGACTGAGTAAAGCTAGAATCAGTCTAATCTCTTAGAATTGAGTACCCAGATACTTGATAAACATAGTATGAAATAAGGAAGATTTTATGGATGTACCACTTCTTTATTTTCACAATGGCGACGCTTCAAGCATTAAAATGGTGTAAAGATATATACAGAAACATTGCCATTGTGAAAGTTGAGTTGTATATCAATAAACTCTCCTTGACTTCCTTAAACTGCCAACTCCTAGTATGCCACTTGAATTCAATGAGATAGTTTGGTTTATATTTCCTATTTCTTCAACTTAAGAACAAGGAAGACATACTGAGGAGGTTTCTGAACATTATATGTAGCATATAATCATAAGTGGTCATCCATGTTTCAGTGTATTTCATGTTCTTTTTCAGATCTTATTCAAATATTCCAAATTTCTCTATTCTTCACACTACTTGGTAGTTGATTCTGAATTTGGTTATTTCTTGTCGGTAGTCCACTCTATCTGCTTAAGCGTCTCAGCCCTGTTTTAGAGGTATTTCAGCAAGATTAAGGACAGGTTTTAACAAACTTAAAACTGATTTAAACTTTCACAAATCCTTGATTTCCTGATGGCAATATATAATTCCTGTGGAACACATACTCTATCAAATGAATAGAGCAAAACCGGACAAGAAGTTGTAAATCCATAAACTAATCCTATGATATTATTTTCAAGTAAGCCTAATCTATGAATCAGATTATTAATTGATCCAGGTGATTTGAGTATATGAAACATGCAAATCTTAACTCATAGAGAATTAAAATCAGACTTATCACAACCAAGCTACAACCAAATTCATATCGCAACAAAAAGCACAGTCTTTCTAAAGCCATCTTAGCCTTCTTTTCCACACTCATAATTTCTCTCAACATTCTTACCAATATGTTCTATAACCCAATGAATAGGACATATTAAGGCCTTTCATGTAACCTAAGATATTTCCTTGCTGTGGTTGTTTTGGTTTTATAATTTCTCATAAGACAAGCAATTTAATCCACATCCAAAAGGTGTGAATTATTACAGCTGAAATATTGAACAAGGTTCAAATCTCATGTGGCAACTCTGTCAAGGGGTATTTCTGTACCACCCTCTTGAAATACAGATCTATCAAACTCTTCCATCAATATTTTTAATAATGTTTTCAAAACTTCAAAACAATAAACTTCAACTTATAACTAATGGCTTATCTCAGTTTGGCCAGAAGATCTGTATGAACTTCATCACCAAATATGTAGCCAATACCTCTCCTATCTCAGAACTTAGTTTCTCCAATTATGTATTCGTTAACTCTAGTAAGTTTCACAAAATGTGGGTGTGGAGTGAGAGACTGTAAGCTCTCGATGTAACCAGAGTTAGATGTTCTCAGCTAATGATATTTTGTTATCCAAGCTTTGGCAAATAAAATGTTGCCAATGATACAAAACCTTATGCTCGAAAGAAATTGCTTGATAGAAGTGAGTCATGAAAATTCCATATTCATTAACAATCAATTAACAAACTCTTGTTACTCCACAGATCCAATCTGGGGTTTAGTGTCTGCTCATTACCCGAAAAAACCCTAGATCAGAGGTTTGGGGATGTAGTAAAAATGCTGGATAAAAAGATGGAGCCAAATAAATTTCCGTAAACAATTTATCCAACTCTTCTTTGTTCTCAGATCCAATCTGATGCCTAGTCCCTGCTTGCTTATGAACCCAAATTTCTGGCTCAGGTTGAGGTTGAAGTTTAAGAATGAGGTTGAGTTGGAAAATGGAGAGACACTCAAACTTCCATTATCATCAACGACTCTTCTATGTTCTCAGTTTCAATATGAGGCCTAGGCTCCGCTTACTTATGACCAGGGCCTCCTTTCACAAAGCCTCATGGTAATCGTAAGTCCTTAAGGTAACCTTAGTGCAATGTTAAAGCATGCCAGTTAAGGTTAACCTTAGTAAAGATTGCATTGTTAAAGGAGGCCCAGGAAACTTCTTGCTCAGCTTGAGGTTCAGGGATGAGGTTGCATTGCTGGAAAATAGAGAGGCATTCGATATCCATAATCATCAACACAACAGCTCTTCTATGTTCACAGATTCAATCTGAGGCCAGGCTGTTGATCACTCATCATCTCGAACCTCTTGCTCAGGTTGAGGTTGAGGTTTAGGGATGAGGTTGAGTTGCTGTAAAGATGAGAGCCACTCAAACTTCTCCTGTTCATCCTTAGTCTGCAGTGTGATACACTTGCCCTTCTTCTCCTTCACAGAGATGCGATACCGAGCACACTTTGCCTTGCTGCCCATACCTGTAGGGAGAATGTTATTCAAAAGGGTAAGCAAAGGGGATAGAAGATTTAAGACATTTCAAACCCCTCCCCTCTAACCACCAGCCATGATGAAAATCCCTAATGACCAATTGAATTTAATTCCTTTAAGTGAGGTCAGCTAGATAAGCAAAGTGGTTTATTAATCTTCACACCCTTTGCAATTCTGGATCAAGCTCATCCAGTCATCATGAAGTGCCATGCATTTAATCACACATGTGATCTCTCACAAGTTGACTGGAGTCTACTGTTTTCACTCCTAGGAGAAAAGATCACATGTCTGTGAAATAAGTACTATAAAAGGAAAAATGATAAATAAGTAGACAAGGCTCAGAAAGACTAAGGAGAATAGATACAAAATATACCTTTGGCAGTTGCAGGCTTCACAGTTTCAGTAAAGACACAATTGTCTAGGTTCATTACTTTAGTGGTCAACTGGTTTTCACATCCCTGCTGAAAAAAAAGAAATGGGTGAATGGACTTTGAAAATGTAAGAACAAACTTCAAAACAAAATCAATGGAACAGGTTTTCATAGATCTCTTATCACTCAGATTTTCTTTAAGATCATTCATAAACATTGGCTCCAACTTTCCCAATGCCTAGAAACTTCAAGGTCAAGATCTGTAAATGTTGTATTACCTAGAACTTTTCCAATCAAATCATGACTTTATGACTTCAGGACACAAATAAATAATAAGGAAAGAAACAGAAAATCTTACCTCTGTATAGCTAGCTTTATGGTACTGTAACGTTGCAGGATTGTCTCGTAATATTGCACGAACCAGTCTCCAGCCTTTCCGCAGATTTTTCTTAAAGAAATGATAAATATCAATCATAATAGTGTAATTCCAAGACACATTTTTTCAAACCATGGTTTTGAAAACTATTGAGTAGTAACTTTCACTACTACGTCTTTAAAGAACAGTTTAATGGTTAAAACTCATTGCTGTATAATTACATATCTTTGAAATTTTTGTAGTATCTTCAATCTCAATCAATGAGGCTGATACAAATCCTACTTCTTATAGTCACCTTCTTCAAAAGGAAGTTTTCTCTAACAAGTTTCCCTTTCTTGACCTTGTCAACTTTGACCTCTTCACGATCTCCATCATCGTCATCATCATCTGATGAACTGGAGTCATCATCAGTGCTATCATAGAAACTGTTTCTCTTTATCCCAAGATTGATAGATGTCTGAAATTGGTGACAATTTCTCACATGATATTTTCTTCAAAACATTATAGAATAATTTATAATCAAGCATTGTTACCAAATATTACTTGTGTCAACACATGCCTTTCAAAATACAACAAAAAGAGCCAAAAATACAATTAGGATTACATTTGATTAGGTGATAGTAGGTAATTAAGGTAACCTTAGGCCTATAATACAGAATTGTAGTTAAGTTTAACTTGCAATTTGCAATTTATTTCCTGACTTTTAAGTATTAATTCTGCAACGATCTTGTCCTCAAATCATGCAAGACAAGATATTTTTCCAGACAGAAATGCTTCTGATCTCTAGTCACAACAGAAGTTTATCATAAACATTTTGCAATTCTCTTTCCTTTGCAGTAACCAAACAATGAACTTCCATAAAGAATAGACTCACAAATCTGTACAGTTTTTCTCCATCATTAAACTTTGGACTGACACCACTGCTGCCATCTTTAAGGTCAACTTCCTGCAGATGACCTAGTTTCAGGAGAGTCTGAGCCATCGCAGACCCGTTTTCACGATTACGCACAATTGACCAGCGCATCAACCAGTCAATCACATCACTCCCTGTATTGAAGAATCAAAAGATAAGTATTTAGGAAAATTTCACTTTAGAACAATTCTCTTAAATATTCTAAAGCTACATGATAGACAAGCTATAAAAAGGCAGTTATTCCCTGGAGGAATTTTCACATAAATAGGAAGTTCTTTGTTCTACAAACAAAAGACAAAAAGATTTAAAACATCATTCCGTTTTTCAAGAAGCCATATCAAATTTTGTGTGACCTGACTCCCAAGGTGGTCTGATCTGACCAAGGCTACAGATCAAGGTCAGGTCAGAACGCCAAGGAGTCAGGTCCAAGAGTCTTGTATTTCACTTTATGGCCTCACCGTGAGTAATTAAATGTTTTATTATACTGAAAACAGACATCAAAACAAACAGCAATCACATGACAAATCATGTGACAAGTTAATCTCTCAGGTCAGTGAAAAATATTTCTGACACAAAAATGACCCCCTCACCAGTAGCAGGGGTCAGTGTACAGATGTTTTTTTTAATGCATTTGTCTTATGTGTTATGATTTGACCAATGAAATTCTTACAAATTTAATAAAGGTATAATACACTATTTTGACATTACCTTTGAAACAGTTCTTGTAGACCTCCCCTCCTCTCAGATGAGCATTAGTCTTGACCCCTGCATCCGGGTCCTGTATAGCACCTATAATTTCACTGAAATTGAATACATACAGATTTAACATTGAGTTCAAGTGGAGAAACCTCAAACAAAAATTTCAGTTTAAAGGCAGTAGCAGTTCTGGAGGAAAGCCTAAAGTGAAAGTTTTCTGAAAACTCCCGACAGATCAGAGAGACGGGCTATGCAATTGGCCTTTAAGACCTGAATATCTATTGTTAAGGGACTGGATGCATAAGTAAGAATATCTATGACTAGACAAATCTGATATGAAAACAAATCAAAATCCTTTAAATGGGAAAATGAATACTTTAAACCTTCATTGCACTGATAAAAAAAATCTTTAAAGGAAAGGTAATGCTTATGTGAAAGTGCAGATTGAATGGTTCCTTACCTAACATTAGCATTTGCCCTGAAATTCTGGAATGTCATCCTGTTGTAGGAAATCTGAAGCATGAAAACTAGATGCATGATATATCTTGATAACAGTACCCTGTCAATATGAGACATTCTTAATCAAAAAGTTGACAAGATGGAACACAAAATGATAATAAACCAGCAGTCAATTAAGAGAATCAAGTCCACATGAAATGTAATGCTGTTTCCACTTCCACGTGCTTCAATTGGAGAATTTTCTTTTCTTTTGGAAAATCTCTTATTTTAATAACATCCCCAAAAACATAAACAATGATTTCAATATTTGTGTAAGCTGTCTCCTTATACTTTACAGTGCAATGAAATTCCTTACATGACATTTTGAGGTCAAATGTCAGACACAAATTTGTTTTTGAAATGACAGTTAGTATCCCCACCTGTTTGGTAGTGCTCTGAGAACGAATGACGGCACCGATAGCATGAGCCCAGCCATCTCTGTCATCCGCCCCTGCTGCCTGGAAATACAGCTCCTCTCCTTGGGGAGTAGCAATTTTTAACAGACACTGCAACAAAGAGGGAATGAAATTTCAAGCTTGCCACAAATTTCCAAATTATCATCTTAAAGGGACGGAGATTTGTTCAATAAGTTTGATATCACAGAATAAAAACAAATGTCACTTATTGCAAGACATTGTTTTTTAATTGGAAGAAGCAGTTAAAAAAACAAATGTAGCATGCTCAGTTAAGCTATGTGAATCCATTTTTTGGACACAATGATTTAAAGGTGTTCACACTGAAATGGCTGTCAGTAATTGTTGCTTGATGCTTTCTTCTTTGACAGCAGATGATCAGAATGAGTAATGAGATGTTTGATCCTTTGAAGTTTTACATTAGGCATAAACTAATGTTTAATGGGGAACATAGAAGAAATTAAATTTTCAAAAAAGATGCCATTGCCAATAAAATATAATATCAAATATTGTTATTATAAGATAATTACAATTGTTCTCGTGTTATTTCAACTTTAGTTAATAATGGAAGGAATCAAGATAAATTATTATAAAATATTTATAATATATTAATGTATCAATCAAATTTAATCCTTTTCTTAGATTATTTGTGCAAAGAGGGCATACCCTTCTTAATTGAAGGACAAATCATTAGGAATGTCAATAGTTAGTTGTTGGCTAATGATAATTACATATTTTCTATCAGAGGAAAAGGATTTGATATTGGTTATAGATTGATGATTAAGATTCCATGTTTTTTATAATGCTTCTATAATTTAAAGATTGATACTTTATAAGAAAATAAAAGTCAATACATAAACCAAACTTGTACTACATATTATTATCTATACCTTCTACATCACAATCATACATCATAAATATATTTGGGAGAAAATTCCTCAACTGCAATTCAATCAAGAGGAAAGTGATCACATGCTGATGTAATCTGCCATAATCAATAAATTAATGCAATAAATCACAATGTCAAGTTACTTCCTTGATTAGCTTTCATTACCTAATATGTAAGAAAGATTTTAATTGCAATAATGTTGACACCTCAGGCATTTCTTTCTGTAAGATTTAAAATTCACAGTTATGCTATCAATAAACTCAAATTAAAACTCACCTGTCCAATGTTTCTCACGTTATATATAACTGACTTTTTACCTTTTTAAATGTTCACTCTTACAGTTAGCCAATAAATCGAAGTCGCGATTCAAGGATACATGCCATTTCAATAGGTGTATCTTGCCACTTATCCACTTTTAAACTTTGTACAATTATGACCGAACAAGATGAAACATGGATACACATGGCACATCATAACTGAACTTTGATTATCTAATATTAATCTTGGCTATCAATATATGATTGAATATTTACCTGGGGACTGACTTCAACCTTATCTGTACACGGACAAACAATTGAGCAACCGGAGAGAGCAAGCGTACTGAGAACAATTGACTTCTGTCTCTGTCGATGACAACACAACTCATCCTCACTGAGAGTGAACCATCGTGCTTTCCACTTGTTTGTTGCAACCTTTCCAAACAAGAGAATGATACATTGTCTTAATCATGAAATAGGTAAAAAATCAAGCATATATACAATAGGAAATATAGTTTTACTGATGAAATATATGAGCAAGCCTAAAACTTTTCAGAAGAGATAAAATATATGAGCAAACTAAAACATTTTCATAAGAGATATTTAGAATCTATTATCATTCTACTGCTGTGATAAAAAACAATCAACAATTTAAATATATCAAATTTTTCACAATATTTTATAATTATTTGACATCTCCTAAAAACATAAAGAAATTGGTTCAGATTGCTGAAAGTACATGGTGTATCAAAATAAGGCCAAAAAACAATGTATCGAGAATCGTAATCTGATATACGTATCATGATAAAGTCATATACAGTGATATGTATCGTTAACTTTAAATTGTTCAACTTCCCTAAAACTCCAGGTGCTTGTCAAAATATAAATTTTATTTGTTATCAAAAATCTCTGAAAATAGTATATCATGACTGTATCATATCGAATAATATCGTAATGAGATATTGTGATATGTATCAATCATGACACTTCTGTATCGTCATGCCTCTAAACATCAGTAAAGTGCCCTTATGCCCTATAGGGTAACTAAACAGTTTTCCTATATTTTGCCATTTAATCTATCAATTAACTCTCTTGGTGGAACTACTCTTCGAACTGGTATTTCTTTCAATTAAGGTCGTCTCTTGCAGTATCACACACTGAATTGTAATGATGCATTCCTGTGTTTTTGCAGCAGGATGGTTTATATTGCAAATGAAATATAAGACAGGTCTGAAATTTATGTCAAAATTTAAGAAGATCCGGTGCTTGTACTTTTTATTCCATAAAATATTGTACAGGGATTGGGAAAGCTAGGGGCAAAATTCTGAAAATGACTAAAAGACCTAAAAATGGCCCATTGTCAAAGTTGTCTTTCCCAATACCTGACGGTATTTCACAAAATAGACGATTGTCTTGTAATGATTGCTTATTAGACATTATAACAATGCCTCTATAGAGAATCTCACCTGAGTGTCCTCTGAGTGACACTTGTTGATAAAAGTTGCTATTTCTTACTTTAAATTATTAATTCATGCCAGAAATCACAAGGGTGATATCCTTTTTATGATCCAAAATGATATTTTATTATGTTTCCAAGAAAAACGTTCATCACTGAACACTGCATTATTCTTTCACTCCCAAGGCAGTGATGTCATGGCATTGTGATGTCATTACTTTATGATGTAAAACAATTGTGATGTCAATTCATGTACTTCACGATGACAGGCCATTGTTAAAAATTTACTGTCAAATCGATATCTCCTTTCGCTCGTTTTATACTTCATCATTAACTCGTTTAATAAAGATAGTATTTAATGGAAGGTTGTTTAGTATTCTGTTTATTACTTGACCTCAGTAATCAAGCATGATTGCCGAAAGTGTACTGAACGAAACATTTCTGCAACTTGGCTGGCATTGTGACGGCGGTGCCAACATTGTGACGTCACAATCACACAATATTATGACGTCATACGTGCAGTGGTTTTACACTAGTTTAATATCGCCGTATAAAAATTACACTGCAGTATCTTACACGGGCGAGTAATAATGTTTGATCTCCCACAATGTCTCCTGTTAAACACTGTTTTGGATGATAAATTAGATGATTCTATAACCAATAACAGCAAATAATGAAGTAAAAAGACCTTGAAGAAACCAACTGCATAATTATCAAGCAAAAATTGAAGGAAGATATGTTTATTGTATAATTCTTATTTACTTACTTGATTTTAGAATTTGAATAGCATCATATCACAAAATTGAAAAAAGATTTTTTTAGCACATGTGCAAATATCATACTTTTTTCAGAAAATGTTTGTTTCTTTAAATAATGAATATGGTCGAATAGCGCAAGTTCGTTAGTGTTGTAAGTTCGTGACGTCACTTTAGCACGTGCTATTTCGCACACCGTTAAGTTTACATATGATTACATATAAGGTAAGCAATCAAGAGATCAAAGCCGATCATCGGACACCGTAACAAGCAGAAATGATGTTCTACCAGGTGAGATTCACTTGTAAATACATTTAATATGATAAAAATGTGTGAAAAAGTTAAGTAAAACATTTATCAAACTTTATTGATTCATAAAAATGTATAAAACAAACTCAATTGAAAAATAACAACCGACCAGCGTTACGTAGAGTCAGGGCTGTCATCACAACAAAGCAGCATACTACTAGTTGCACAACTAATCAAATACAGGCACTAACAGATGTCTATTGGCTTAATCAAAAGTGAATGAATTTGTTCTCAAAAGGGAAAAAAACAAAATATGTTTTGTCACATTTACTTACGCATTCACATGAATTGATATTCATTATTGAATTCAAATATTGTGTAAAATTAAAGAACAATAATATCCAGATTTTTCCATGAAATTTTTTTAGGTTAAAACATATTTTCATTTATTTCAGGTGAACATAAATTGAAATTGAACTTACAAAGTTCAGTTAACAGATTTGGTGACATCTTGTAATGTTCCCATTTCCTCGCTGACATTGAAAAGTGACTGAAAATTTAACTTCATTTTCATGATGTACTTACATGTAAATATGAATGTAGATGGATATTCAGATTTTTGAATAAATGATTAATGACAACTTTCCATTTCAAATTTCCTTATGGAATTATTTTTACTTTGATTTAAGAAAAATTTTATATCCTTATGAAATAATTGTTATAACCTCATTAAATAGTTGTTATATCCATAAGTGAAAAATTGTTATATCCTTTATGAGAAAATATAATTACCAAATTAAAAAAATGTGAAAACAGTGTTTTTTTCATTTATTTCATTTTTTTACAAAAGAAGCTCACGAAAACCATATATTTGTAGTAAGGATATTATATAATACAAACTTTCGATAAAAACAATATTATTCACTAACTGTATCAGCAGAGGGTCGCATGTTATTTGTTTCTATTTACGTTGTCGGAAGGAAAGCATTAGAAATGTGACGTCACGAACTTGAAGCTCGATATGGCGGCATCTGAATTTTGACAATAAAGTTTCAACAGGTTGGTAATGTAATATTTAATGATGAAGCTTCCGTGAAACCTTACATTTGAAGGGAAGAAGCAATGTTTTACGCAAGTGATGATTATTAGACGATGTTACAAAATATTTTTTGAGCTTTTTGACTTCGTTCGCTTAGCATCACGGAATACAAACACTCGAGGGTAATTTGAATTAGATGTGTTTGAGGCGTGACGCATTTGATAATAACTATAATCACTATGACTGCTACCCATTGGGCCAACATAGTATGTACGTAACAATGTTTGAGTGACACATATGGGATGAATCATCTATCAAGTATTCGTTCAACGCAGCTGGATACTAAATTCATGCAGGAATCGTTTTTACAGTCACACCGGAAGTTTAATTTTGAGAAAAACAAAGTCGACATAAATGTTTTCAGTCGTAATAACACAGACAGACATTTTTTACGCATGCAATATACTTACCTGTGTTAGTAAATAACCAGACCGAAGGCTGTAGTTTTCCTTATCCATCGTGGTGTGGTTTGTTTTTAGGTTGTCATTTCTGTTTACCTAACTTAGTTCCCTTAAATACCACGAGGGGGCGTTGGTGGAAGAGTTCTCTCCCTTGTTTGTATCATCCGGAAAACGTGAATTAGTTAACCGGTCGAAGTCTTCTTCCTTTAACATACCTAATGAATGAAGTACAGTTGTAAATTGTAAATAACAATGTAAATTTCAATAAACCGTATTGCAAAATAGCCTCTCTTGTTGAAATATTTGTTAAAATGGTGATGTGATGACTGATGAAAGTGTCTCTACTGTAGCAGTAATTCAAAACCACATTAATCATTGACTATAACTCCATCTATTCTTATATTCGATAAAAACTCTAATTCTATAGATAACCAAATAATGACATTAATATAATGATATTGCCGTGTATCAAAATGGTTAAGGAAAAGAAAGGATTAAACAATGAGACGATTAAAAATAAAACACTTGTATCTTACTGTATCTTAGTAAATCATGGCGGGAAAGACTAGGCCTATGTATTCTGTAGTTGTACCGTACATCGCATTAAAAATATCTCTATAACTCCACAACGAAGCTCTTGGATGATTTGCAAAGATGTATTTTATTTCAAATAGCATAATGATAAAAATAATGTTATTAAAAACTTTACAACTGCATGTAGATCGAATGTTAAAGAAGCGTTACTAAAATCTTAAAAGTTGCCTATCACCTGAATGATGTCAAACATGCGTCTTCTACTTGTAAAATTAATAACATAACACATTTTTGCTAATTCAAATTTCAAGACTATAACTGAAGGGGAAATGCAAACTTTTAATTATGACACACTAAAAAACATACAGTTATGGTTGTATATATTTGCTGTATAGGAGCAGGCCTGCTGATTGCTTCATTTTTGTAAGTTTATTGGATTACCATTGTTAGGCTGTTTTCTTATTCCTATAAATATATTTACAAAAATGTGAATTCATACGTATGGTCTCGTAGATTTGATAATTGTTTTTTTAATTGTCTATCATCAATCTTAGCGCAATTTAAAGCGCTTAATCAGCAAAATTGTTTTTTTCAAGTTGTAAATAAGTAAATAAAAAAGAAACACAAATATTTTATTTTCAAAGCAACACAAGTACCTCAGCAACAATAATAAGTGTTCAAAAATGGTTTATGTTTCGAATGTGTTCATCGCTATTTAGACGTATTTATGAAACCAATTTAAATGTTTGCAAGTGCAAATTAGACGATCTCGGCTTTCAGAAATACGTATCACTGTCGCTCGTGTTTAACTTTATATGAACAGTATTTACAAAATGGGTATCAAGATATAATCATCCAATTATAAGATGAGCGATATTGTCGAAATTTTAAACACGATGTCAGTGTTTGGATGGTATGCCCAAAGAAGACGCAAGTTTGACATAAAGACCTATAGGTACATATAGAACTGTCAACATATCACATAATTAACAATGTGACTATATAACTGCTATTGTCATGTACGGAATAAACGTTAAAAAGCGTGTTCAATCGAACCCAACTAGTTATTACAAGTTTTGAATCCAAACTGAAGTTCGAAAGAAACTTTACATCAAGTTGGCACACAACGAAAAACGATAGACGTTTGCGATATTAAATAGCTGTCATAAATCAACAGTTTCTTGAAACAATCATACACCATTTTAAGTAAAAGATTAATTAACCGGTTCTACATTTTAGAATTCAAATGGGTCAATCGCATTTGGTTTTCCAGACATTTGCTTTTTTATCTTTTCACCTACTAATTTCTTTAAAGTCATTACATCTGTTACATTAATACCAGGAATGATTAACTCACGTGTGTCCACACTTCCAAAAAAAACCCCAAAAAACCCGCCATATGCGTAACAAAACAAACGAATGTCAAATGATTTTTCTACCAGTCGATTTTGATTGGTTGATTTGTCCAATTCACAAGACGTAAAATCACGATTGATGTTGCGCTGTTTACCCGATATATCATTTTGCATTGTATTTAAAAATATATATTGACGTCATATATATCCGACTGGTAACTTCAGAGTAGGTATTCTGCTTTTAAGTGAAATTAATCTCTTTTAAAAAGGAATTAACCGTATTTTATGTCTCGACAGAGCAAACTGTTTAAAGTATAATATTATGTTGGTTTTAATTCAAAATATACCTGCTATTAAATTATCAATCCAGTATAACATGTCTCTGATTTTCAAACACACTAGGTTTATCTCATAAATGACGGCACCTATCAGCTGTTTCAGTCTAAATGTTATGCTTGTTCATTAATGGAATGGAGTCTAACATGTCATTATGAAACCTTTATCATTTGTTCAATCTGTGACAGGCCATGAGAGCATAACAATAACCTTAAACACCAATACCGTCGTTGCCACCTTGTCAGTTGCTTGCCTTTTGGATGTCGAAAAGCTCTGATTACACATGTCCAAGATTCTATGGTACATGTGTACATACTGAAAAATCGACCTTTGGTGTGTACCATTCATGACAATACTTAGAGACAGCGTCGGGGGTAGTCTAACGTACACAGATATCGACCTCTATGCAGCAAAGATACATCTTCTTTGTTTCTAGGATTGTTTAACATTCCGACTTCCTTTCTGTATTGCCACTATGGGTTACCAATAAAATGCAGGAACAATGGCGATTCTGTCTAAGGTTTCCCATGCTCATTTTTGTTATTTTCAAATGTTATCGTCGATATTTTGCGTCGACCCTTGATTACTTTTAGGTGTTTCTATTACTGAGGGGGATCACCACTGATTATGGATATTTATAAAAAAAAATTCCAATTTTCATTAATGCGTTAATATCTCCTTACTAGTTGTCAACAAAACGGCTAAAGTGACACAGGGTATATTTCATAAATTTTCTATGCTGAATAAATGAGAGCCAAAATACCATATGCCTAGAGTTAAGTTCAAATCTCCTGTATGAAAATACATCTTTATCTCTAATATGACAACGTTATGAGTTTTTCTTATATTCAATTGCAATTGAACAATGACCATATAAATATTAAAAGGCAAAAGTCTATGTCGATTTTACATGAGTATTAATTAAATGACCTACTTGGTACTATAAACATATTTATGTTCTATCTAAATAATCATCATTGGCCCGCGCCATTGTCCGGTTTCAAATCATGAATCTCGACTTTAGTTTGTTAATTGTCACTATGCTGAAAATAATAGCATTAAAAGTTTCTTTTCATATACAACCACTACTTCTCTATCAAATAAAACCATTTATAAAGTTTCACACATCTGACCCAAACAACATACTTTTTGCCCCTTTAACGTTTCCACTGACGTTGCGGAATTTACTCAATCAACGATATTATATTGTAAGCGAAATTTCAGTCGAAAAGTAAAGATTCTTTGTACTTGAAATGTAAACTTCGATATATCAATAATATGTAAAATCTTTATATCGTTTTTTGGTTAATACTAGTGCTGTTTTCGTCTTAAATATTCAGAAAACAATCGCATTGGTAGAACATTCGAAAGCAACATCAATAACTAAAGCATGAAATCAAAATTCATAGAAGTTGCTAAAATTAATTATAATTTGTCAAAAGAATAATTGATTTTAAAATTGATATGATGAAAATACGCCAAGGTCAAACATGAACGTCCTTGAAAGATTTATTAACATGTACATGAACACGTCAACATAAACATGTATGCACTGCTGTGGCCTTGATTATATATGTCACAAACATAAACAAAAGTCGTAAATTACGTAACAATGTACAAATGAGGAAAGTAAAACCAGGCATTTTTATGGAGACATTCAACACCTCGTTGATCCAGTTGACGGGGCAAGGGGCTGTATAACCGGTGCGTTCTCACCAATACTTAATAAATGCCATTATCTGTGCTCGTGTAGGTCCTGTCAATAACCTTGGTCCAACTCGTCTGTTTTGAAGACGTTGTGTCGTCTGCTTCTCCTCGGAATGTCGTCTGCACGGAGGATCCTCTCCATGTTTCATGTGCTATTTGCTGAGGATTATACGCCATAAAGGCCGACTTGACATGGCGTAAACCGTGCTAATTCTCGCCACAATTCCAAACATCCAAATAAAGTCAACGTATTTACCTACGTTAGTCCATGAACTGACGATGGTCTGAAGACCAAGGTTCCTTATTGACAGTCGCCTGCCTCTACTAATGACATTCACGCCGTACCATGGAGTAGGTCTTCGTACGTGATGCTCACCTGTCCGCGGGGATTAAAAAGGCAGGTGAAACACTTACAAACGACATCTAAAGACCCAAGTCTAATTTCTCCTTTTGTAAATGCTATACTTTGCCCACAAAGGCTGTGTTTACCATCACTAAATTTCTCTGATTGAAAACGCATACCGGTTGACAATGAGGCAGCGCCCTCTAGCGCTTTCCCCAGGTGGGTGCCATCATGGATGGGGAATGTTGTCCCTCCTAACTCCCCCGCGCGCGTATTTTGGATAGTACAGAGGTGAGGATTTGTAAATCTAAACAAGATTTTAGAGAAGACACGCTAAGAACTTCCATCTTTACAGACGCGAGTTCAGGGGTCACCTCGTACAAGAGTCCTGAGCCTGGCTAAAGGGAGTTTCAGCAAGAAAATGTCAGAAAATCATATACTAGATGTCCTTTTGCTGTCATTACACGGAAAATACTTTTATTCTTGTACAATGGAAGTTGTCTCGTTTGTCACAGATTGGGGGGCGTGAGGAGGAGGGAGGGTTAGGGTACCTGGATATACCCTTTGTTTAGGCCGCTGCCCCCCTCCATCCCCTGTCCCCTATTGCGGCTTGTATAACTGATACGAGTTGTGGAAACGACAAGCCTGTTATAACAAAACTCAAACACGGTTAATCGCTGGACACAACTCTATCTCCATAGGGTTCTCCGTGCATTATAAATTAAAATTTCAGGAACCAAGATCGAAAATGTAATTCGATTCTATTTTACTCATTCACATCGAAAGCTCAAAACATTTGGACGAGTGAAATTTTAAAACTCAGTCCACTTGCTAGGGTGCTATTTGCGTATTAAAACTGTATGTTTACCTCTGCTTAACAAACATATTGAAAATGTCAACCATGAAATGAACATTAATTCTATAAAACTTTTACAACAAGATAGCTTTAGGACATGCTGTTGACAAACAGTTTTTTTAAATGTCACCTAACAAATTAAAACGCACATTCAGTTGTATAAAGGTTTAACTGAAAAATACCGTTTCTTCATGTTGCTGTAATCCCAGGGTTCGCTCCGTGCAGGGTTTCTTCCTGAACTCATCGCCTATTGTTGGCTAGAAATTGATGGTAACACGATGTTAGGAGTTTGCACTTGCTACCAGACAGTGACTCGCATTAAATGTATTTCTTAGTGCAAACAATTGGACTTTATATTTTACATTCTTCGTACAATGCGGTAACGTTTGATTTACTGTATGTGAGAGTTTCTTTCATTCTAAAACTTTGATATTTCGTAAAGAGGCCTTTTGTTGTGAACGAATTGTCACTCTGACTTGAGTTAAGCTGAACGTTAAGAAGCATTGAAGCTTTTTCATTCAATAATTTTCCATATATAATTTGAGAAATAAAAACATATGTTTAAAGTTATCGCAATAGATTTTAAGAATTAAATCAGAAAGGTGATTTATTTTAGTTATTTGTTATTTCGTTGTCACCATTACTGATAAATGGCTTCACTTCTCATTCTTGTTTTACTTTAGAGTGTGCACTCTCTTTTATCTAGTTCAAATCCAATTCAACCAACAAGTTACCTTGTTTCAATTGGATTATGTCATAATCATGCACAAATAACATACATTTGTAAACTGGATTGTCCCCTTGAATTTCTTTTCCACAAAAATACTCATACGGGGCTGCCCTATTAATGCTGACCACCAAGCAGGGAATAGGAACTCCCATTTCAAGATCTTATGGTATGCTGCTTACTTGGGGTTCGCTGATGAGTGGACGCCTACGACTGCATGAGCGGCATTCACAGCCTGTATAAATGTGAACGTTTGAAATCACTCCCCCCCCCCCTCAATCCTTCTTCAAGGTAATGAAATATTGTGAAGATGCGCCATAAAATATATCTTTGACGTTACATCCTCAAACCAAAACAATGTTGTCTAGATTACTTGATGTCTAAAGTGACATTTTGAGTGACAACTGGTCTATGGTCAAGATAAAGGGCAAATTCAAAATAATCATTTAAACAGTCACGAATTTGGCGTGATGATCTCCATTAAATTGCATGCTAAGAGACGACTTTCAAACAAACAAATGTTACCAGGTCGAACGCTGCTTAACCAGTATGATGGAAAGTAACCGAAACTTGAAATGGCGTTAGGTGAACAAATTGATGTTTCTGTTGTTTCTAGATTAATCTCTAGCGACACCTAGATCAAATATAAGTAAACATGTATCTGAAATAGTTCATAAATTTCTGGATACATATTCCTTTGGCTAAAAGATATGAGACGATACTGGCCAATATTTATGAGATCTTGTTTCATACCTTAAAGCATGTAATATTTTAACATTGATTTGGGAAGAGCGCATAATGTTTATAAGTGAAGTCAGGCAGTGGAGATCCAAAATTCAAAGGTAGAAACTAAATGTCTGCGCATACTTAAAAGTCTAGTTCTTCAATAATTCGTTTTTACACCTTAACTGATACTAAAAGAGAATTCAACCTAGTCTAGACTCAGCCAGACCTACCTAGTCAGTCAAGCAATCGGTTGAATCTAAAACACAGAGGCATAAATTTAGTGTCCGCCCAATACTTAGAAATTCCATCAATCGTGTTTAAATTGGAAAGTACTAAAGGACACAGCTACCTAGTATAGACTCTGCAAATCTGTGAAGTCGAGCAGTGGATTCTTACAGAAATCTTTAACCGTTTCACTTTAAATTGGAAATAAAACCTGTGAAGTCGAGCAGTGGATTCTTACAGAAATCTTTAACCGTTTCACTTTAAATTGGAAATAAAACCTGTGAAGTCGAGCAGTGGATTCTTACAGAAATCTTTAACCGTTTCACTTTAAATTGGAAATAAAACCTGTGAAGTCGAGCAGTGGATTCTTACAGAAATCTTTAACCGTTTCACTTTAAATTGGAAATAAAACCTGTGAAGTCGAGCAGTGGATTCTTACAGAAATCTTAAGTCGTTCACCTTTAAATTGGAAAATACTAAAGGAAGACAGCTACCTAGTCTAGACTCTGAAAACCTGTGAAGTCGAGCAGTGGATTCTTCCAGAAATCTTTAGCCGTTTCCCATTAAATTGGAAAAAAACTAAAGAAGACAGCTACCTAGTCTAGACTCTGAAAACCTGTGAAGTCGAGCAGTGGATTCTTCCAGAAATCTTAAGTCGTTCACCTTTAAATTGGAAAATACTAAAGAAGACAGCTACCTAGTCTAGACTCTGAAAACCTGTGAAGTCGAGCAGTGGATTCTTCCAGAAATCTTTAGCCGTTTCCCATTAAATTGGAAAAAACTAAAGAAGACAGCTACCTAGTCTGGACTCTGAAAACCTGTGAAGTCGAGCAGTGGATTTTCAGAAATCTTAAGTCGTTTCCCATTAAATTGGAAAATACTAAAGAAGACAGCTACCTAGTATAGACTCTGAAAACCTGTGAAGTCGAGCAGTGGATTCTTCCAGAAATCTTTAACCGTTTCACTTTAAATTGGAAATAAAACCTGTGAAGTCGAGCAGTGGATTCTTCCAGAAATCTTTAACCGTTTCACTTTAAATTGGAAATAAAACCTGTGAAGTCGAGCAGTGGATTCTTACAGAAATCTTTAACCGTTTCACTTTAAATTGGAAATAAAACCTGTGAAGTCGAGCAGTGGATTCTTACAGAAATCTTTAACCGTTTCACTTTAAATTGGAAATAAAACCTGTGAAGTCGAGCAGTGGATTCTTACAGAAATCTTTAACCGTTTCACTTTAAATTGGAAATAAAACCTGTGAAGTCGAGCAGTGGATTCTTACAGAAATCTTTAACCGTTTCACTTTAAATTGGAAATAAAACCTGTGAAGTCGAGCAGTGGATTCTTACAGAAATCTTAAGTCGTTCACCTTTAAATTGGAAAATACTAAAGGAAGACAGCTACCTAGTCTAGACTCTGAAAACCTGTGAAGTCGAGCAGTGGATTCTTCCAGAAATCTTTAGCCGTTTCCCATTAAATTGGAAAAAAACTAAAGAAGACAGCTACCTAGTCTAGACTCTGAAAACCTGTGAAGTCGAGCAGTGGATTCTTCCAGAAATCTTAAGTCGTTCACCTTTAAATTGGAAAATACTAAAGAAGACAGCTACCTAGTCTAGACTCTGAAAACCTGTGAAG
Organism: Phorcus lineatus; assembly: GCA_921293015.1. NCBI lineage: Eukaryota > Metazoa > Mollusca > Gastropoda > Trochida > Trochidae > Phorcus > Phorcus lineatus. The sequence continues at coordinate 37,208,000 of OV121086.1, read as the reverse complement.
TCGAGCAGTGGATTCTTCCAGAAATCTTTAGCCGTTTCCCATTAAATTGGAAAAAAACTAAAGGAGACAGCTACCTAGTCTGGACTCTGAAAGCCTGTGAAGTCGAGCAGTGGATTCTTCCAGAAATTTTTAGCCGTTTCCCATTAAATTGGAAAAAAACTAAAGAAGACAGCTACCTAGTCTGGACTCTGAAAGCCTGTGAAGTCGAGCAGTGGATTCTTCCAGAAATTTTTAGCCGTTTCCCATTAAATTGGAAAAAAACTAAAGAAGACAGCTACCTAGTCTGGACTCTGAAAACCTGTGAAGTCGAGCAGTGGATTCTTCCAGAAATCTTAAGTCGTTTCCCATTAAATTGGAAAATACTAAAGAAGACAGCTACCTAGTCTAGACTCTGAAAACCTGTGAAGTGGATCGAATCCAAAACGCAGAGACTAGAATGGAATTTCTTCACACCAAGCGATCACTGGAATTCGTGTAAAACCACCAGGCTGGGCGTCTTTACGAGTTTGTCTTGCAACGTCAACAGTTACTTCTGTGCGGTTTAGCTTAAGACCTTGTGGTATCTTTATGAATGCTGTTGATAGGAAAATCAACAGTAAATTCGAAAATAAACATTTTTACTGTTAACTGTTCCAGACCAGGTATCTTTATTGAAACAAATTTGAGTGTGAATTTTTTTCCAGAAAACCTTTTCAATTTGTCAATTAAAAGTTGTAAAAGTAATGTTTTTTTAACAGACGCCAATGTAAAACGTTCATATACAATCCTGTTTGGTTTTTTTGTGCATCCACGTCCCTATTTGCGACAATATATATATATTCGACAAAAATGATAGTAGAATTTTGTAAAAATTTGGAATTATGAATAAATATCCAAAAATTTGGAAAATAGAAAAACATTTTCAGGGATGATGAAAATACTTGATCTTTATGCGATCATGTCCTTAAGTTGAACAGCAACGACGAGGTACACTTCATGGGTAGGAGGGCAGTTAAAACCAGATTCTTGCATATGGACCCTTTTACTTAGTTTGTACATTGTGTTTAAGCCTCAAATAGTATTAAAATTTTGTTAATTTTTTGTATACATGAATTGATATGTGAATGTCAATATTTCAAGAAAAAGTAATAATGTGTTTGACAAGATTTGAAGAAATAGGATTAATGGTTTTGACAAGATTTGAAGAAAGATGTGAGAATTAAGCCTGTGATCTCTGTAAGTGCCGATATAGGCATTTGACACTTGTCGAAAGTTATTATATCTGTGGTCCCAAAATAAATATTTAACATAACCATCGTGTCATCTCATTTTTCAAATGTGATCTTATCTTTAATGACACACATTGGGGTGAAGTTGTCTTGGTTAGCGAAAACAATTGTGAAGTTAGGATGACTATAGCCTTACTAAGGATTTAGTCTTGCCTTTCAACATAACAAGGCCGCCTCGTGACAAGGACGTTTGCAAGTTTTGGTAACATTGTATTCAAACATGTGCTTGACGTGACGACTGTAAAAAATGGCATTCGAGTATTTGTTTGGATTTCACAACGTCACAATTAAGATGATAAATCAGGCATCCATGTGTGTTTCAATAATCTGCATTTAAGACGTCTTTGTCTGCGGTTGTTTTGCAAATTGGTAAAGTTTTTATACGAATACTGCACTAGTTATCTAGGATTGAATGACATTTTCATCGTTGAAAATAAGTATCTTAAGAAAGCAATGATTAGGATAAATTCTAATGGCAAGACTTCTGAATAAGGAATCTCGCTTAGATAAATGTTTTTACGTGTGATTATTTCTAACTATTGTTAGACTCGTTGATCAGAAAAATTGTGATATTTTTTCACCATATATCCTGATAATATACATAAAATGTTTTATAAATGTTATGTAACAAAAGAAGAGTGCTTGATTTGGAATTATTGTTGAATGGCAGTTCACACGTTCTTCAAATTAAAAAAGTCAGGTTTTACCATTCTTTGCAATGCCCGTACCTCTGGAAATATACTTCAACTGCCATGTGTCTTCTCCGTAGAAGATTGTTTTACAATTTTGGATAACTTGTATTCAATCCATTCCTATGAATAGATATGTTTAGATTAATCAGCGAAGATCAATTTCGGTATCAGTATAATTTAAAATGCCTTTAAAAATCCTTCAGAATGTTTTTATCCGTCTAAATTTTAAAGAAAAATCAATTAGAACTTAGAAATAGAAATAGTAAATTCGGAACCATACAAATATTGTTGATGAACAAATTGTGCTTTTAATAATCATGATGTTTTGGATAAGTGATGATATATATAAACCAAAATTGATACCGATATCAATATATCGTTTTGAATAGATTTAAAAGTCAAAAAAAAAAAAAAAAAACATTAAAAATTATGGTAACTCATATAGTCAAGTGCATAGTGAGTACCATAGATATGTTGTTGATAATAATGTCCTAATCAATTAATGTACTATAGTCGCCATTTTATCATCAGTAAAGGTAGGAAAAGCCTTCATCGTTGGCTTCTTAGAACGACTATGATTTGTAAACGTGTTAGGAGAAACTGTAAGAGTAAAATAAAAGACATGGTTTTATATTTCTCATACAGTTATCAATCAACTATCGGCTTCTTGACAGTCCGAAACTCTCTGAATCTGTCTTCATTTTCATTTCTCAGCAACAAGAGTTTTTCCAAGGCATGGCCTATTCTTAGTCAGTCCCAATGACTTGCTAGGATAGGCCTAGCCGTACTTCTCGTACTTTTCTGTGTTAGCTGCCAAGGCTGCTAGCACCGATTGTGATCCAATTGTGGTCTAATGAGAAATATATCATATGAGAATTGCAACTGAGGATGCTGCAATCAAAATACGAATTTTGAATGGTTGACATCAAGGTTTAAATGAGCCAGTGATAGAGACTGGGGTAATTTAAAGCCATACAGGAGATATTGCTTCTAGACAACCTCCTCAACTGAAAGTCTCTGAAATTGTCTTCATTTTTATTTTACAGCAACAATGAATCGATGTCTATTTTCTTGTTGAACTGAACTTTGAAAGATATCCAGTTACAAAGTAAAAGGCTTACATGTTTTGATATACAATACACCATAAAAGGAACTATCCTTATTCATTATCAAAGTTTAATATTATCGCAAAACTATCAATTACCTGGTAGGCGAAAACGTTCTTAAAGTTTTGTGTGAAGTATAGGCCTACATGATATTTTGTACGTCCAAAATGTAAAGGTGTTGTATATGTATATAGAGAAGTTGATTGTATAGACGAAAAAGGGATGAAAACAAATAAGATATCCATCCATATATTTGTCAAAACGTATCGAAATTTCAGAGAAGAATTAACGCCAAATGTTTTTCTTATATGTCTTATAATCGGAAATTAATTTCACATAGATTTGATAATGTTGACATTGTCGTCAGGTGAAAAATTGTCAAGAGTAGAGGCAAATTTCTTTACTCAGGTATAATTCAACTGAACTGCGGTTTTCAGAACAGGTGCATATTTCAATGGATCCTAAGGTCCGATTGCGCACTCCCAGACTACTACATGAGGGTATTTATATCCGTGAAGCTCCTACCATACCCTGACATCTATCAAGGGAAATGCCTCGTACCGCTCTCTTTACAACCAGCCAATGAATGAGTTGCCTCGAGCAAAAGCGGCTGTACCCGGATGACAGGGTCGGATAGTGCAGCAATTTTGCTAAGGGCTCCCTGCATAATGACATTTCGTTGGCTGAACAAATTCCATGCATGCATTTTCATGAATAAGCAACAACTAGCGATACGAGGCATTTTGCTTTGATGGATATTAGAAGGTATTGTAGAAGTTTCGCTGGTCCTAATACACAAGTGTAGCAGAACACCGAACACTATATATGTCTATTAGTCATTTAATGAGAATTGAGACTTTTTCACATGTTGGGTACATGCACTTCAGCACGTCGTGTGTTACATTTCGATATTTTGTAATTTTCTACAAAACTAATGTCATAAAAGATTTATTTTATTGATTCTATTAATTTTTTGTATATAAACTCTGCTAACGTACTTGTGTGAAACATTGCACCGTATAGGTTACGACAGCAAAATTTGACCAAATGATGAACGTACATTATAATTTTTTCGTATATGGAACAATGGATATCTTTATTTATCAAACAATAACAATAGGACGAAACTGATGACATCCAATTTGATAGTTGCCGTCCAGAATAAAAAGGAAACGAAATAGATTTTAGAATTTATTCTTGATACTTTAAAAATGGCGAATCATTGACGAAAGAATTCTCACAAAAAAGCCTAGTCTCAGTACTTTTCTTCAGTTTTGATTGGCCTTTAAGTTGAATTTTTCGTCTCTTTTTTTTTCTCTTCCATTTAATATTTCGACCGTTTACGGATAACAAGAAATAGCAATTCCAAAAAAAATACATGTTGTCTTTTCTTATCTGTGAAATCCATGAAAACGCCGACTTGCCGTAAAAGTTAGGTAGTGAGAGTTAATCTGTACTTGAGATAACCAAAAACACAATATCAAACATATAGAATATCTATATTGAGCTCTATGTACAGGCGATATACTGCAGCTCGCCAAAATGACATATAAAACATACAGCCATAATCTGACAGTTGACATATTAACAATAGTTGAATAAATGTATACATCATGTGAAATAAATAGCATGCTGGAAACATAGTTACACATTGCTAACACAAATATTTTACAGCCGACTCGGACACATTTAGTCACAATATCCGGTATAGAAATGTATGAAGGGAAATAACAAATAATCTCCACTTGTCATTGGATCGAGGGCTCAGATCTAACAGAAAACAGACAGATATACTATTTACTTAGTAACATGTGCCTGTCACGTACACAACTATTCGTGCTCAATATATGCACAGTCTGACGTCATGGTACTTCCGCGCATGTGCGTTATATTGTTCCAACCTCTTATTGCTTTGAGTTCATACGCGCACAATTGGAGGCATCTTTAATCATTTTTTGCATAAATCCTAATTTTTCAAGTGTCATATTTAATATCATAACTTGGTAGGTTCAGAAACGTATGAATGCATGGTACACCTTAACTGCAGTGAGCCTCGTTTGTGTAACTCCGGTTGTCCAATCACAAGAATCGGCACATATCACGTGGTATCCCTTCTCTGACGTCATCTCGCTCGCCTGGTCACATGACCCAACTGACATCTCTCCTGTAAGCAAGTATTGCCGTCTCCCTTGCTGTAATTGCACTTTTAATCCTCTCCTTGAACACCTAGCTATCTACCACTGCCGCTCTGGACCGTGGTGAACCCGTTTTGAAGTAAGCCACATTGAAGAATTCAGAACTCATTTGCACGTGTATAGGTCAATTTCCGTTTCACACCTCTTACATTTCACGTAACAACACCAAAAGAACTTACAATGGCATCTCTCCACGTGTTTTTTCACCTGTGTGTTGTAGCCCCGTCCACAACACAGGAGATCGCAACTGTCCGCCCCGGTTGAGGTTCGATTACACAGCCGATTATTCGTGCCAAGAATGCCTCGTTTCATGTCCTGACGGCAATAGTTCGGGGATTTGTGCACAAATACCAGCTCTTGGTTAGATATTGGTACCTTCCTCTTCAGTTTGTCTCTCCGACGCAATCGTTTTCTAGATCTGGACGCTAGACGGATAGATTTTTCGTATCCCCCCTTTAGGTCGTTTCCGACAGTTCTGAAGCTCGGCAGACTTCTCCAGCACGTCTTCACTGCGCATGAACCGGAAACACCATGGCAGCGGCACTTCTGCTTCATCAGTCGTTGAACCGCCTGAAAGACGACAAGAACAATTTGTTTAGATCAACAGTTTAGAGCTACTTGAGGTCATTTCAGAAGCTAACATTTGTAACAAGTGGGGTATTTGGCCCATTTAGCATCCAAGTACATATTTTGTTAGAATTTTTTTTCTTTTCACAAAGGATCGACTTGTCAACGAAAGTTTTAATGCTGAAACTGCTGTACTTCAATATTGATATACTAACGACTATACATCTTAGAACAAAGACAGCTTCGAGATCTGGGCCAAGGTCTTTTTTCCCTAACGGCTCAAGACTACAAGGAGGGGGGTCTACATGAGAAGATAAGTTCAGTTCGTTCAGACGTCTGAACTCTTAATGTAATTATTTATAATGTCTTCAATTACATAATTACTCTTTATGAACGCACAAAGCGTACACGGTGAATGTCGTGTTGAGGAATATGATGGAATTAAATGAATGCGAATAACGAAGAGAGAATAGATTAAAAGGAAGGTGGTTTTACATCGCCATGATAAAGTCGAAACATCTCTTCTGAGTTTCAAAAACGTAGAAATTTGCTAAAAACTTCAAGATCTCACATTACTACAGTCTACCAAGATAGTAACACTTCATGACTACCATAATATCCTATATCGTGACGAAGAAACTCCTCTATTCATTAAAAGTCTCAGTTCTGGGTTTAAATAACTACCTGGAAACATCAACTCGCCATTATGACAGAATAAGCATGTTCGTCTCTGCAAACCTCATGAATTAGTAAAAGGGTATCGCTGTAACGACGTAAGGTGATTAAACATTGTTTACTGTGCCGTAAGAGCGTTCAATAACTCGAATATCCAACCTAAGGAATAGGTCTCCCGGGAGGTGAACTGAAGCAATAACGTCTGTTAATGCTTATTTGACGATGTCACATTGAGTTACGGTAATGTTAACGGGGTAACTTTGCTTGCTGTTTCGGTTTTGGTACTCTTGAGAGAGGCCAAAGCTCGTAAGTGAAATCTGGAAAAGGTCGCTATGATACCCCTGTGATTTCGATTTACTCTTTTAGATGTCATTGGATCAAATCACCTCTTTAAGGATTAGCTCAAGGCCGATGTACTAGATTATGGCGAAAGTAAAATGATTACTTAAAGGGGGAGAAACGGGTCTTTAAAGCAATCTTAAAGATAACACTCTAATAAAATTAGGTACATTCTACAATTATATTTATTTAATAGGTCGTAAGTCTAACGGATTTGACATTCAGATGTAATCTTAGAATAGTTGTTCTACATAGATTTTTAAAGTTCAAGAGGATTGAGGTGTATTTGCCTACTTTGTAGATTTGCAAACTAGTATCCGAAATAACAACTGAATACATTACAAAACATAATAATATAAAATCTAACCTTCAGCGAGCACAACGATTGGAATGTGTTATTTCTATTTCTAAATGCTGTGGTGTTATACGTAAGCCACATATCTAGTTAATATCACACATAACAAAATAGTCAGCTTCAAAGCGAGGCTGACTTCCGCATTGTCGGAAGTAGCGAGGTTAAGGTATCAAGGGTGATCAGTGATATGCGTAAGGGGAGGTAACCCAGTCCCAATACGTGGGCGTGGTCCAAAGGGCGCAACAAATGGACTTGGCTTTCACACCTGTATGTATACTGTTCTATTTTCTGCACAAGCGTGCCAAAATATCTCCAGATTTGATGGGAGGAAATCCGTGATCTTCATGCAATGAATGCCAACAATAATTGAAACAAATATGTTTTATAGACGAGCAAGTGCAGTAGGTCCATCCATCGAATGTAGAGAATGTTGTGCTGAACCTGATGAATATGGATTTTATTTGTTAAATTTAGATTATGGAATTTGAATATTTTCTTTCTTAATATTTTCGAGCAAACACCTTCTATTTATTTTAAAAAATTAAAATAATAACTTATTAAGCATAAACAACTATGGGTTGTGAATATATTTCAAGCAACAGGTGTATATTAAAGAAAATTCAAGAGCAATATTTATGATCGTGAGTGCATTTAGTAAACAGACCTATATAACCTGCTGTACGTATTATAATAGAATTTCATTGGTTAGCACGAGAAGCTTAGAGTTACTCAGAAAACATACAAGAAATATGGTTGAAGATTGTCACACTGCAATAGACCGTATGGAAATTTGTTGTTTGGAGCCCATGAAGTATGGTCTGTCATAAGGCCCTTTCATAAAATAAAAACAAAAACAAGCCAAAATAAAAATTTAAAAGGGCAGTAGCATGGGTTTTTAAAAAAAAAAATAATCTTCAAAATTTTCCCATAAGTTTATGCCATATTTTAATCTTCAGAGGGTCAAAACATCTCATTATTCCACCCGGCCATCCGTCGTCGTAGAAGAAGTTATCAAGTATTAAAGGATACCACTTGTGGCCAATTGTGTGTGAACACCTTTTAATCATTTAAGATAGGGAGTGGATTCGTATAACTAACTGACCGTTGTACGTTCGATTTAAAACTGCTTCCTTTGATTAGAAACTTATTACCTTTCAATTGCTAAAATTTCTTTTCGTTTTCATTTCCTCCTTTCGTTCACATAAAAATGTGCTACTGCCCCTTAATAGAAATTCCTTGGTTTTCTTTTCATTTTTAAATTAGGGCGTTTAGAACTATCAAATTGATTTCGTGTTTTGAACGGAATCGATTTTATTGAAATGTCATAATTAAAAAAAAGATCTCTTTGATTGGCATTCTAGAAGTTGATGATATGAAGAGTAAAGACAATTTTTATGGATAAACAACTTCTTTATTCTGTGTAAGCGACGTTTCGACATAGATTCTATTGTCGTTGTCAAGCACATAATCATTACCTGCTTGACAACGACATTAGAATCTATGTCGAAACGTCGCTTACACAGAATAAAGAAGTTGTTTATCCATAAAAATTGTCTCAACTCCTCAAAAAAGATGTTTTCAAATCCAACTCAAGTTGACTTTTTGAATAATTCACTCTGTTGTGATTGAGTTAGTACAAATAAGTTGACCGTGTGCAGATAATAAGTTGACCGTGTGCAGATAATAAGTTGACCGTGTGCAGATAATAAGTTGACCGTGTGCAGATAATAAGTTGACCGTGTGCAGATAATAGAATGACTGAATGATAGAAGCTTGTTGTTGAACACTATGACATACTTTCTATAATTACTGGTACACTAAAACTGAAAATGACATAACATAAATCTATTATGTTTGCAAAATAATAATTGACTTACTAAATCTAAGACACACAACCATGAACATTTGAGGCATAACGTTCAAAATATGTTTTTGTCCAAAATTGAATAATTCCACCATTTATGGCAAATCTTTCTACACACGTGGTTTAATGGAATGAATATTGGCATATTGTAAGTGACAAAAATTAATCAAGAAAAAATGATCAAAGGTTTTATGACTTTCATGAGAGCAGTTTGTGCAAATTGAGATAAAAGTTATTTGCCATAATTGAAGTTATCTCACGAATGCACGTTGAAGGGCTACCGGTCGATCCATTCCGTAATCGGATGTCGATGACTGCATCCTGGTCTCAGAGGGCCACGCGAGACTAAGCGAGACCAAGCAGCAACGTGTTTTCAGCTTACGTTTCTCATACGCCATTAATCTTTCACAGGCAAAATTTAACAGCCCCGGTGAGGGTTCATTTTTCTATTGACTTCTTTGGCAGTTGAAACAGAAAACTCGTGTATGGGTTGGTTGTAATAACATGCTAAAGTTATGCTACGCAAGGGAGATGTGTTAAACTCGTCACGTCCTAACAGACGCACGCTTGCAATGCAGGAAGACGTATAGCAGATAGAGTTAGCAGTACCGCGGTTCCTGCTTCCATGCATGCTGTCTTTATGAAGTACTATAGCAGTTATCATAAAACTGGAAGGGAATCGGCCTTTTTTGACATTAAGATAGTTCGGATAATTCTCAAGTACAGTGTCATCGATGGTACAGGGTGCATGTGTATATTGCAAGCTTGCTGATCCTATTACAAGATACATTTAAAACAAATTATAAAATAATCGATATTGATTCTTCCTTTTATTACTTACGGCGTTCTTCATGTTTACTAGTGCACGATAACCTATATAGATACTGATCGAGAGGATGCATAGCCTACTATGTATAAATCGTAAGAGAAAAGAAAGCTCATTGTTTTCTACATTAGCCTAGTTTTTCTAAACTTTTATTGTAAAATGAAAGGCCGATAACCGTTACAGATATTTTTAAAATCCGCATTTATATATTTGCTATTAACTTAGGGTAACCTCGCGATGAATGTTACATAGCTCGGGTGAAAAGGTATGGGACAGTGTAAAGCAGAAATGTTTAAACATAAACTACCCACCCTTTTTATTAGTTAAGGTACGACAAAAGATTAATCTGTCTCTTAAACTTGGACTAACCTATAATATATCTTGCGAAAACATCTCCACACATTTAAAATCCCATCCTATACTAGTAACTTTTACAAGTACCGTATGTAGAAGTATTTTTTTTATAAATCTGAGATCATAAACAAATTTAATCGCAGATGTCGGTTAAATAAAATATGGATGGGATCCTAACTGTAATTGCTAACGTCTATTTAATCAAATAAATGAATTATATGAATTATAATACGAGTAAAATCTAAATAAAGATGTTTGCTGAAAGTAATATCTTCCTGAAATTGATTGTAAATATTAGTTTCTGCTTTTAAAAAATGTGAAAGTAACCATGTTGATATCATAACATGACTCTTTCTTAAAGGAGGTATATAAAAACTATATAACATTCACATGTCAACCTTCCATGAAGCGAGTCTATATTCACTCAATGAGCGTTTATGGTATACATTTCAATATAACGATCCCCTGATAATTCCATATTAATGGATATACACTCGCTTTATCTCCTAATTAAGGATCGTGTAACAGAGTGACACTTATATAGATATGGTACAAACAAATCATCTAACACCTGCCTGTTTAAAAGGTGTCGAGCTTCAGGTTACAGGTCCCCTTACATAGTTAGCGAGATGCTATGGGAGATAAGTGAGACGAGGATATAAACTTTAGATATCTACCATCTCTTATAAAGGGACTTTTAATCTAAGCTATAGACTAGCTGTTGTTCATCATTTTCATAACTTCATCCTTTTTGAAAACATTGCCTCTTAAAAGGGTAGATTTGGGATGACTGCTTCTCTGAATCACTTTCCCTTTGTTTGAGAAAATTATATTTGTTTTAGATTAAAGATTTAGGAAAATAAGTCAGGGATATTTAATGAGGACAACATTTATTCAGTAATCTCCCTTTTTCATTCGTGTTGTTCGTATAAATCTTCGAAGAAATCTTTACAGCATCAAAACACAATCATTCTTTTTTGAGTGTATAAAGCTTATACAAACTAACGCATAACGTATTTATTTATGTTTTCTCTCTAGAAAACTCCACAACTTTCTGGGCTCTACGCAGCACCAATAAAAATTTCGCAGTGTGGAGCAGTACCTACGTTGCCACTGAGACTTAGTTAAAAAGCTTATTCGATTTATTCATTTGTATTGTAGACGCGGGTTAATGTGCTTGGCTACTTTTGTGAGCGGTAAAATACTTGTAGAATTTGTATTATGCCTAGCTTTAACATAAATCAGCAGGGCAAGGCCCAAGACCCAGCCAGACTGGAGCGAGGTTCAATACCTCCGTGAGGACCACGATACAGGCCACTCGACCGCCTTCAGTCGTAAAATGGGATTAAAAATGTAGGAATAATCGAGGAGAATGCCAAGGAATTATACCGTAAATACCTGCATTTTCTGTTATTCAATTCCCGCTTTATCCCCCTGAAGGGTGCCTCTGTTTACGCCCAGCCACGGGATTGTCGTAAAAGTAACAAGAATATGTTTGGAAGAAACCTTTTGTCCCTGTTTATCCAAGTCCGTAAAAACAAGCTCGTAACTACGGGCTCTATATAGTGCTCTGTCTATCTACGTATTGCTTATTTTTCATATTTTGCTTACATAAAGCCAAATAGTTGACTGGCATCCAAATTCATTGAGGGTTAAGTCTGAACCTGAATGGTTTTATGACGGGCAAATTTCTTAGTGTGTCTTAATATGTTTTGTATGAAAGATTGCATTCTTTTAAACGACTAAGTGTCTATCAAAATCGTGTCGTTGTTACAGTTCATCTGAATGGTCTCCTATAAAGCTTAGTATTTTTAAGAAATGAAGAATTTTATTTTGAAGCAGATTTTGTATGATTGAAATCGACGATTTTCATAAACTGGTAAAGGTTAATTTTTTATTTATGGCGTTGTCTACACATGATATACATTTTTAAAGTGTACATGATAATAACAACGTGACACGTTTTTAAGTTTCACTCAAAATGTTCTTCTACATGATAAAGTAGAAGAAATGACATTTCTATAATATCCATAGCAACTAATTGCAATTCATTACATTCACAATACTTTAATTCAGTATATATAATTCAATAAGAGCGCAAGTGAACGAAATACCTCACCAACAATTGAAAAGCTTTACATACTATAAGCATACCTGTTTATCAACACATGACATTTTGACAGTTGACATGAAGATTCCTGTGTAAAGGCTCTATATATACGTATGGAAGTTATTTTGACACGTGTAGGTCTATACGATGTCAAAGTATATATAAGAAGCGAGACAAGAGAACACCACCTTGCATTATGCCTACCATCTTGTATATAATCGGCAAGTGACAGTTTCCCCTTCCCTCGCCAATACAGTTCGTAGATATATACAATGTCAAGGTATATTCAAAAAGCAAGACATGAGAACACCGCCTTGCATTGTGCCTGCCGTCTTGCATATAATCACCTAGTGACAAGCTCGCCTCCCCTCGCCAATACTTCTCCACCCCTGACGAGGTTCCACTGCTTCTGCTTTCACTGTATACCAAGTGACAGTTATTCGTTATTTCTTCACGGGTAATAGTTGATGGATCTTCGCAAGCGGCGTGTCAAGCTGTCGGTGAGGTACAAAGCTAACTGTGGACGCAGCTAATGATGCATACATGAGCTGTCAGAATGTCACCCGGGACTTTGTTAGCGCTATTCGTGTCATTCTTCAAGTCATACGAGCTGCGATCCGCGTCGTGACTTACGGTTTTCTGGATTAACCCTTATTAATCATGTCTCGCTCAAAATGATGAAAAATGGAAATATTATGGATTACTTTCATAGTTACGCTCATTTCCAGAGAGTTTTTTACAGCCTATAGATAATCGATACATGATCATTAAAACGCAGACTGTTCAAATCTATAGAATGTGGTCGATTGCAATATTTGGTAATAGCTAAATATTTTAGCGTAGGGGAAAGAATGCTTTTAACTATTTTCCCAAAATAATTATGGCAACCTCATATTCATCACGTTTCCATCTTTCCCTTATATATTCTCCTAGTAAAGATTGAACACCGCTTTTTTATCACTTTGCCCTGGTTCTACCATTAGAAGAAACCATGATACCGAGGATATGATAACGTTGTGAAAGATCGTTACACACAATACATGTATATGGCTGGTAAATAAAATCAAGTTTTCTCTATTAAGTAATTCTATGCATACCTATGAATTAAGGATTAAATAAATTTCGTCATACCTCAGAAGAAAGGTATAATATCTATCAGCAATAATTATCGAACATATGAAAGAGAAATCTAAGGATTTAATAGACTCATTCACAGAGGCTTGAATAAGGTATACCTGTGAAGATGGTCATTTTTTTAATTGTTGACCTTTTTAAAATAATTTAGCCTTTTTCACGCGATATATATGTTGAGGACTAACCTAGTGTTCTTTTGATTACTAGGGCAGGCGATTGTTTTGTTTTGTTAAGGCCTCCATCCTTGCTTCATATACCGCCATAGTTATGTCCATACCATTACTTACATAGGAAGCGGTAAAACGTTCCATTCATCTGTTATGTAAGTATTTAATTTTTCAAAAACTCAAACCCCCCATTCACAAGAAACCCGCTGTAAGTGTTTGCATTAAGATTCTGCGTCATTGACTGGGTATCCTTCACACGAAAGTTTTTGTAATATTCAGACGTGTCATTTTTATTACCCCGATGAAAGAAGACCTTTTTGTCGACAAACGCTCTGCCCATCCTGTTTAAGTTGAGTACTAACTTTACGATCAGTATTTCTAGCTTGTGGAGAGGTACAGAGTCCAATGACGAGAAAGAAAGTATCAAGGAAGAGTACAAAGTCGAGTGCCTAAGTCTTGTTGCTCTGCTTTGATCCTTGTTCAATAGCTACAGCAAAGTCCTCAAACCAACTCACAAAACGTCGAGCACTTAATCTCTGTAAGATTGTTAGAAGCTTCTGTCTGTCCCGACGGTTTACAGCCCATGACATGCCTGTAGACTGATTCGCCCACCCGACCCATTGTCTCGTCCACCCGTATTCCCGGTGGTCCAAACCAACCCATGGGAATGTTCAGTCCAAAAGTGTCCTAGACCACGGCGCATTCACCAAATCGCAGAGATAAATCTTCGGGAAGATTTTATTGTTTAGCACCGGTTTGATAAGCAATTGAAAAGCCGCGTGTCTTTGTGGCTTGTATTGAACGGAATTTACAGCCGTGGTGTTGTACACTGCTGATGAAGACCCGATCATAAAGACGACTTAACTGTCTCAATCATTGTTGCTGCCTCGTTTGACCGACAACACGTCATATTCAAACGAGCTCCTCTCCGCCGAGTTATATGCGGTCCGGAGATAATTCCCCTGTAGGACAAATAGAATCTCATAACAACAGTGAAAGGACCAATCAGGTGTGTTGTCTCGGACCGTATCAAGCCATCAGTGTAGTATAGCTAGGGGCAGGAGTCGGGGAAACCACTTGATAGGTTAAAGGGCACGACAACACTTTAACACTGGTAATTGGTTCTCTCTCTCACTATCCTTTATTGCAAGTCATACAAGAAAATAGTTTTAAGAAATCGTTTGGAAATACTTGTTTGCTATGTAAACTTTCTCAATTTGTTTCTCGTCCATGTAAAATTGTGCTCGCTATTGTCATGGTATATAAATACTGTCGCACTTGGCAATATCTTGAAATAAACTCGGTTTACCAAATATTTTGATTTTGATAGGTCATGCAGTAAGGCCCTCGATGCTCGCAAACAGGGTAAAATCTTAGAATTAGATCAACGTAATATTTACTTGCGTTCAGGGAGGTTGTAAAAGATAGCAGAGTGTATGCAGCATATCAGGCATTTTATTCCATTGCTGTACGTCGACGAAATTATGTCAAGTTATTGAAAACCATAAAGTATACACGACCAACACATTTCAAGCAAACCCTCAGGTATTGCGAATCACGAGTGAAGATTAGTTTTATTCTTGCATAATTACGTCTTGTTTGTGTCGTTGAGAAAAATGCTTTCATGAAAATAACAATTGTTTCTTTCCTGCTTTCTATAGTATCTAAAATGCTTCCTGTAACTTGCAGAATGTAATTATGCCTGTTATTATTTTGGTATATCTTGGGCATTTTCTTGAAATATGTATAATTATTTCATTATCATGATATGTTTGCGTAATTTTTTAAAAGTAAACTCATACAATATTGTAAACTGCTTGCTGTTAAACTCGAGGTAAAATAACTCGCAAAGTTATACTGTTGTTACATTTGCTTAATCAATGTAGCAAATTCTATTACACAATAGATAACATTCTTGCAGTCATACTTTTTACGAAAAATTCTAACAGCTTTTTTATTTTACATAGCCCAATTCAATTTGCTAATTTAAAATGGACAGATGAGGAAGCTATAATTGCAGTAATGCTTTCTGATATTAACAAAATGCATGATGCGTATTTATGCTTGCTCTCAATAACATACAATAAGGATCTCTATGTGTTCAGCAAATACTTACTCTCTGGTACACACGTTAAGCAAGCATGCAAGCATATCAGACGCTTCGGACAGATGCGGCGGGGAATAGCTGTCAATGTTTGCATGCTATCGCCTATCAGCTTTAACAAAAACTACACAACAAAAGCCATCTTCCGCTCATGAAAATCACTCAATAAACACGCAAGCTCCTTCCAGCCACACAACCGGCCTGCATGAGGGGCATATTCCTTCCCTCACCCTCGGCTATACGTTCCAACATCGCAGCACCCTCCACACAGTAAGGCAATCCTTGCCCTACACCGTTACCAAACGTTGAGCAACGTTCCGTTTGTTGCCAGAGACGAGTTTGACAGCGGAGTCAACATATAAACTGTTTTCTTGTCAGCTTTCAAGAGGAAGAGGGTCTCACTAAGTGTTTTGATATACGATTTCTCATTCAGATTCTGTTTGTATGAAGAAACGAGGTAAAGTGAATCTGCATACTGTAGCTGCGAATACTGTTTTATTCTTTAGTTGTTGTTTTGCCAGCGTCGAAAGCTTCGCTCTATAATCTAGGAGCGTCTAGGTAAAAAAAACTTGTTTTCACATTTCAATCTTGTCATGGTTTAATACTGTGGTGTCTGTTTTGTGTGTTGTAGTTGTTAGCAGTGGAATGTTCTGATGCATATGGTTAGTAAATGTTATCTTGTAACGAAACCTGTGAATCTGTCGGTATATTTTACGTCTATAGTGTTACAATCAGTCTGGTGTAACTATGTCATACTGTCTTAACACTCTGTAAAGTTTGTAACAGTGGGCAAGTTGAGTCTGAGTACCACTTCCTGCTGATCTGTGATGCTTATCAAAACCTTCGTCAGCAATATATACCCTCTAAGTATTACGTGTACCCGTCACCGACGACTTTTACCATCCTTATGTCTTCCCATCAAGAATGTGTTATTAGAAATCTGGCTTGTTACCTTTACCACGCGTCTAATTTACGCCTTAAAACAATTGTGACATAGCTATTAAACTGCTTGTGCAAGTATATATTATCATTACTATGTATGGACCATATTGTACTTAGGGCGATGGCCCACACCTTTGTACTGAAATAAAGAAATGAACACGAAAACAGAGCTCCGGATGATATGAATTAATGGACTTGAGTAGATATTGACATGATAAATCGACTTACAATCATTAATAACTATGTCTAGACAATCTTTCAATAACATTCCTGTGATTTTGATTTGTTATTTTGAACTCAGACACTTTCACAACTTTCACATATTTCAAGAAGAGGACATTTCATGTTTAAGACTATGGCTATTACAATGAAAAATACACCTAAACAAAAATGTTAAAAATATAAACAATACGAATGAAAACTTTTTAAATGTTGAAAATTCGAAGTATAAAATATAAAAACTTAAAAAAATATAGGCCATTATCAGAGACAATGTCTTTCAAACAGAACTCTTTATATGTGACCGTTCTTGACCCTTTTCCAAGACGATGCAACTTTGTCGTGTTCCCACCGGTGCCCCCTGAGAATGTCACCCGGGATATTATACACCGGGGGATTAGGGACGACTCTTATCATGGGCGTCCATGATTTACGGCACACAGAACGTGGCTGGGGTATCGTGTGTTGGGATATTTTTCACACAATTAACTCTTCAAATTGCGGGTGTTGAGCGGGTGTTTTTAACACGGGGTAGATAATGGGGGTAATTGAATTAGAGTGAGATCGGGTGGCTGTCCCCGAGAAAACTGGAGGGTATTCATGTCAATGTCACACACAGACACTCACCATCTCTGTGGGCGGGGGTTATCAACATGCTGTGGTTATTGTCGACGGTGACGTATTACTTTCAGCCAACTCGTCGCGTTTACACTTCTTTATCCCTCGGCTTTAACTATCTTTGCTTGTTTGAAAGCAATGGAATCGGGAAAGATGGTTTATAGGTTATCGTGAAATGTCTAAATTGTTAAACAAAATCTCACAATAATAAAGTAAGGGATTACTCTTAAAACACCTTTTCGGGATGTTAACGTCGATGAACTCTTTACCAGTTAGAGCTTGTTTCTCGATATTGAATTTGAACAAATAAGAATATACCAAATGGAAATATGCTTTTATTACTAATGACTTTAAGTTTATTCGATGTATTTTCAAGCTTACTGGAATTAACAATATATTGCCCTGTACATTATTGAACGTCAACTTTAATAGTAATCACTTGATGACTTGCTGACCAAATAACAGCACTGCTGTATGTGTTGGCATACCACCTGATCCAGGTGTGTCATCAATAAAAGGCACTGATGACCAACAGTGACGTGGCACCCATTGACAATGTGGTTCAAACATGTCGTTTAAGAGCGGCGGAGTAGCACTAAACACAGCGGGAGAAATGCGGCTCACCACGGCACCAAACACTCAAGTTCTAAGGTGCAGTGGCCCTGTGATACAACACCGTTACTGCTCTCTCGTTTACATTAGACCCGATATCTATCATCTTAAACTTTGATAAATCTTTTAGAGACACCTTATGTGACAGAAAACATCTTGAGAAAAGCATATCTAAAAATCCCACATCAAAAAACAAAACGTACATACATAATAAGACATTTTCAATGTGTTTCACATTTCGATAAACCTTTTTAGAGTTCTCTTTTATTTTGATGATATGTTGAATAAACAAAACGCAGTATACTATACCATGTGTTTATCTATATGATCAGGTGCATATTGAAAACAGATTCTTAAGAGAACAGAATTCACCTGTGTTTATGACCTCATACTGCCTCCCCCAGACAACTTTCTACATTCATTTCATATTTCAAACAACATATTTCTCTTTGTAAATCCAATTTCAAACCAAAGATTATATTTGAGGTTAGCTTTTAGCAACCAAACTAGATGAAAATGTTTGTAAAAATCGCATTGGTGTGAAATGCTCCACCCAGTGAATACACATTTATTACCAAACGTCTTTAATAATTAGATGCAAAATGGGATTTTTTTATCAAATATCAATGAATACGTTTTGAAAATTTATGGATCTTTGGCGAATAATCAAGAGATAAGGGATTTTAAAAGAAATGGTTTGAATTGATTATTTACATCATTCTATGTAAATCATTCATAGAAAGAGGTGATCTTTTCCTGTCCATGAAGATTTGAAGATTTCGAAAGCTGGAAGAGATTTGTTGAAGAAATCCATAAGCCAGTTAAATCTAAATGTTAAACTTCTTAGAACTTGTTTAATGGTAAAAGACCTATCTTCCAGAAGCTTCCAAATCAGGCATGCTAATTGATGACAACAGTTGAAATGGAACAATTTCAATGCACTCAAGAATATGGCTATAAAAACTAATATTTGATATTTAAATACGAGGAAATTGAAAGTTGACTTTAACTTGACAATATTTGTGGGATGAAGATCAAAGGATGCCCCCGATGAAGAATGTGAGAGATAATCCCCAACATAGTCCCGTTAAAGCTTAATCCGCCACACAATCTTTACTGTCCTCCTAATGCCCATAAGTCAATCCTTTCAAACTTTCACTCATCTTTAAAACAAAATTGTAGCAATGAAAAGAAAAATTATAATGGCGCTCTTCTGCTTCGTCTGTGACGCCTTTCATCTCGAATCGAGTTAATCCCTTTCCAAAGCGCCCACACAGAATATTTATTATTTTAAATGTCCTCACTGCGTTAATGTTTGTTGAATGGGTGAATCACCGTCCAAACTTGCGGTTTGTGCTATCAGCGTATCTTGGTACATCCTTGTCGAAGGCCCAGCCATATTTTCTGATTTAATAAACTTCTGATAAAAATATTTTGATTTTTGCCTGCGGTCTTGATGCTATCTGATTCTAATGGAAATAGGTGACATACTGTATGCAGTAGCGCATAAACCTGGGAAGGAAGATCATGTTTACTGAATGCTTGTGTAAATATTTTCAATCATGTGTGAGCTTTTAGTTGTAAACATCTGATCAGAATCAATTAAGAAGTCGATTAGCTAAATCTGCCATAGTCAACAGTCAACAAATATTTCGCATAACATTATTTGAAAATGAAACTGATAATATTTTAAGTCCAAAGTAATATTTTACTAGATATCATGTGCAAGATTGTTTGGTCAATCCGTTCGCACGTATTATAAGTATTTAAAGAAATCCCAAATTTATGACTCACATGCGGAACTAGGAATGCCAAAATAATGGACAACAGATCCACCAAATGCCGAACAGTAACTATTCCTTTAAGGAATCTAATTCACCAAATGCCGACCTTTTGCGTTTTAAACATAGATGTCGCATTGACCATATGCCGAACTCTACCGCTTGGCGATAGCATGCCGGTGTTTCTCGATCAGATGATTCAGTGTGTAATTAATGTCTGGTTAACCTGGAGACAGTCAAGTGAGGGACTCGACAATGACATCGTCTCCCGCCTCACTTGTTAACACGTCAAACGGACAGGCCGAGAATGACTTATCACTGTTAATTTGACTGACAAACCTCTAGCGGCGAGACAACATGAACCTTCACTAACTGACAACGCTGTCAGTTTAACAAGGCATTTTTGTTTTAGATCCTCAATAAATTATATCTTAATCTTACTGAGCTTTCAGAAAGTTTCATTCGTTGTGTATGCATGAAGAGAAACGTTAAAGCTAGTATATATGTAGTCCCTGAAACAAATCCATACTTGTTCTTTTCAGGATTTAATTATAGACATATAAATCAAAACAAGCCGCGAAAATCCTTTATCTAAATACTTGTCCTTTTGAAAAAATATTGCCCATGGTGATTGATGAAGGATGGTTGGGCTAGTTTTATGACTTTGTTGTGTAGTGCTATTTCGAAAAATGACAAATTTTCCCTGAAATTGGTATTAAATCTATCATATATTAAAACGTTGAAACGTATAATCGTTCAACGTTTTCTTTCTAAATGTTTTCATTACATGTTTTAATCTATTTTTCCTCCGAATGTTTTCAGAGCATGTTACTTGTCCTTTGACAAAAACAGTATATAAAGAACTCCAATCATTCGCTTCTGTTATACTTCAAACCGTTTCAAAGAGGCAAATAGATAAATAAAACGATCTCACAAAAACGAAAATAAATGTTCCTAACTGATAAACAATGTTTTTTTAATGACAAGGAGCAATTCCAAATCAAACATACCATGTTAGTTAAGCTATGCTGGTCCCTTTTACCTACCACAAATGATTAAAAGGTGTTCACACCAAAATGGACGCCGATGACTTTTGATTGATATTTGATAATTTCTTCTATGACTACTGAAGACTTTGTCGAGTAACGAGATGCTTGGTCCTCTGAAAATAACACATTTTGCATAGACTAATGTTTATAAGGGCAAATTTGAAAATACAAGTATCAAAAAAGTGCTACTGTCCCTTTAAAGATTAACCATGCGTTGACGAAATTAGCCATGTCATTAATCAACACGATAATGAAATTATCGTATGACATTTGTGATTGAAGCTATCGATAGATGACGCAAACTGATAAGACTGATTTACATCCGATTTCATAAAACAGGTGTATCTCTCTATATGTATTTCACCAGATATGATATCTTTAATCATAAACTAAACATAGATATCTGTACATTGCTATGTTCATAACTTTTTCATGTTGATAACTTTTCATATAATATAAGTCACATTGACTGTTCTTTGATATTTAAAAAAATCTCCCAAAGAATTTTAGTAAGATCATACATAAGTAGAAAATTGTTTTGCCACTGTATTTTGTATTGATATGACCAAATTAAAACACACGATACGTTATCCTCTATTCATGAAATTAGCCACCATTTTGGTATAAGGGGAAAATGTCCTAATGTCCGACATAATGAAACCAGAGAAAACGTAAAATAACTATAACTATAATTATGCCGTACAGAACTTTCAAGAATTTTTAATCACCACCAGTCTTAACCCCTCGCCAGCTTCCAGATTGAAAAGAAATAAAGACAGACGTGCACTGTATTGCATGTTAATATCATTACAGCGAGACACGGGAAGTGACATAATTACGATATGTGTACATATGCACATATCACTGTTGCTTCATAAGAGTTTATTCAGTGCGAGTTACCAACTTTGTCGTATGTGACGTCAGAAAACCATTCTTCATGACGACACTTAGTAAGTCGTCGCAAGGAATCAAGCAATTTTTCTGGATATTACCATGAGATTCAAATTGAATAGAATCGGTAATAAAAAGATTTCTCTCGGGGTATGTCATATGCCTTTTTACGAAACTCGTGCAAATGTATGTATAACCCTAGCTTTTTGTCTAGTAATACAAACAATCACACTCGTTTCGTAAAAGTCATATGACACACTCGCTCGAATAATGTTCTTTCGAGATGAGTAGATAGGAGGCTTGACGCTGGTCTCAAGATTATATCCTTTACACGATGGGAAGAATACCCGTAACAACATGGCTTGCTTTTACTGTAAGTAGAACCATGGACCACTGACTTAAAATATATCACTAAATCTCTACCTGTCTGAATGTTAATAAATATTCAGTGGATATGTAGAGGATATCTCTCTTTTCTTCACAAATACCATGTATATCTCATGGAGTATCATACAAAATGCATATTATGACGAGTGATGATAAACTTTTCTGCCTCACGAGGTAAGATAAACATTGCATTTGTCAAGAAAAGAGAAAAATTCTATCTATTTCATGAATAAATCGTTGTATTTTTTTAAAAATCGAAGCGCATATATGTTGTGTAGGTCCCTGAAAGAGTCCGTCACCTAAGCAACGACATGACGTCACAAGGATGTCATTACGTCGGAGCATTGTTTGATGACGTCGGGTCACGTTCCAATGTTATTTTCACTAGTGACCAAAAACACGGGTAATTTTCACTGATAGATCCCGATATATCACATGCAATCATATAATAAACCTTATTAAATTGCAATATGTCTTAATATCATATGATTCTTTATCCCGTCCCGGCTATATTATGTTATATGTACATGTACATATCAAGTGAACGTAAATCACAAAAATCCTAGTCGAAAGATATACCTATCATTACCTTCTCTTTAATCAACAGTTGTAGTTATAGTTATAGGTTATCTTTTTTGCCTTTCCTTTGCTTTAAACAAGCCTAATTTCTTATTATATATCAAGCCTCTAAGCTCTAAGTTAATTGAAAACTTTTTATAAAATCGTAAAATCATCTTTTACGATCACCATTATTTATAAAAAGAATAAAAATATGAAAACGGTTGAAAAATGTCATGCCTCTACGACACCGTGCCTAACCGCCCAAGGTCGGCGACCCCTGTCACTCGTAAAACTGTTATTACATGTGAACAAGTTTTATATCAACATTCATCTTATTCTATGTACTACACCGCGTACCTGCTAATTGGGAAGGTAGAAAGCGAGGGAAACGTTTAAGAATGTCCTGTCCACCTTGACGCTAAGTATAACCGCCCAGGTCACGTGACCCCTGTCTCTCGTCACCATGACAGGAAGAATTACCTTCCACTTTTTCTACTGTTTACCTTTTCACGCCATGTCCAACGAGTGATATACGGCGCTTTTAAGAAAATCTGGTGTTTGATATTTACATACCTTTAAATCTAGTTAGTGTCACGCTAATGGTATAGTACTAGTACATCGTCCACTACGTTCAACATATTACCTTAAATAAAAACACTACAAATCAGTGTCAATATGTGGCAGTGGTCATATCGTATTGACGCATTCGATAGGTTAAACGGTGTCTGCGTATAATATGCATAATGGCGAAGACAAGACTTTCATTGGTGGTCAATGTCTTAATTTCATAACTGACTCTCTGGATTTACTGTATTATTTCATAATCGACGACGTTTCTGTATAGCTGATACTGCCGTGTCCTAGTCTATTACCCAGACCTTATAGCAAAATATTAAAGGAGCCTTCTTAAGTCTAGAAAATGTTGGCAAGTCTAGTTGCCTCAGAAATTAAGTATTTTTATATCATTTCATACCAAATATTGAAAAATACTTTTTTGGTGAATTTTTTTTTTCAGGGACTATTTGTTAGTCTATGCCATGTCCATGCATATGTGAAAATGATATGATACAACAATTTACATACACGCTATGATGCGCCTGAACTTATGTCTAGTGCTGTATGTACGTGTGTACACTTGTGAAAGTGTCAGTGTGTATTAGGTTTCACGTGGTGGGTACGTTTGAATATTGCATACATAAAGTACATGACCATGTGAAAGTGTCAGCGTGTATTAGGTTTCACGTGGTGGGTACGTTTGAATATTGCATACATAAAGTACCTAGCCATATGAGCGGTATGGATGTTCGTAAGTCCATTCACCCTTTTCAAGACATCCAATAATTGTTAATTTTCTTGGAAACTTTCTAGAACACCAGTCTGTAATGAAACGCACGAAGATACTAGGTTAACGAATTTTCTCCATGCATGTCAATTTCAACCAAATGAAAATAAAATTGAGCAGTGAGCAACCCATTACCTTAACTTATTCTATAATGCATTCTTGATAACCTCCCACATGGTTAATGGTCTGATTCAATTGGAGTGAAAATGACTATTACGTCAAAACGGGAAATTTCGCCACAAACAGTTAACCCTTACATGAAAGATCATGCTTATATATCTACTTATACTTATCAAAGACATAACTAAAATTGTTTTTGTAATTATGAAATATTTTGTTGCTATTATTTTCAAATCTTAGAAATTAGTTTATTGCTTCCATAAAATATCAAATTGTTATTTGGCAATAAACATGACTTTAACCAGTAACGATGCTCTATAAATCGAACAAGTCAATCATATTTGATGTATATCCTGAGACATAAATTTTTAAATCAATGACATACAACTCAAATGAACGAATTATTCATACAACGGTTAAGACAAGCAATAGTTTGTCGAATTTAACGTTGATTACCGTGGATGATGTGGTAAATGTCCTCTCGTATTTGTACTTCATGTTTGTATTGAAATCTAGACCAATACGTAGGCATGTCAACTGTAGAAGTAAGGCCAGTCGCTCGAGACAGCTTAGATAAACGGGGTTGTAGCACTGAAAAATTACGAAGGTGATAAATGTGTACGCTTGCCCACACCTATCAAGAATATAAAGTAGACTTTTAGGCGTACTAAGTACCACGCGATTCCGCTGACGATTAATTTGACGGGAGGTACTTGTAATACAAATTAACCTGTGTCTAAACTAAACGCACCTGCCAGAGCGCTATAGAAAAGAAACAATTACAAATTCTCGACAACATTTTTACACTGTTATGACGTCATTTGACTGTCCGTATCACCACTTGGGCTATAAACAGTAGCAAAACGTTAAGCAATGCTCAATAAATCACAATATCGGACTATTGAGGGTTAAAATAAGTTCTGTGTCAGAATGCCATACATGACAACGTCCCTAGAAGATGAGGAACGCTGTTGTGGGGACAAGGCCTTATCAACATCTGTAAACTGGTATAGCCTATAAAAACTCGCTCTAGATCACATGTCTGTTCATTAAATACTTTATACCAACCGTATCCTGTTTAAGTCTCTTTCAGGGACCAAATCCCGTTAAGTCTCTGTATATGTCTGTGTTTGGATCCACTTTGTCAACATGACCCTTCTACCTTGACCCCAACGGTCATCAGCATTTGAACACATGCCCATAAAGTTCATTCAAGCAATTGAGGGACTAGTGTTTGTGGTGTCAAATGTCTATTCATTGAAAAGATCTATCATAAAAACACTTTAAAAGTCTTAACAGAAATTTCGAATATGAAATGATAAATATTTCTATTTGAATTTGGTCTGAAAGGATTAAAATGTCCATAGATATGTTAGATATGTGATCCACAGTTAATGAATTAATCTCAGGAGGATCTTAAGTACTCAGCTTACATTTCATTACATTAAATTACATATTACAATCTTTTTCGGGTTGTAAGTGAGAATACTGTTTGTTAAACTATGCTATAAAAGAAGGAAATATATTACAGTCCTATATATAGAATCATACAGCTTCGGGTGTCATTTATTGAAAATACATCAAAATAAATATGCATTTAGAATCCAAAGTCTGTCCATTTAATTATTGACCATGTTTCTCTCGTAAATTCTAAAATCGGCCTTGAAGTGTATACGAATTGTTCCTTATATGTTAGTTTATGTCACAGATAAATGTAACAAATAATTGCTATATACATCGACACCGTATCACCAGACGGTTAGAAGCCCCTGCTATAAGGATGTCACATGAAAGATTACATGGAATCAAATCACAAAAAAGTATAAAAATTCTATATATTTCATTAATTGAAAATGAAGAGATCCAATTGTTTCCTCTCTTAATTTCATATTTAAATTTACACTGAATAATTTATTCTAGAAACAAGATGTTAATCTACTGCTATAGTAGATCGGTATGTAAATGACGCTTTAAACACTTTGGTCGGTGCCCTGATGCCTCAGGTATTGCGCTAAAGATACAGACATCTATATACATACAATGATTATTTATCAATTCAGTGAATTTGTTTCCTAAACCTATCGATTTGTCGAAAAATATAACAGTTTATGAGAACCCTTATCATTACATTATGTAAGACTACATCAATATATAGAGCAAAATTAGCTTGGGAACCACTAAAGGCTTTGAATATGAGACTACCACAAGGCGGTCACCTAAGCCCTTGATTATTTTATTCGAGAAGAGACATGCTCTTGTGCACTTTCCTATTCCTTCGGTTTGCTATCTCCCTTCGTAACGCTGTAACCATGACTTTTCTTTTTATTATTCCGAGTTTCTGTAGGAGTTGAAATATTGCGGATTTAAGAGCGGCACGTGGCGGCTATCAACAGACTCTTTGAAGATCAACTCGTTGCGTTCCCCAGATATACGCTACTTCCTTTCAAGCTGTCGTCCCTTTAACATTCATGTACCGAGTTTTTGTGAACATCTCTATTGGTTGTCTGCATCGTTCTCCAACACAACTTCATTTTGAACGACCAGGAGGCCTTCAGTGCAGAGCCGTTTGTATAACCTCAAGGGAGGAAATCTATATTAACATGAATACATTATGTTTCAATTTCAAATGATCACATTAGTCGAAATAGGATTTTGTTTCATTTGTATAAAATTATTGATTGGCTGACTAAATCTTTGTTTTTATCACAAACGAATAGTTGACTTAATTTTACATCCTAACGTTAAAAAGCCAGATTTGATCATTCTATTACTTACGTGGGCAGTCATAATTTTGTAATGCATTGGGAGGAGGAGGGGAGGGGAGTTGGTGTCGTGGTAGTTATATCTCAATACGATGACCTAGGGCTAAATAATACTTTGTCCTGGACGTGGTCATTGACATTGTTTTGACATGACGTTTCGTCCATGACGTTACATTCTAAATGTGACGGCGGCAGGTAACGAGTTTACCCCAAAGAGTACGTTTAAGACAATCCCCCTCAATTCACGAATTCGGTAATAAATAGAATACCATATTCGTGTCTGCGTATCGGTTTATACCTCGCTCCATTTTCAGCATAATCATTTGTCATACACTATGTCGTAAGTATTTAATGACATTTACACTCATATAAATACCTTTAGTTTCTAGAATTAAAAGATTCCAGGGAACATATATCGTTTCAAAATAAACCACGGGTCACAAAACGACAAAATTGCTCACACTTGAGAAACACACTTGTCAGACACCGCGCATAGACATTCTATAATATGGCCACTCATTTGATAACCTCTATAAAAAAATTAATTAATATTGATTTTTATTGATATTTCAATAATTATTACTAACCTTCTTCTCGTTAAACGGCATATGAGTAACGTTCGTACTCTGTTTGGTTACATAACAACATTATGCAATATCAACTTCAAAACATAAAAGCACCGAAATTACTATTATAAATCAAGATTTTCTTTTTCGAACAACTGTTATTGTATAGCATATCAGTTTACTAAATAATTTTTTTGTTCAAAAGCTCTTTTGGTACAATGAGACCCAATACTTGCTGGAATGGTTATGTTTTCAGGACATTGAACAGAATATATGTTAGAGTCTGAATGTATATAATTGTTCAGAAAAATATAGATTCACTTAAAACAGCAAATATAATATAATTAAAGACAATAGAAATGCAGATTTTGCCAAAACTGTTTTAAAAATTATTCTGTAATATCAATAGATAATATTCGAAACGAAACCCTGATGCATCGGGCACAGTAACGAACGTCATCTGCAAGACGTATAAAGCAACTCATTTTACTGGACTCAAAATACCAGGCATGCTCACCAATTATCTGGCAATATTTCAGAAGAGGAGCATAAAATCCAAATCAGCTCCGCAACAAATTAGTTTAGAAGCTTGGTAGACTACCGAGCAATATGATGATGTCATACTTTAGAGTAGATCACAACTGGGCTTAGACAGGGAGCTTGTTTATTACCCTCCCTTTTTTGCTTTGATGGTTTGCTCATAAGTCCCAGTTTCATCACATTAAAACAGTCGTTTCAATCGCATAAAATGAATAATAAGCTTTTATGCGGTCGGAATTTTTATTGCAAGTCCCATTAGTATCGTCTGTGTTAAGATTATGATAAACATGGAGATGGGTGCATGATAGACGTTCCAATATTCTTACAAAAATAGTTGGGCTGTTGATCAGCCCTACTATACAGAGATGAAATACTGAAGTAAAAAAATTGACCACGGAGTAGCATAAAGATGTTACATAGCTCTATACTCTACACCAAGTACAGGTGCAGTACTCGAAATTTTAGTCGAGCGAGCTGAGCTGCCAGGAGGGGGGTGAGGGGGTCACCACCTGAAAAGGGTGGTGGGGGATGTCACTCTTTTACGGGCATTCTCTCCTTCCCCCTCTCCCCTTCTATATCCGCCACTGGCGAGAAATGTTCCCAATGTAAACATGTTGAGTGTCTTGGATAAAAATACCGTGCCTCTATTGAACATATTACTTTTTTAAGTCCACATATACATCACACCTTTGTTGCAGCACAGCATGCCTTTGTTCCCACTATAGTACACACACTTTCATCGCAAGGGTATCAGGGTTCCCTTTGATACAAGTCTCGCCAGGGTGAAAGTGACCGACCCCACTCCAAGCTGGTATCCAATCTGTCTACATACACAACAGCACTCATCTTTCTTCACTGATATCACACCTCTAGGTGTGTCTATATACCTACCCTGCATCGGTGCAATATAGCTAACAGTAGACAGGTGCCCGGTGAAGGTGAAGAATTAAAGATAATTTGGGAAACGTGAATTAAAGGTCAATCTGTTGAATGACATTTGTCCCTTACAAGAAAATGGTTTCGGTTCTTAAAAAAGATTTCTTATGAATATAATTAAAATCAAAGGCTTAGAAAAAGTGAAGGCGAAGACTTCTAGAACAGATCTAGACTTTAGGTATGTTATTTGTTTTTTCCCTTAATTAGTTTTAGTTAAGTTGTATTTTGACTAGTGTGCATGTTACCAAATTAATTTCCTGAAGAAAAGAAAGGCATAAAGAATAATAATTTCTGAATTGATTAACTGAATGAAAATATTTTCTTTTTTTCACGTGTGAACTCTTAAAACATTAGTTCCATAAAAGCTCCCTTAGCAAGATTGAAACGAAGAGTTCAAATAATGACAGTTACGTGGAACAGCAAATGTTGGGTTCTGATTAAGTCGATTTTGTAAAATAATCGATTTAAAGAGGTGTTAAGAGAAGTATGCGTTAATGTTTGATCATAAGTACCTGGAGCTTGCAGAAACGTCTACGAAATTTTACTGACAAGCCCGACGATTACACAGAGTGGTTTAATTCTGTTTGGCCTTATTGGAACTGTTTAATTATTATTTCAATCAAATCGATATCATGACGTATCTTACAGCAGAAATGCGCATGTCAAAGGTGCGTTATCGAGTGCGATTATCTCATTACTAAACATTATTTTAAGTTTTCACAATCTGTACCCAACAGTCTGTACGTACGTAAAAACCATATTACCCATAAAAGATACATAAACAATGGAATATTGTCCATATTGACACATGTGTACGTATCACTAATACTTAGCAACTATTGTTTCAGCGCCAAATTTTGTCTTCTGTGACGTCATTGGATAATTGTTATGACGTCATTTTGTTAGCCGTTGAGAGGCTGGCTTTTTTCTGGATAGTCCCATGAGATTCCAATTTAATAGTGTCGGTTATAAAGAAATTATTACACTCGAATGTGTATCCGAGAAAAATTTGTATAACCCTCATTCTCGCTCGGGTCATATAAAAATTCATAATCATTACGTAAAAGTCATATGACACACTTCCTCGGGTAATAATCTCTAACCAATACCGACTCAAATCTATTTCCAGTCTAGACCTGCTATTTATGTATCATAGTTTAACATTACTTAAAAAGGGCAGAATAAATGTTATATTTCGCAAATTATCGAGCTTCGTATAAGTCATATAAGACATTTCTGACGAGAAATAAACCAAGCAAAACCAATATGTAGTTATTGCAATATATACTTTATGGCTGACACTTAAATCCGAATGGATCTCGTGTTGAGTATTTATCATCCAGAGTTGTACATTAGGTCCTACAGAGAATGAGGTGAAGGTAAAAGTAAGACTAATCACGGGCTGGTGCCTTATCGCCTCATTTAGTCTCCCGCATCGCAAAACTTCCAAATTTTTATAGTAAATTCGATGATGAAAATTGTACAGGAAATGCAAATACAGTAAGGACAGGACAATGTTTGTGAATAGAGGGAGGCAGTTTTATTATGACCAGGCCCGACTCGGTTGGAGAGAGACCGCTTACTCCGTTTGGAATTCAACGGACTCGATCAAGTCAGACCGCTCATTCTTAATGTTAAATCATTCATTAGTAATATGACAAGTGAAATATTTAGAACGACTGGAAACCGCGGGTCGACTTTTTACAAGGAGTGTTTGGGACATTACGGGTATTAGTCTTGATAAAGAAGTCCTTGGGCCATCTAATCATTTGTGCGACTTTCTGAATATCGTTGTCCCTTCATTGTGATCCCGGATGTTAGAGCGGGCATTCAGCAGGGTCCGCCATCTTTCCTCCTATACACCGACATCAAGTTGTCTAGATACTATGCTATTAGTCGCTGTTTTTCACGCATATTTTCTCAGGAAGGTAATAAATTATTTCCACGCCGGTGTATTTTCAATCCCAGAGATCATTGCTTTAGATTCGCCGCTAGGGGGCAGCCCGCATCCAGAGCCGGTAACGACGTGCCCCAGTGTGTCTGGTATCACACTCAAGCCAATTTTTTGTACACCCTGTCTATCTCCTGTACACGGAGTTTTGCATTAAGCCAGAGGTGGCAATACAAAGCCGTAGTTATGCCAACTATAAGGTTGCCTTTTCCACCTGCAAAACATCTCGGATCACCTTTACCTGCTGGTCCCGGGTCGAATCCTGATTGCCAGCAGATAACGTCTTCATTAACTCTCGAATCAGCTTTTTATCAATTGAGAAAAACACGATCGCTGCAATATGCGTTCAGAAGAAGGCGATATTCGGCCACAAACAGAGTTTGTGTGCAAACACATTAGCTTAGTACTCTTGCTGCAAGTTAACACACATGACTGACAGACGGTGCAGGTTTTGTAAAACTGTCTGCGGTATCTCATAAACCACGCTAGACTTGCAAGAGATTCCTGTGTCACATACCGTTCATGTTGAAATAAAGAACGAGGATACTGGTATTGTGTAAGACTGGAAGAAACCCCGGTTGATTCTAAGACTAGAAAAGAAGCAATAAAGGGAATATTGATGTCCGCATCCCTAAGTCGATACACGAACAAGAAGATAGATATACATACCATGTCTATGTCAAAGAATTCAAGTGTCCAATTTCAAATAGTACTGTCACTTGTTTCCTTATTCATAGAATGACGAACAACATCGGTTACATAAGATTTTACCCCATTCTACTTCATAATTTTCATTTAAAGTTATTGAAACTGAAAAACACATTTACTATGTACAAATTTTGGGTTTGTAGGGAAGGCATTTTTATCATTTTCGCGACAAACTGGACCGCTTTCAAGAACTTATGTGGTCGTAGGTCAAAGAGGTAATTTAAACATAATGTCAAGTATAGGGGTGATAGAAACCAATGCAAAATCCTCCCACTGCGCTTCTGTTATTCATAACAAGCAACTTTAATGGAAGTTAGGCTGTTTCCAAAATATGCATACATTTCAATTCTGGAATTAATATGAAAAGCTCTCATGAATGAAGGGATACTATGCCTCAATGTATAGACATTCACATGGAACATTTTCCAGTAGTGCCTTTTAAGTAAAGCAGCTTTGTGAAGGGGGCTTCTGGTGTAATTCAGTAATTAATTCAAAATATTTTCAAATTTCCTCTAAAAAGTAAAAGAAATTTATTTAACAGCATTCTAATGTAACCATTATATGGTTTGATGTTTTATCAACAACAAATACGTTAATTTTCTAAACTGCTCATCTTGACTGTATTAAGGGACAGTTTAAATCATGTTCAAACCATTTAACCTTGTACGTTTTAACGCCATTATGTTAAATGTGACTTCTTATTTAAATCCCACGCTGCTAATGGCTGAAATATTGCCTAAAGCGGCGTTAAAGAACAACTCACTCACTCACTTATTTAAATCCCCGTCACTTCAGTTATGAATGTCTAGCGAGAAGATAACACCGTGCTTGTACAGCTATAAGATATGAACCTATCTTTTCTTAAGTCACTGATCACACTGTGATAGATAATTATTTTGCATGTTAGAGGGCAAAGAATGTTCCTATTCGCCTTACAACTGCACCACAGGTAGGTCAATCATAAACCAAAGGGAATCTTTACCCACGAGTTTCCACGTGAATACTTTATATATGGAAGCCTCCAATAGAGACTATTATATTTTATTTCATTCGTTACTTTACCTGCTTTAACTGCGTGGTATATGCATATGGTAACCTTGAATGGAACGGTCAATTGATACATAGGTTAACAATGCTTAATAGTCAAATTCTTTACATCGTATCACCAGTTTAACGATTGCCCATGCTCTGTTAAGCCCAACTCACACTACGTACGATCGACTACGTTCGTTGTACGAAAGTGTCGTGTAGTCATCGTGTCGTTATTGTGTGGTTATTGTGTGGTAATCGCACTGTGCTATTTGTCCAACACGATTCGTTCAAATCGCAAATATCTTCCTGATTTCAGAAAATCGTATTGTGGGGGTGTCGATCGTATAGTGATTGTCTGGTGATTGTGTAGTGTATGTGTTGTGATTGTATTGATCCTGCTTAAGCCTAAGGACACCATAACGCCTTAGACTGAACAATGAATGATGTGAAACTACCATCAAAACAATTTGAGGTCGACGACATTTGTCTAAATTCTATATCGGAAATGAAAAGCTTTTAAGAATGTCCAAGTTTATCAAATGGAATCTATATAATTGAAATTTTGTTAATATACTGATTGACTTAATGTTACCAAACTTTATTTCGACGGGCTTGAATTCAGTTGAATACAATGGAAAGGATCTAATCCAAGACGTACATACATAATAACATATAGTATACACCTCTGATATATTTTTAGTTAGGGGTTTTGTACAATAAACGGTATCTTGTTGCTTATGTTATGTAACGTTACTGTAACGATGATTCACCAATTGAACAAAATTCCCATCACTTAGCACAAGATTTCTGCAGGACCTTGCTATCCCATGTGCCAGTAGCCGAAAAGGGTGTTTGTATTTATATCAACGAGGGTACTCGTCGCCTGTACCGTTGTCTGCAAAAGTCATCATGTAACAATTAATGATGGCTCCTTTCACCCCAGAGACCCAGGATGTCTTCATTGCCTTGTATGTCTAGCAACAGAGGCAGTCAGATAAGCACAGAGGACTTCCACCCCTGGCTGACATAAACTCGGACCGGTGTTGACGAATGGAGTATTAAAGGGATCGCCTTGTTTTCAGAATCCCGACGTGGGAGAGGGGTCTAAAGGACTATCACGCATTTAGGTACACGTGTTTCTCACGCAGACCTTCCATGTAGGTATGTCCTTATCAAGAGACCTGCTTATATTTCTCACCCGTAGTCGGAAGAGGGTTAAACCATGGGCTGGGTCCCCCGTCTTATCACCCCACCCTCATAACGCTCTGAGTTACATCCCGGGGGCTCATTAGGGAGTCCAGGGGGTCTTAAATCAGACCCACAAACGCCAGGGAGGTGATGATAGCTCTTACAGTGTTCATATTGAGGGCTATCAATAAAGAATTGCCACAAAATTCCCATGTAAATATGGCTATCAGAAATTGCAAGGAGCAATTACATCTCCCTGCCGCATCCAACTAAACGCTGACGACGGCAAAGATAGCATGTTCTGATTTATAGAGCCGGTCTGGCTTTTGTGATAACTCGTTTATACCTTGTCTGTCACAGGCTGGAAGTACAGTGGCTCGTTTACAGATCAGTGTGTCTTCAACACTGTCAAGACTATGGGCAATGATTGTACAAAGTTATCATCAATAACTATAACATTTATACTGATATTTTTACGTTTTAAATGTTTTGCTTTCGAATGTTTTTACGTTGGCGGTAAACATCAATCGAACGTTCCAAAATTATTATTTTTGAATAATGAAGAAAACTTAATGATAATAATTATAATAATGTAAATAGACAACATGACATCATGATGTAGCATTACATCTAAACAGGGGAATTGTCGAATTCTACCTAGAACAGTCTCTATCACGTAATATATTTCGGACACATCAAAGAGAACACGGTTCCCTAAAAATGTATTTGTTTAGTCGCAATCAACCTGCACAAGAGACTGATGTCAGCAATTTCGTCGACATTTATTACCGTAACATCGATTCTTAATTTTTTTTATTCCTTTGATAATTGAACGATAACACTGAAAATAATAAAACCTTTCAAGCTTTTAATAGTAGAGAAACCCCAAAATTATTTTTATAAAAGTACATAAAGATAAAATTTGCTGATTATAAGTTTTTAATTATTTTATCTATTTGTTCCAATAGCTGAATACAAGCAATACAGTCAGTACAAGTTGTACAAATTCACGATCTGTTGGGTAATGTGTTAATATGTTATATGTTATATGCAGTGGGTAAATCCATGTGCGTGATGTGGAAGCTATATGACCAATCCTCAAAGAAATTAAGAAGCAATTATTGGCGGGAACATTTCGACTGTAAATTGGACAAAATATTAATTCTCTTGGCAATGGTAAAAATATCTTTCAAAATGTTATGTAATTTTACAAAATTTAGATTTAATTTCTTCAAAGCTGAAGTATAAATATATACTTTTGGCTGAAAAAAAATACAGATTGAGAAAGAAATCAAATTGAAACTTACCCTTCTGCCGACTTCATTATTGTGAAGATTCATCTTGTTCCGAATATTCCGGGAGTCCTTATGGACGAGTTTATCCGGGGCGTCCACAAACTTTTGACTGAACCAAATACCGTAGTTAATGTTGTCACTGCACCCACCCCACTTCCACCCCTCCACGTCTGCCTCCCCGTAACGGGACATGTCACACGAACAGTCTGTCAGATTACCGGCCGAACATGCCATTGTTACAGCGTGCACGACACCTGCACTCAGGATCGAGTAGATGAAGGCTGTTTCTCTTGTACCTGGGAGAGATGACAATAATCATATTTGATTTAACTAAAAATATTTAAAAATGAAAATAACTAATACCATTGAGACAACAAATAATACATATCGAAAGAAACTGGTTACAAAACATGTGTTAGTATTGACAGCAGATCGACGAGTGTAATTACTGTTATCATCGCACTTGACATGACGCCTAAGAACTACAGAACTAAGATCAGAAGAAGCGAGTATGAGTCGATCTGACTTAAATGAGATTGCAGTTCACTGCAGAGGATAGAGTAGAACAATTATGAACAGCTACCATATAAGATATTAAAACATACTAAAATACATGCAATTGATTTTTAAGGGTTAAACGAGGCATATAGAAAAATAAGAAATAAATGAACTATTGACATTCAGTGGTAACACTTGGTGTCATAAACAAGGAAAGAATGCGCACTTTTCCTGAAAATGACAATGCAAAGCTATTTTGGTTTTTAAAATGGACGATAAAAATAGGCATGTCGGTTTGGCATAAAACATTATTGGAAATACTTGAGTCTAGACAGATTGAACACAAAATGGGGCAATAATGAAAAGCGTTAAGCATCATTGCATCTATTGCAAACATATTTAGAATTGAAATAATCAAATGTTGTAGAGTTTACTTTGAAAATAATTTGTACACGTTCGAGATATGAAAACTTTGATAATTAAACTTAATGAACTTAATGTTGATGCGTTTTATTCTATCTGGGCCAATATTAATTAAATGTTTTACAACCATCAGTAAACTTGTAATAAGTTCATTTCACTTACACTCGGATATGTGAGAGTCATTCGACCAAAGCAAATTGATGAAAGATATATATTGCATTCTACCCGTTTAAAATAGTTGAACTTTTACAATTTTTATCTAGAAATATATGAAAGATGTGTAAATGTCAATAAGTTTACAAAACCTAAATCGCATCTAATGTATGGAATGTGGAATAGAGGCGTATACTTAAATAATAATGAAGTTGTATGAAATTTATTTTCAAAAACATTTTACAAGTTTTTTTACAAACTCAACAGTTGATGTGTGAAATGGATAATATAACCATCATTTCTTTTTTTCGTATCAGAGTAAGCATTCTCGTTCATCAAAAAACCCAATAAGTCATAACAGCATAAATATTTTTTCTTGATTATATTTGTATATTTCCATGTAACTAGATATGTAACATTGTAGTAAAATGTGTGAAGAAGTGGTTTCATTTGTGTCACTAAAATAACACAATTTGCACAGAAGGTATATAGATGATGAAATTTTAAAATTAATTGTTTTATTTACTTATTATAACTAATTTATTATAACGTTAGCTACATTGAAATATCATGTGCTAACAAAAAATGGGAAGAATTTTTTTTTACCGAAATCACATGTATAACTGCATCATTCCTTACATCCTATTAACTTTTAATTATGATTTGTTTAGTTCGGAAGGGATTGCTGTGAACGATGATGTTTGTGAATCTAGTTATGCCATTTAACCAATTCATCAGTATGAAATTTTATAAAATACAATTAGCTAAACCAATTCAGCAGAGTATCCTTCAAATGGTTATACATTAAATCCAGATAAACAGATATGAAGATGGTCGTAAAATAGCGGATCAAAGAGGATATTTATAATTGAACTACAAATCCATAAATTAATACCCGTTTAATAAGATTGTCTAACAAATAATATAATCAAAGGGCAAATCGAATTAAAGCCAATCGCTTTGGTCTTTTGCTGTGTCCGAACTAACCGTGCGGAATAAAGAGAAAGGGGCTTAAAGGGTTTCAGAATTCAGTGCAATTATTGAATGAAACGGCAAAACTGCCATATTTTCTGGTAATTGAGACTATTTGAAACATGATATTATAAAGTAGAGGAATATCGATAGTCTCAAAAGGTCACAACAGGAAAGGTCATATTCTGATAAATAGTTCATTCAAGTCTAGAAAGCATCGGCAAATCTAAATTCAACCCTGCAAATAAAGTTTTGTCAGGTCTCACCCATTTTTTAAATTAATATTTGTCAAGTTATCAAAAGCTGATTTTCTGGGCTTAAATGGTAGTCTACTGACGTCGTTAAACAAACAGAGCACGAATATCAGTGTAGATGTGAAATTTATGTGCACTTCTGAAAGCAAAGATCCAAATGGCACACTTATTCCTGAATGAAAAAGAAAGATCAAAGGGCTTTAAAAATAATTGATATTTAGTAATCGTTCGACTTTCAATTTCTACTCATCATCACTATCACTGCGTCTCTGTGTACAAAAAGTCTACCGAAAATGCATTCAGTAAGGTTTAAGCAGGTGATATACCGTACCTTTAACCCTTGATAAGTTATTGTTTAAACCGATCTCTATAAATTCATATCTCATAATTGACACAAATGAACTAAGCAATTCATACAACATCCGATCTTGACCTTGTTTTCCACTGTATGATTTACGTTTTTCATTAATAGGTAAATATTTAAACCGATATGTACAATATATTCATAATCCACAAATGACATAAATGAAACTAACGAAGTTCAATATAGCTTTTCGATCTTGACTGTGTCTTCTCTTGTATGTCATATACAATACATTTAACCACTGATAAGTTATTGTTTAAAACGAAATTTATAAATTTAAATACCATAAATGACATATTTGAACTACACAATTCAATACAACATTCGATGACGATCATATTTCCCCTCATGTGATATAAACCAATATCAACAAATCTATATACCATAAGTGAACTACGCAATTCAATACAGCTTTCGATCTTGATCGTATCTTTTCTGAGAGGTGATACATTTAACCATTGATAAGTTATTGTTTAAACCTATATCTATATATTCATATACCATACATGACAATATACAATAATGACATAATTGAACTACGTGATTCAATACAGCATTCGATCTCGGCCAGGCCTCTTCCTGAACCTGTACAGTTTCCAGTGTGAAAGGCTCGACTGAGAGCTGTAAACTGCTGTAAATGCAGCACATAATTCAGCGGACTATGGTGGGTGACAGTCACATTCTGCTGTGGCTCCTGTACTCAATGAAGGCATACAACAGGCAGACTATAGAGGGCAATATCTCATGTAGTCTCTTTTAAATACCACAAACGCTGCAGATTGATGGAAAAGAGAGAAAAATGCCCTCATTACCATGACAATGAAGACGGGGAGGGCAATAAAACCCAAGTGTATGCCACCAAACCTACCCAGCCAATGTTATACTGTAAAGGCAATAAAATACGCTTTAAAATACAGTTATTTACTGAATTAAGGCATAGGAGAGCGGCCGAGGACAATATCGGTCTGAGTCAAGGACAAGACAATAGCTGCCAGAACTAGGCCCGTCCGTGAGAGAGTTGGTTGAAACCTTGTGGAATTGCTAAGTCAATGACTGTGTATAGAAATATTGCTAAGTCGATGACTGTGCATAGAAAAAATGACTTCAGAACAGTCTATTAGTCCGTGATAGTAAATATAGAATTTACCAATGCAAATCGTCGGACGAAATCAATACTTAGAAAATCATTGCAAAATTTAAAATAGAAATTGGACAGACTAAACGTAAGTGTATGAACTATACTTCACGACTAGAAAAACTATAAGCTTCATAGATAAATCTTACAGCTTTTTAAAAATGTCATCATTGGTAGACTAAAGATGTCAATAATTATGTTCACCCCATTTAGCAATATGTCTACAATATATCACTATGTGTTGTCGATGTCATCAAGATTAGCCAGAGAATAATATTGAAATACATACAGATGGATGCTGCAGTGCTTTCAGTTACCCCTGACTCCAGCATCTTTATCTTTCTGCATTTTCCATGGGAGCCTTTCATCAAGTCTTAATGTCTCGATTTGGACTTTGTTTGGAGAATACACCTACACTTCACAAAGTGGTCGATTTTTCTTACAGTTGCATTTTTATCAATAAATTAATCTAATTTCAAGAGTATTCAGGGCCTTTTGCAGTGTAATTTGCACATGTTGACCATTCCCCTTTGTACTTTATTGTATGTATGTATGTATGTATGTATGTGTGTGTATGTATGTATGTATGTATGTATGTACTACACTTCGAGAACACCAATACAGAAAATTTTCTACATAGAGCAAATACTTTATAGCCGTACATAGTCTATATTTCCTGTTTATGAATAAAAATACCAAGAACCATTCATAATGTGGGTTGCACAACTCGCACATGCCGGCCTGACAGTTACATGCATGGCAGAGGCAGGACATGGGTTCATTCTCTGTGCAGATCTATGTAAAAAGACCTGCACGTTTTCGTGGTGTATTTGTCAGTGAATATAAGTGGCTTTTCTCAATATAGCGTGTTACAATGTAAAGAAAGACGATAAGCATTTTTTTGACAAATGGTTAATGTGGTTTATAAACTTCCAATGACGGTGGCTTTAGAAGAAAGGAGACTCGGTTTTCCATTTTTGTCTTTTTCTGATTGATGGTGGGGGGGGGGGGGGGGGGGGGGGGGGGGGAGAAGGTACAAGAAAAAAGGGGAAACTTTTTTTTCTTGTATGGTTTTGAGGATGGGAGAGCGTAGTGGTTAGCCTCTTCGACTTCGTATCAAGAAGTTCGGGGATCGAATCCCGCCAGGGGCTCGTTCGGCAACTATATATGTCTGCCGTAGAATCATTATATAAAGTTGATTTTATATGCATACTTCTCATGATCATGTTTTGTCCATGATATGCATATTAACAAATGTTATTCTGAATATCTAAATTCCATATGTCATGTATTTTTGCTATTTGCAATACCATTAAAACAAAAATATGATGTTTAAAAATTAAATACATGTAGATAAAAGCCAGGAAACGAATTCCACAAGATAGGACTTATTCATTCTAAGAGAAATGTAAGTACATCAAATTGTCAAGAATTTGCGATAAGACAAGATCATAAATGTTATGATAACATTTATGCTTTAATTCAGTTATCTCCGGCCCCACGTAGAGTGATGAGATGCTACGTTATATTGGTACACGAGGAAAGAGACACCGTATCGCCTGTTCAGTGTATATAGTTACATTGCAAGTCACTTCCAGGAATGTTATATACACTTTGACACGGCAAACCTGTCATTAGGGCATATCTCAATGTAAACCATCTCGATATTGTCCAAAATATCAAGAAATGTTCAAGCGTTAAATTAAATATTTCAGAAAACGATGCAAATTATTGTTGCTTTGTTTATTGAATGCCTTTAACATAAGATAATCACTTGATTTGTAATTCGAGAGGCGATTTTTTATTTTCTAAAATAACCTTTGAAATAGTCCCTCGCATAACAAAAATTGCACACCTGGATACTAAAATTAACGTCCTACGGATAGGGATCATCCCTAATTTTTACCTGTGCCAAATTAGGGGCAAGGCGTTAGGGGTACACTCCTAATGAGTTTCTGATAAAGGAACTAGTCATAAGGTGGATAGGAAATGTTGTGTCGGCACGACAGCGAACTGAAACTTGATATTTGTTGTGCATTGTGATAGGGGCCGTGAGCGAATAGGGATAAACTGAAAAATGTTAATGTTTCTTAATCACCTTTCAATTACGGTATCGAAAGGGACACCCACGTGCGAACGTTTATGTGAACGTCAGAAAATGGTGAAACAATCTTAAGTAAATTGACGGTTTAAAAAACTATACTTACTGTAAAATAATTCTTGACACATACATTCAACCTGCCTTAGACTAAGTAATTTGAATTATGATTATGATATGAAACTATGATAGTCATGATTGTATTTAAACATATTGATCCTTTTGATTGTTATATTAAATATTGAGACAAATGTCTGTAACAACTGAAAGTTATACTTATGATTATAATGACAAACATTGACAATTGTGATTTAGATATGAAATGTAATTATAAGAAATATTGATGCGTTTGATATGAAATATTAATATATTGTGATAAATACAAAACGCATACATATGTTTGTACAGCTGTGATATTCAGTAGAATATTTTTCTTTAATTTGTATTCTAAACAAAAAAACTTCCCGATAAATCAAGTTATAAATATTTAGGTATGTCACACTTGACGAAAATAGACTTGCGGTGAAAGAGGAGACCTATTTCTTCAAAATTTAAATGTATCATTCATATGATTAAAAGTGTTGCCAAAACAATATAAGTACCCCAATGAAATTAAGTGCAAACTTGCGCTCTAGATTGCATTTGATGAAAGATCATATTTACATCAAACTGTCAAAAAGCACGCCCTTTCGTAACACTTACATATACCGGCTGCTAGCCTTCATAAATATTTGGACACGTTTATATAAGTAGATAAACAAATAACACATATATTGAAATGTATGAATGTCTGATAGGCAAGCACATAGGTTAGGTCATTTTAGACACATATGAATCGAAACAAGTTACGATAATGACTATTTCATTTAGGATATATCTTTGGAAATAAGTATTGAAACAAAACCTTCAAACTATTTGTATTGGACAGATCTAGAATGTTTTCGCTATTCTGGTTAACTTTCATTAAACTCCCTAGCCAAAGGAATGTTTCAAAAGGGTCCACGGTTATTTAATAGCAATATCGGATAACTCAGTAGTTATAAAACGAGTCAGTTCAAGATTAAATATATAAATTCGATAAAATATTCGTATAGCTGGATTTGATATTTGGACAAAGATTCAATGCTATATAAAAGGTGGCATATTCTCAAATACATTCATAGTGTCATGTGTTTGAAGTTTCAATTATCGGAACTTTGTAAATGATCATGAAATTGTATTCTGGAATAAGACTATTTCTGTGATTAAAATCTAGTACATTAAGACAGACATGCTACATAAATAGGCAATTTTGGCTATGTGAAAGGTTGACATCTTTGCAAGTATTAGTTATTATGCAGGTAAATTCATACCTGTACGTGTTGTTGCACCTGTAGCCATTATTCACTTAATCAACACAGGCTGACAGAGTTACTCCAGTACAAGGACACTTTTGCATACATTTCCTGTTTTTATAACTGAATTATATTCATATGAGAAGTTTTGAAAAAATCCGTTTGCATACGTCTAGGTTGTCAGAAACATGTTGAGTACGTGTTAGGTCTCGCGTCATGCAGCCGTGAATATACCAACATGTAAATACATATAGCTCAAGAACATACTTATATTATGAACATACAATTGGGTTGTTTCGAGTCAAATCTTAAGCATCTTTATTGAAAATTACGTAGGAAATGTCAAAATTTGCTTTAACATAAATTTCATTATTTCAAGAAAAAATCCTGCATATCTCTACTCCATTTTAGGTACGTGTTTCTTTAATTATCCTACATTCAAAAGATACACAAAATGAACCTCTATGTTTGAATAAAACATTACATATGATAATGTTTATGTAATTTTTAAATAATACCTTAGTTTACTTTCGAGAGTTCTTATACCTAAATTGACAGATACTGCATCCTAATGCTAATTTTGTTTTCAAGTACGTAAACTTTTCCTGCGTTTGAACTAACACAATTTTATTAAGCTATAATTGCAACTGTTTATCCCTTTTGTGATTCTCTGATAATCAGTTCAATTTCGCTATTTCATGTGTCTTGTAGGGGTAGATATCTTTTGTTCTACAGGTACAGCATAACATACTGACAGAGAGGTAAGCATATACAGTAAAATATATATCATAATTCAGAACAGTGTTCCGAAAAAATTATTGTTCAACAGTATATCTTAACATTTCCCTCAGATCATCTATTTTCACAATGATATGAAAACGTAATAAATTTTCTAACAATAGAATACCATAATAAAAAAAAAGACTTTGACAAGCTTAAGATAAAAACGCATTTATCCTAGAAAATCCACGATTGTATTAGCAAATATATGTCTTAATGCTAGTAATTCTAATTTAAAAAACGCAATATGGTATAAACAACAGTGTACCTTCAAATTTTGTTTTAACAAATTAAGATACAATCCGTTTAAATAAACGCAAGAAAGGACTTCTGGTTTGAATGAACTAAACACTAACGTGTCTTCTGTAATGTGATTCATGAGACGCTTTAAAAAAATAATAATCTTCCTCATTTTTCAATCTACCGTCTGACATGAATTATGACTGACAGTGCTGTGTCAAAACCCGATAAGATAGGACAGGATAACTACTAAAACACCATCAACCACATTAAAAGTACTTCTTGCTTATCGGAAAACATATGTTCATCCTTACAAATTGATGTGAACTTATCAAGAACAGCTATCTGTATGGGTGCCCGGGGGCTACTGGATGGTCTTTACAATGCGGTGCTTTTCGCCAAGAAGTGTAAATTAGATTGCTGGTACGGGGAAACAGAGATGAGAGAGAAATAAACGATTTGATAGGTGTGAAATACACAGACTGTGACTGCTTCCACCTAGCCTTGCATCTCGTCTCTTAAATATATCTACACCTTGAACATACGTTATACCTTAAACATATACTTAATAATGATACTATAATAAGTATAGTTTACAAACTCCTTTAACCTTAATAAAACACAAGTCTACTTAAACATATTTCATTAATTAAACACACCTTTTACTTTGAAAATTTAAGTAATCTAAATGTTATTTATTCTTTCAAAA
Source organism: Phorcus lineatus (assembly GCA_921293015.1). Lineage (NCBI taxonomy): Eukaryota > Metazoa > Mollusca > Gastropoda > Trochida > Trochidae > Phorcus > Phorcus lineatus. The sequence continues at coordinate 37,163,784 of OV121086.1, read as the reverse complement.
CATTTTTACCTTAAACATACTTTATTTAAAAACTTTATATCCAATCGTGAATAATTTTTTAATGTTTTTTATAACCATTTTATATCTTAACTTATACATAATAACAAATTTTATTGACCTTAAAAATACTTTCTACCTTAAATACACCTTAAGTTATACCAAACTATGATTAAAATCTTTAAAATTCTTCCTATATTCACTCGCATATGTGTATTCTATTTATCAGTACTATTTTATAACTTAAATTAAATTCTATTTATACCTTAACAAACAAAATATTAGTAAAGGCATTGTATACTTTACGAGTCGTCGTACCTAACATTTTTGACATACTCACACATCAGAAATTATCTAGGCTTAACCATATCTTTTATACCAAACATATTTTACACATCAAACATTATCTATACCTTTACCATGTTTTACATACCAAATAGCAACTTTGTCTACAGTAAAGAACTGTTCTACACGCAGTAAGGTTTGGGTGCAATGCTACACTGAATTTCAGTGAAGTACCACCCATGGTTCGCTAGTTTCAGCCGATGCTCACAGTTTTCATTGCAATGCATAGCCACAATGATGTGGCGGGCTTTCTCCCTGCAATAATACCAGCAATAATTCCTGCAATAATACACCTCACTTCAAACACTTCAAACAGTATCTACAACTTAAGCAAATTTATAACCAAACATATCTTAAACATTAAACATTATCTATACATTAACCATGTTTTACATACCAATATTTATTTAAACATAAACAAATAATTTATGATCTAACCATATTGTATAAACTAAATATAATTCACATCAAATATACGTTTGTGAAAGACCCAATTCTCCATCGAATAATATCTAGTCGTTAGAAATACGGATAAAATTAATCTATCTTTATTGAATTCTAAATTTTAAAATAAGGTAAGTGTTTGTCGCATCCACTGAAATTTATGTTCATCGATATCTTTTTAGAGATATTAATATTCTGTCATTTCAGTTGCATTCAAAATCTCATGAATCAAGTCCTTCTGATTGGATATCTGTCATTGAGTAGTCCCGGTTGAAAGACTTCGTCTATAGGGGTTGTTGTTATCATTATAAGCTTGCCATATACAGTATACCCCACCTCGTATGGGCATTCATTATACGGCATACGATAATAATCCCCTTGATCATTCTAAATAAACAGAGGTCTAATTACACATCATATTTGGCATAATGATGATATAAAGATGATGATGATGATGATGATGATGATGATGATGATGATGATGAAGATAACGAGAAGGAAGATGAAAATGATGATTTAAAGATGAATTTGATGATGATGATAACGACGATGAAAATGAAAATGATGATTATTACGACGATGAAGATGAAGATGATGGTGATAATGATGATAGTAATGACGTCAATATCATTATTGGTCTAATTTTTCTAACGATCCTCTCGGTAAAGGTTATTATCAATAAAAATGGTATTAATCAAATGAGTTGTATCTACACCACTACTTCATTAGAAAATATAATAATGTAAAGTATAGATACAGATCTTGAGACAGGTACATGGTTTTATTTTGAAAAAAAAGATAATTTGTCAACATTTGTTTGATAAAAACCTTTCATCCTTCAACAAGATAAAAACATTTTCAAGCAAAACATCAACTTTGACGATGATGACGGATTCAGATCACGTTACATTTCCAAATAGTTTTTAACAAGTATTCGCGATGCTCAAAGGGCTACCATTTGTCTGACAACATACACCTCTATGCTAACTTTCTTTAGAATGCTGAACCCTCTGGTCCCGACGGGGTAGGGAACACTCGCTACAATGTAGGGTCAACTTGCTGCGTTTACACGTGCAAGCTGTTAAGGCCGGGTACCCTCTCGCACCAGTACCCCCGCACATCTGGGCAGCGTTTCTTCTGTAAGCGAGGTAGACTGTGTCATAGTTCCTTGTTTCTTAACAGTGTATGACTCGTCCAGCTTGGCATCTTTTTGTCCGGGATGTAAAAATCGTAATTGTTTTCCCTTAATTTTGTATTCATTTTTGACAAATGCCACCTTTGAGCTGGTTTGCTCAGTTTATGTGAGAAACTGTCTCTACATCTGATCCTAGAAAACATTGATGAAATATTCTAAAATGAGTCAAATTAAACCGAAAAGAACGTGATTATACTATGATAAGAGGTGAGGTGAGGTGATATTGGGTTAAGTTTTGCTTTCAAGAGTATAATTAGAACGTGATAAAATATTCATTACAAAAGAATAAAAGTACTTTTTGGAAAGGTTTTCAAAGGTCAAGGGTTATAGCATTCATAAGAAAATGATCACATAATGATGAACATTTACATAGCATAAGAAGATTCATCGATAATGGATGTTTCAAAATTGAAATCGGGTAGCCCCTACTTAACTTTATTTTTTAGATATGAGACGCCACTGTGATTCAGAAATGTAGTTTTTCATGTTCATTTTTGGAAAAAATTTAAATAGCGTTTATATTTTGACAATATTACTTGTGTGGACTGGGTGCCAGTCTGCAGGGGAGCAGGTATCTATGGTCGGAATCTGGGAAGTGCATCACACAGCCAGAGACATAATGTGGCAGAGAAAAGAGATATAGTGAAACCCGATATGTCTGCTGTCGCTACTGTTTTCAAAATATTCACTGCTTCCGTAACATTATCATATTGAACATTCATGATGGCATTTTGAAGACCCCGATAAGGATGATGTGTAAATAGCATAGTGAGATCGGGATGGGGTTGGGTGAAGACAGAAGGAAGTACGTGTGAGAAGGGATGAGCCTTTTGTTGAAAGGTGATAATAATGACAGGTGCTACCGGTTGGGCGGGACACCTGTGCATCTGCTAGAAAAACATTGTGAGTAATAATTTCACATCTTTAGTGTTATTTAATCAAGAAATCATGGGGTTGTTTCGAAATAGCAATAACCACGCCAGAAGAATAGTCAGTGAAGATTTCACATTTTCAATGAAACTTAATCAGGAAATCATGGTGTTATTTCCAACAAGCAATAAACACGCCAGAAAATAAAAATCAGTGAAAATTTATATTATCAATGTAACTTAAGTAGGAAATTATAGGGTTTTTCCAACTAGCAATTACTAGAAAAAAGTCAGTGATGATTTCAAATTTTCAATGTAACCTTTCATATCACTTTCTAAATGAGATATTACCAAACAACACAAAGTCAATATTAAACTTCCAACTCGACTGACGCCTCGTTACAGGAGCAATGGGAGTCAGATATAAGTCCCTTAACTGTTATTTGGACGTTCCCTGTGCAAACTGTAATGAATTAGCCACAAATGATTTTGGCAAACATTTACGTTGCCTCTCAATTTGTAAACACAACATATCCCTTTCAGCGAACCCCGCCCTCGTGTAACCGAGCCTAAGGGTATTGTCGTCGTAACTACGCGTAAGAAGGGTCAATGTTAATTGACTTTCACCTGAAAGCATGAGTTTTTCAAAATGTTCGCAATCACACACAGACCTATCTTGCCTTCAGACAGATGTCTCGATAGGATGTGTTAATTGAACTTGTTAATTAAGACCACGACTGAAACTTTTTCTAGATTTGTATTAATTGACACTCATTACTTTTGCTTAGGTGGTGTCATAATGCTTAGCTCATAATCTTACTAATATCTATCATTGATTTGCTAAACGCCTGTCTTAAACAAAGCGTAGACTTGCGATGACCAATATCGATGATAATCAAACAGCCAGCAAAATAATTATAATTTTCATTAGCCTAATAACCAAATGGTAAACTAAATCCGTTTTTTAATTTTTATATGATAAAGTTCTGATTCCTTGAAAATTAATATAATCTAATGTAGTCAAATAGTATGTCTGAGGATATAACAAAGCACCTACTTAGTCAGGAATAAATCAGTGAGCATGATTTGATCAAAGCTCCAAAAGCTTACATACCCCTCCTCAGCATTTAGATTTCCAAATTCCGAACTACTAGTACTTGTTTAAACTGAAAAATCGAATGAAAAGGGGAAGCATTGTGAAAGATTTGCTTTCGTTAAAATAAAAATATTACAGTAACTTAATTTTAGACAAACCATTTGTGAACACCACACCCAATGACGTCTTGAGTTCCTCCCTCCCCAGTTAGACTCACCCCCACCCCCTTCTGTCTATTTGTCCCCTGTTTGCCTTCCACCCCGTCCCGATGGTAAAAGGGATCAGGCCCAGAGAGTCTCCTTGTCCCAGGCACGTCTAAAACGCCCACAAACGCCCTGCGTTACTTCTGTGGATACTACGTCCCTTACACACCCGTATTTCACGACAAATTGCCTTAATTCTGGAGACAAATCCTTCGAGGTCGTCTTCTCAGCTCGTCACGAATACACACCACTGCCCTGTGTATTCTTCCTCTGATTTCAGTAAATACACCCGCTCGCTCTCCGTCTGAATGGGATAGCTTCAACTCTAGATTTGGCGCGGAATTCCTAATCTATCTGCTTGGCACACAAACAGAAGGACAAAAGCTTGCCAAAGACGGGGATTTTTTTGCGAAGGGTCGGACTCTTAGCAATAGTGAGGGGAGAAAGAGGGAAGAGGACAGACATTAACCTCTCGTGTGTTCTTCACAAGTCTCGCGATACAACGCGAAGCAGACGACATCAAAGCAGACGGCAACTTGCATTCATCGGCATTAGAGCATCGATTTACGTAACAGGACCGGGTCATTTCATGCTCACTGCGGGGTTTGAATTAAAATATGTTCACATTGAACTAGAAATAAGATATCTTTACAGTTAATTTCAACTGAAGAAAACCTTGGTATTCTCAAACATTGACATGTATTTGCATTGAATTGTATTCATGCTGCATTAAAACAACTTAAATTATTCCAATATGATTATCAATGTTATCGAAATTAATCAGATACATTAACGCTCTGTAACTAAATGAATTTAGAATACTTTCTCAATGAAATAACAGGGAGTCACCTTGAGTTAAACGATATTGATATTGAATTTCCAGGTTATCAAATTGAACTTTTTATATGTTTCAAAGGAAGAATTTCCTTATCTTGACATGTGTATATGTATTTGCACTGTACAGCCATGGAATCATAATCAAGATTTAAAACTTAAAATATCATGACATATTCATCCTGAATCAGAATATTACGTTGAACTAGAATGAAAGATACGACAATGAATTTCATATGAATTTGTTATGATTTGAAAATCTAGAGAAAATGTTTTCATTATCGTTTGATAAGCTAATTACATCAAATGACTAAATACATGAATTCTAATTACATAAACGAGTTAGGTGTACGTGTTAAATTCATTTATATCAATGAACATCCATCATATTACTCTTTACATACTTAATGACAATCTAGTCTGTAAAATATTCCAAGTATGGTGACTAACCGTTGATTTTGTCATTTAATCTTTTTCTTTTTTACCATCTCAATTTCAGAATTTAGGTTTTACATGAACAATAATCTTCTGAATTTAAAAATGACCCATAACTAAAGGCTAAAGTCATTCTACAATTTTAAATGATGCTTATAAAAGGCACCCAACTGTCCTAAAGAAAATATCAAAGACATAATCATATCAAAACAGCTACTGTAGTGATCATCACAAAACATTCAGCAACATCCACGTGTAGTTGTAAGTAGACGAGAGACTCTGTAGAATGTATGCTGCAGTTGATATGTTAAGATTATTACCCGAGGAAGTTTGTCATATGGCTTTTACGAAACGAGTGTGAATGTTTGTATTATCCGAGCAAAAGCGAGCGTTTTACACAATTTTCCACGAGTTTTGTTAAAGTCAATTGACACTCTTCCGAGTGTATTTTTTTCTATATTACTGTTTCTATTCAATCTTAAACGTATGGAAATATTCACACAGTGACGTCACGAACAATGGTTTCATGACTTCACAGACGAAATACGGTTATTCGCTCTGAAACAATCTTGCACATGTTCACATATTGAAAATATGTCACAACTTTTTACGGGCATATGGATAATAAAGGATAGATAGATAAAAATCATATCTTATCACCTCAGAATAAATTTCTATAATAAACCATATAACTTGGTGTATATCGTTGCAATCTTGCATCAAAGATGTAAAAACGCTATTACAGAATGCTGAGGCAATCATAGCTGAAACCATATCATAATGCTAAACATTGGCTGCGTTGTGCATTGTGAATGCAAAAATCATCCATGAGAATTGTGTACCAAGATAAAATAGATATATTACTTTACATAAGCCAGACAATTTTCATGATCAAAGGGTTTGCGGCGCTGAGACAGTATGACATTTTTTTCGAAATGGTTCTAAAATCCAGTAAATTTCAGTTACTGCCTTCAAAGTTTGTGAAAAGGACGTGAAAAAATGTAGTTAAAGATGATAATCTAATTCGAAAGAACACGTCAGTTATATTTCTCTTTGTTAGCATTGAACCATGTACCTAAATTGGTTGACACTTATATCTTCAATGTTTAATTAACATTTTGTCTATTTCTGTCACTTATATTCTTAAAGGGGTTAATCATGTCTACAAGTATTTATAAAGCAAACAATAATGAAACAGCAAAACCATACATGTAGGTATAATTGCATTATATTCTATCTCATACTTTCATAAAAATGGTCTTTCGGAAGATAATTCATTACAGTATCAATTATACAATACTTGAAAAAAAAAAACAACTTCCGACTTTTTTTCAGAAGCAAATATTCTTTAAAGAACCAATCTGTCATCCCCTAGCTAATCATCCTTCACTAAAGAATGATCTAGTCATTGATAACAACAGCAAGGTGGATGATGCCAGTAGACCCATCACGACACTCCTCGTCCAAGTCTCGTCAGGCCAGACACTGAGTCAGACATTCAGACCACCACTGAGGTCACTCCTCACACCATCAATAACTGATTGCAGGTACTTAAGCAGATGTACAGAAGGAGTGGACACGGGTTTTAGTCCTTTTCTCAGAAAAGGAGATGGATTTGTAATACATTTTACATAAAAATTGGCCATGAGACAGCTTTAATGTATTTCCTTCGAAAAATAGTGTATGATTGATATTCCTTTTTCCTTTAAGAATATGCAAAAAATGTGGTTGAACGATATACTGTTTTATAAAGATCCTCAGAATCTGCAACATCTATCTTTGCAGTTCTCTCCTATACATTTTAACTGTAACTTCGGTAAAGTATTGTTGTACTTGTACATGTTTTTACTATTAGTTATTTGGCTTCAAATACTGGAATAAGCTGCTTAAATTTTTTAATTTAATATGGGATTTAACAAATGTATCACATATCTAGATAATAGATATAATTTATAATAAGAAGTATATATACGAGTACGCAGTAATTGGTATACAGTGAATTCTTCTTTTTAGCTCTCATTTAATTCTTATATATTATAAGATATACTTGATTTTGTTCTTACGGAGCTATATTGTTATTACAGGCCAGCTATGTTAATATAAATATATTTATGAAAATCATATGACAGGGAAAGAATGATTTTTAAAGTTACATAATTGTTTAACCCTGTTCAAGTTAAACCATTATCATAATCAAATATTATGGCTTGTCCCTTGGAAAGCAACCGAAAACATTATGATAACTAAATGACGTTGGATAGGCACTTTCCTATCTCCACATTCACCCTGACCGACCAAACTGTCCTTAAGTCATGTGCAATGTTGGAAGGCTGTTAAAGTATCTCATTCTGTATATAAGTCAATGATATTATGTTACCTTTGAAAATGCCATGACAACGACTGAGAACCCCTCTTTGTACTTGGCCACGCTTCTGGAATCTTATACCTAAGGTGCCGTGTACCTGACCACAATTTACAGCCCTTTAATTTTGTTCCTATCGTCCTGTTTAATTGACCACAATTTAGATTAATTACTTATGGTTCTGTGTATTGGGCAATGAATTGGTACTTTTGTTAATATTTAGCCTTGTGCCTGACCATGATATGAAATCTCTGAAGCAGTTAATGTGACCATGATTTATAATCTGTGTACCTTTTTTTTTTATTCCTATCCACAATTAAGAGCCCTTGGACCAGTGTTAGTGACAAACGTTTTGTTCCTGTTTACCAGACCACGATCAAGAACCTGTGTACTTACTAAAAGAGTACCTTAATACCTCAGTACCTGTTTCCTACAACCTCTCCTTCCACACTCCCTCAACCCACTCAGGTCGTCAAGGAAGAACCAGTCAATGGGGGTAAGAAAAAACTCATATATTACATCAATCAACATCTGTACGTCAATCTGAGGGACAGGATCTTCACGAATCATTTCATACCCATTCTTCAAGCAAATAAACAGGAATTACCCAAACCATCTCCACTCGTTGGATGAGCATCCGATTTTGCAAATCCTGTTCAAACTCCCATGCCGTTTCTTCACCCTCTCCCTTCAACTGCGCCTACCCTCCGCCCCTCCCTTCCCTCCCTACCCGCTCTAAGAGGATGATCCTGCAGACACCAAGGAAGCACATTATCATCCCCAACGCCATAAACCAGTCTCGCTTCCTCTGCAACCGTCGAGGACTGTATAGCAACGCCTGCAGAACTCATCAAGAGACACAAAGAAAGAAAATTGATGGCAAAAGTTGCTGTTTTCTTGGCGTTGCAGAATCTTTATTTATCGTGCGGACCTCCTTTGGTGTTTGCTAGGGCTCTGCGCGGCAGGGGTACCGATTCCGAGAAACTATCTCGTCTTTTAGCCTGCCTGGATGTTTGGGATATCCATTGATGCCCGTGTTATCATGTATCATTTGGAGTAATTACGTTTTATTACGCCTAACGGGACAGTTAAACTATACCGAAAGTAAGAGAGGAAAAACATTTCGCGATTTGTGAGACGAAATTAGTTGGGCGTTCGCCCCCTCAACTGAAGCCATGATGGTTTGACGGCTTACTTTGGCTCGACGTGTTCATGTAACGTCAGTACGAAATGACATTTAAACAAGCTCATTGTCTGCATCAAAGGGTGTCAGTCTGGTTAAACAAACAACGTGGCGAACAAACATTCTGTTAATATGTTCATTGACGTTGTCTCTTGGCAAGTGTCGACCAACGCACTTGTAACCTTTTGATAACAATGTGTTCATTCCAAATCAACTGAATCTATTTTGAGATGTATCCTGGTGTAAATGTGACTGTTTGTAATAGTTTGTATCATGGAACTGTGAAAAGCCATACTTCGGGACATGCATGTCCATTTGACTAGACAGAGTTTTCTAGATAATATTCAAGAGTATAGAGTAAAGCATCAGGTGACATAGAGTATGGTGAAGGAGTCAAATATTTCAAAAGTTACTGATCGTTTATCTGTCACGATAAGGTCCTACTGTTTCTGGAAAGTACCATTTTAAAGCTTACTGCTTATGTTAGATGGCAATATGACGATTTCGGTCGTGACTGGAGATAAAAAAACCTAGACGTTTACAGCAACTGGCATCACCGATGAGTGTTTAAGGAAACAAAACATGTATCAATATAGTTGTTAGTCTGTGATAGGTATTATATTAAGTACACATTAAATGGGACGTAGAATTTCAGCCTCTGAACATGTAAAAGGACTTTTTGTTTATCACTGTGAACACGAAATGTCATATATTTTGAGTTTTGCCAACAATATTCAAGTTCGAGGAGGATTCGAATTAAACTCGGTATAAATTGTTTTCACACATGAAAGTCTCATAAATAATTATGAAACATATTCTATGTCACATGAACAACTCTCTACTATGAAAAGTCGAAACAAACTCACCTCTTTTTAGAACCGTCTGAAATACTGTATTATTTCTTATCCTAGCGGTGCAGTTCCATCTCTCGAACTGGAACTGTTTCTGACACTCGAGTATGCCCCGCCTGGCCCCCTCGCTGATACACACGAGAGATTGGGGGTTCTTGCGACACACTTCTTGCTGTTGGACCACTAGACCAGGGATGGTGTTGCACGAGTCGTCATGTTGGAGCGACAGCGCCGAGGACGCCACACCGAGGTACCTGGAATGCAGAGGGTTAATGTTGCTATCTTGAAACCTTTACTACAAAAAGGGTATAGTAGGTGAAACAGAGATAACTTAACTACGGAGGGTTGACAATGCCAGCTTGAAACAACACAAGATGACTAAACTATCAAGAAGGGCACAGATTCGAGGACGTGACACCGAGGTTTCTGAATACGGTACTGCTTGAAACGTATACTACGGAAAGGGTAAAGTACGTGAAGCAGATGTACCTTGAATACGATACAGCTTGAAACGTATACTACGAAAAGGGTAAAGTACGTGAAGCAGATGTACCTTGAATACGGTACTGTTTGAAACGTATACTACGAAAAGGGTAAAGTACGTGAAGCAGATGTACCTTGAATACGGTACTGCTTGAAACGTATACTACGAAAAGGGTAAAGTACGTGAAGCAGATGTACCTTGAATACGGTACTGCTTGAAACGTATACTACGGAAAGGGTAAAGTACGTGAAGCAGATGTACCTTGAATACGGTACTGCTTGAAACGTATACTACGGAAAGGGTAAAGTACGTGAAGCAGATGTACCTTGAATACGGCACTACTTGAAACGTATACTACGAAAAGATTAAAATACGTGAAGCAGATGTACTTTCAATATGGAGGGTTAACTTGAAATTAACACCAGTTGCCTGAACTAACGAGTAGGACATAGAACCACGGGCGTCACACCAAAGTAACTGGATTGCAAAGTGCTGAATTGATGTGTGTAAATTAGATGACTCAACTGTCATTGAGCATTGGGCATAGGACATTCGTCAGAGGAGGCTACACCAAGATAACTGGAGTAAAAGGGTTAACATTGCTGTCATGATACTAGATGATTCTACTATCGAGTAGAGCATTGGTCCAACCATGTCAAACTCACGTGTCTGTCAAAGAGTGATGTTCATTAGGAAATTGAAATGAATGGTTGATTAATCTACACCACACAATAAAGGCTAAAAAATAGACAGTCATCATATATTATAGATGGTTTCCTTTAGGTTTGAACTTCCATTTTGTCCTTAATTATCGAAGTATAACGATTGGCACTGTTTTCTTTCAATGCTTAATACCAAACTGCTCTGATACTTTCTTGATATTTATACTATAGAACTAAAACTTGAATTCATCATACATCGTCACCAAAACTACAAGAGACACTTAGTTTATATCCAGAAGAGCTAAACGTTAATCTTTGCATTCTGTATACTATCAACAGACTTTATCAATGTAGAACATGCATTAAACCAATTCTGTATAGCATTCACAATCTTTTTAAATGTATTCCATAAAAACGATATACCTGAATTGCCAGCACCCAACCATATTTATCATCTAAGCATACTAAAGACAAATACGTACATTTATGTACCATTATCTCTGAAAACAGTATTTGGAAAGGAAAATAGTGTCATGATATTTTTAAACATTTGACTTCATTATGAAACACACTAAATCATTAGCAATCGACTATATATGAAAGTTTACAGTTAAGAAAAGTGAAATTGATAAATCAGCTTTCCTTTTCCACCTTGGTAAAACTCTCAACATGCTCCGAATTAAACTGCACACACTCCTTTGAACATCACTTAGGGTAACTTGTTGATGACCAATGATATTTTTTACAGAAATGCAGTACCGAAGCAGTAAACTCATTTTTCTAAATTTTATAAGCCATATATATATATATGGAATGAAACGTCACTATTTATGGTCAACTGTAAAATGTGTTCTCGTATGAGCTTGTCTTATCATTCAAATGTACGTTCTACAAAATTGACCATTTCCTTAAAACCATAAAAGGGACTGCATGTCTCCCTCAGAGTAACCTCATCACTAGTCTAAACTATCTTTAGTTATCAAATCTTTAATCTCAGTTATCAAGGAAGCTTAACTACTGTGACGACAGTTTACCATTATTAGATATTCGCGTTTATTCAAAACCTCTAATTAGGTTTCCTCGCTTTTGTTTACATGTATTCCTTGTTATGAGTTATGGTACATAATGTATTCAATGTTGTCCAAATTCCATGCTTGAAAAAGTAACTTTGTACCCCAAAACTTTGAGTATTTTCACAATGAAGAAGATATTGTCCAGCAAACGTTGATGTAATTATTGTGATTGAGTCATTCAACATTTAACATTAAAACTTTTCTAACCCTAATTATGCCTATATGAGAGGTTGAAGCAGAGGTTTAATACGTTAAATTTTCTACACCCTAATTGTGCTAATTAAATGGTGAACATATACTTAGACTACATAACAACCCAGACAAACTTTATAACATAAATGTTTAATTGTTCTTCTAAGAACATATACTTTAACTTTTTTAATCTCTCATTGAAGTAACCTAATGTCCGATGTAGTATTGGTATTCTAATTTGGTTTAAAACTGTACGTGAGAAAGGATCCTACATGATTCCAAATTAACATCGGGGTGTAACTTTGTAGCCTAGATAAAAAAAAAAAATTGAAAATCAAAATAAGCTTTGGCCATATTGTGTTAATGTATCTTCCTTTATGAGAGTCTATTCAAACCAATTGATAATTGTTAATTTATCAATCGCCATCATAATATCAACCGTTTATGTCATCTTTCTGTTACGGTTGGTCAAAAGTCACCGATTGAAATATACAGATCATATATAATACTTTATCCTTTATCCATATATATATATATATATATACAGTTTTAGGTTGTTATAAGATTTTAGGTAATGTTTTGTTTTGAACTAGTCATGAAGCAATGTTTATTCAACAATTTTATTCATTATTTTAAAAACTTTATTTTTACTAACCTAATTAATATCTGAGTACATCTGTGGTATATTGATTATTGCCTTTGAATTTTCATTATTTCTAATACTTGTGTTTTCTGCAATAGATCATGTCACAAATTTGGTTTTCTGCAACCGGTGGATTATAGAGATGGATCAAAACAATAAAAGAACTGCAATAAAATTTTGTTTATGTTTAAGACGACTTTCTACAGTCCGCGGAATATATAACACAATGACTCGATCGATTAAGACGATTTCTTAATTAAGACTTAAAACAAGATCCTATCGATGTGGGAATGTTTTATGATTGATAGCAGGCTTATGTTTGATACCATTAAAACAATTTAGTTAGATAATTGGACGTTTCCTAAACATTGATGTCGAGTAGTGATACAAATGTTTAACTTTAGAGTTGTTAAAAATTACTAATGACTTCTAGAGAGTACTTATTATATTTCCCTTAATGTTTTTACCTATATGTTGTTACATTATGAAGCTTCAAAAAGGTAAATGTCTTGGTAACTATCTGCAAAAGCCTAACCTTCTGATAACACTTCATCAGATTCAATTGGATCATATTTTGTGGAATGATTAATCTATTTTCATAAATTTTGAGTGAAAAATACCAAAATACCAAAATATATCAGAAAAACGCTTATCCTTTAAAAAGACATGATTTATAATTTATATGAAAGAAAAGAACATGTTAATGTGTCATAAACATATATATCAAACGTATATGAATATGTATTCTTAATAATGGTAACTTAAATCTAAAATTTAAAATTCCAGAAGGTCTAGAATATTTCTACGTTATGATGTTACATAATAATAACCGATTCTTTCAGTACGATAGGAAATGATAAAAAAAGTACGCTATACCCAAAATAATTTCTCTGTCATAACCCATGCACTTTGCTCTCTAAAATGAATCCCATAAAATATGCAACTATTTGACATTAACTTTTCTTTTATATGACATATGTACTTGTATATACAATTACCATATTGATAGCCAGATATTTTATCAGATTCCAATTTGCACACAGCCTAATTTGCACATATATGTATTAGAAATTCTTTTCTTATACAGTACTGTGCTCTTCAAAACTGTATTTTAAAAATATGCGCATATCTAACATTTTTATATTATGTATTGTGTTTATACATTTACAACGCTAGATTCATAACATAAAAATAACCCTGTGATAAGCGAGCATTGATGAAAATTCCTAAAAAATTGTCTTAATTAGGATTACAACCATACAATAAGCAAAAAGCTATCATATATTCGTAATTTCCTTTTCCCTAATATGTGGGATATTCCATTGTCTTTGCCATGGTTATGCTTTTGGAAATGCCATCTAAAAATAAATAAATAAATGTTTTTTAAATACCAAAGGGTTTTTTTATAGTGTTTTGAGTATTTATGTTTTTTGGTATCTTGATTATAAATAGATTGACATATCATAAATAATTGATAAGGTTTATAGGTTCTTAAATGTTATTATTCCAATACCATAATAAACCGTATCCTGTTTGTATATATTGAAGTTAGTTGTTCATAACATTCATATATTTTTGTTTACTAAAAAGATAATTTCAAAGTTTGATATAATTCCGTATAGGTACATCTAAATAACCTTTGCCTAATTGTTGACATTCACCGATTCGAGTTCTTTACTGTCATCTCTCTTACAAATAAAAAGTCCCTTCTTAAAAGCAACTTAAAATTGCTTGATTATTCAGATGGAAAAAGTCATATCATTCAGGTCACCGATCAGGTGGTTGAATAATATATCGTAAGTACTACAGTTTCTAAATATATATTGTTCTCTTACAAACAATTCAATATCAGGCTAATGGTTTTTTCATAATGCTTTTAGGTGGTTTCAAATCACTAATGACTATATAGATATTGTTGACACATTTCCTATTTCTACCATTTGTTTTGGAGAAACACTTTTTAAAAAATTGCCATTGCATTATATTATAAGTAAACCAGCGTTTACAGAATCACGAAATATTTTCTGAACATCCTACTAAGTGATATATACGCTCGATCATATTGCAAATTCAACTCACATTATATGATCTACGAATGCACACACACACATTCTAGATGCATATCGTTCACCAAAGAAAGTTGAATAATAAAGTGACCTTCTTATGCGTAAGAGATTTCTCTATGAGCATTACGTTTATAGATTACTGATATCATCAATAAAATCAAATATGAGGGGGACCTAAGGTTTTAAATATTACAAGACACGGCATATGAGTGATATATGGCATATTTTGTTATTTGATGATGTTACATTCAATATATCAAATATAGATAAGATTTTTAAAATGATAAAAATTCATATTTAATCTTCAAATATTTACTTAATGTTTTACTAATCGTAATTAATCTAAGTGGTCATCATGTTTTAAACTTTATAAAAAGTTTGTTGTCATTGTAAAACATTTCAATTATCTCTATTTTAGACAATAAATTATTCATCAATAATTACATTACCTTCACATCGCTGAGATACATAAAAGACAATAATAAAATACGCACCCAGTTTCAAGCATTTTGGACACCAAGTAACAATCCTCTTACTTCAATACTCCTACCATTTTTCACCTTCTACAAATCCATACCTGGCAAGACCTATCGAACAAATTCACACGAATCTTTGGTAAATATCCAAGACGAAGGGGATCATCGCCCAAACACTTTGATATCATTTCGCAGTATTTAGCTTAGCTTTTATTCAATGTCGCCCTCTAATCTCGGAATAAACTGCCGGCGTTTTATTTGCCGGTGTATTAGGCGAATTTTCACCGGTAAAAATATAGGATGTCTATAGGTCTCACTTAGGCGTCAATGACGCTACTCCAATGCACTTACATCCATGTATCAACCACTTGGAACTCCAGAGTAAGATACAGCAGAAAGAAGGCTTTGCACCAGCGCGAAACGTTCTCAACTAGCCTTTGGGCCATACTTTATCATACACACATATCTGCCTGGACAGAACTGAACACGGTCGACGCTTGCAGTGGGATGGTTAAGACACATTGGCCTCGCTCTGCCTCGGGCCCATGCAAACTATGGAAGAAGCCGTAGGCCCTGCGAGAGGACTTGTTGAAATGCGCTTATTATTCTTCAAGCTTTTATCACTCGCTAACATCTCTCATTGGCCACCGAGATACAGGTAGAATCCGCTCTCTCCTCATTGGCTGGCTTATAGGTCACGTGACTTGACGAGGGTCCTCTCAGAGTCTGAATGTGACAGTGGGTGATTCATAAAGTGATCGTGTAAAATGAAAACAAAAGTCGTAGTAGTTTTCGCGTGAGGTGTAGAAACGGGCTCTTGCCTACTGATATCGCGCTCTTTCTCGCTCGTTGTGTGGACCTACTACTTGATATTTCTGACTTGTCTATCTAACCTATAGGCCTACTCTGCCTGCAATGTGCAGTTAATATACTGCAGTGTTGCAATATCATTAAGTTATGCAATCCTCACACAATGAACGTCATAAGTTGTCATGTTTATGTTAATTGTTTGAATTCGTAATGCAACTTTTCAAACGTAACTTTGGATAATCTTACTTTTGTATACAAATTCAACGCTTAAAACGACTCTTAGAATTTCCTAGCAAATGAAACATATTTGATAAAAAAAACTTTTTAACAGAAACATTATTTTCGGATCTTATTCTCGTAAGATCGTAAATATAATATAAACTAAGTATAAAATGAATATTGTATAAACGGGCCGATAATAGTTCTTCTAAACACTCTAAAATTATAAAAATTATATACTAGTATTCAAAATAGGAATTATCTATAAAAAATAAATGTGTTTTCCCAAGATGTGATAAAGTCGATTGAATGAAAAGATACTTTTATATACTTATTCCATTACATCATTAAACATAATTCCGAAAATAACCTCGCTTTAACATTTGATAAAAAAATGTTTACAATTAATTGGGTCATAATTGAAATTGATAACGTCTGGCCAAAGGACGCAAATTTAATTTTACAAAAAAAATTCAAAAATATAAAATCGATTATATCATTACTTCTTTACCGTAACATTACAATGTTAATTGGGTAAGCTTAAGGCAGACAGGTAAACACTGCATATACATATTGAAATATATAAACTAATATTTGCATTAGAAAACCGAATTTCACATTGAGTAACAAACAAATAACATGCTGATTGCTTTTTACCTATTAAAGTAGATCGTATATACAGGTAAGGTAAGCTGAACGCTATAGGTACGAACTTACTTCCCACTTTCGCTTAATCACCGTGACAGACAGTACCACGGAGGTTAACAAATTCATTGTTCATTACAACACAGCCGCCAGATAAATGTGAACGGTTAGGTATATATAGATTTGGTGACGTTAGGTTAAATTTAGATTATCAAAGTAATCATTTTTGATGACAGTGCAGTAAGCACACGATTTACAGTGGCATACATTTATGTCAAGTTCGATAGGTAGTCTAGATAAAGACAAACGGTAGGTATAATCGTATATGCCACCACGTGTAGAATAGTTTGGTACAGTTGACATGTGTTTACCTTACCTTCATAGACTTGCATTTTATATTTCGTTGTGACGTAATGAAGAATGTTTGGTTTTGACAATTTTTTTCAATTTATCACGTAAACATCTGAACTACAATATTCATGGTTAATAAGACATGGAATGAAGGTTGCATCTTGTAAAAGAGAGAATCTGTAAGTAAAGTTCTCTTCATTGTCATATTGTTTGTCTATCGTACCGACTCCAACATATGAGATAAAATTATAATTTATTTTTCATTCACATTATAGCGACAATTTCAGAGTTCTAAGATCCCTTACACGGAGTTCTTAGACAGCTTATTTATATTTTCGCATATTTTGAAATGTATCCTGAAATTTATTTTCATTAAAAACAGTTCTGTACAAAATGGTTTATGTTTTTATAACACATTTGGTAACCATTAATAAAATAACCAAAAATTTAGATGATAAAAATATCTTTTGAAGATGTAAAACTAAAAATATTTACCAACTTAACAACATGCTTTACACGACACTCTAGAAACAGCAATATTTTAATTAGCGGGGAAAACTAATTATTTCTAGAATGTCAGTTATCGATCAAGCATGATATTGGTATAATTTGTAATTTTAATACCACCGCATTTACATTCTCATTTTCTTAACTACAAATATAATATTTTTAAAAAATGAATATGAAATTGCAATTGAAATGATAATTCGAAATAAATGATATGCTTTTAAGGCAGTTGCTATAGTTAAAAGGGTTAAGGATTTTTTAAATACTTTTTGTGAAGCTTCAAGAGAAATATTTACAATGTCAACCCAATCAACGGTTTCGGAGATTCAACTATACTTTGATGAACGCTTACAATAATAATAGAAAAACATTTCTGTTGTAGGCTAATAAAGAACTGTACACAAGCGAAATCTTTCAGTTTCTTGAAACCAACTTTCGTGTCAAGAACTTGTAGGATATTTTTAAAACTTCATTGAAATTAAATTTTCATTCATTATTTCTTGTTATCTTAAAAAATGTTTTTAATTTCATTAAACCTTCGCCGTAATGTGAATTTCATTAGTATTGGGCGTTTCACAAATTATTTCTAATTTTCTTTAATATTTGCCACACTGATATGAAGCACTTTGAAAATGAAAGTGATATCAAAGAGGCATGCGTAATTTTATCATCATCTTAAGATATGAAATTAAATTGAAATAGAACGGCAGCAACAACTGGAAACTATTTCGCCAAATTTTGAGAAATAGCAACATTCGGGGAAAAGTATAACTATTTACAAAAATAGAAATTACTTAAAAAAGAACATGTATAAGTTTTAAGATATGACACTCGGCTTTTCTTGGTTTGCTTAAACTGACTTTGAAATGGTTTTGGCAACGGAATGCATTCATAATAAAAATCGAATCGGTTATGATCCCATGACGGAAATCGCTTAAGATTTTAACGGTAGCTCTATATAATATTAAAGTGATTGCCGAAGATTAAATAAAACATATGAGTACCCTTATCTTATACAAACAATTAAAACTATAACGAGATTAGAAAAATATAGACAGCTGTTTGAACTAAATAACTTATTTATAGTAAGGTCACCTTGCACAGTGTCCAAATCTGTACAATTCACAGAACATCATACATATAATTTAGATCCCCCAGAAACGTAAATATACAATGCATAAATATATATGAAATAACGAACTGCACATTGGGTATGAAATGCATAAGCACACGCATATTAAAAATGGCAAATGAAGTACATATGAAATATAAATTTAACATGAATTAAACAGAAAAAAATACAGTCACGTGAAATACAGAAGTTCATGTCAATACAGAAATTCAATTAAAATACAAATATTGTCATAAACCACAGAAACTCTAAATCTCACATGAAATAAAAATATCATAAAATATTCATATCCAACCATTTAAATCAAATTAAAATTAAGTCATGAAAATTTTTGTATTTATGTTTAACTCTTACAGTTTTGAGTTACAACTTTATGTTTTTGAGAATGTACATGCATGTCCTGAACGTTGTATGTACACAAGTGATTAGTGCCTTGTCTCTTTATCAGTGAACCCTCCTGTGTAAATCAAATATATTTGAAAACATGTTTCCGGGTATGGTAACCCCTTTACTCTGCCATGATAAATGGTTTCAAAATAACGTTTGATATCCACAACTAGAAAATACAACTCATGTAATGAAACAAACAAGCCAAGACAATTCATAAAACGTTCATATTTTTTTATTTTGACAATACAAATTTTACTTTTATATAGTTATGTACCCAATGGGTCAAAAAGGTCTTGTATGAGAAAATACAATGCAGTGTTATTGAAGTACTTGAACCTGTACATTTTCAATGATATCCAATCAATTATTTTATCTTCATTCAAGTACTGAGGAGATCACATTGCTGACGTACATTTCACATATACAATTTTCCTCAAATCATCAAAATAGTAACTCTTTAATAACATTTGTCATTTCAACAATTCAGTAAGGAAAAAAATGTATCAATCGATTGATGGACAAATAAAATTATTTCATTTATTTTCTACGTATGGTATCATTAACGGAACATACAAGAAGAAAATGATAATAGTCGTCTATAACATTTGTATTACAATTCATTATTTATGTGCTACATTATTCAATTATTCAAGAAAATGTAAAGATACAAGAACGAATCGAACATACTCCTAGTCCCTTTTCAGCTTTCACTATTTGCAAATAGTCGGTTCACCATGTGCACGGAACTATTTACGTTACTTATTGAGGCAGCACATCATAACTGTTGCCATTCAAATATTACATAAAAACAAAGATAACCAGGTAATGTCATAATTACTGTCATTCCACATGTAAAGCATTACTTTTCATAAAGTGGCATTATCAAAATGGTATTCATTACAAGTAACGCAGCTCCTAGGCATGATTTACTAAGCTGTTCGTTATATATGTTTATATGAATTTACAGACACTACTCTCAGGTATAAATAAAGATATAAAAATAATATATATATATATATATACATAAACGAAAAATTCACAGACATTACTCTAAGGTATGAATAGATGAAATAATGATAGCGTAAAATTAGGTACATAATCACATTGATATTTGCTAATAGCGCTTTCTGCCATGAAAGAAGCCATCATGGCAGAAAGCGCTTGTTAGCAAATGTGAATGTGATTATGTACCTAATTTGTGTACATAATTCTACAATAACATTATTTCATCAATATATATATATATATATATATATATATATATATATATATATATATATATATATATAAACTGTGAATGATGATTCTTGTGACTGATTGAAACTAATCGTTAAATAGTAAATATCTTTTGCAAAAAATATCGGGTTAAAAGAGCTATCATAATATGATTGTGTTTCAATCTTACTTCAATTTTAGATTTCTCTACTCGGGTCTTACAAACCCACGTATGACCTCTGAATCGTGTTCTATCCTATAAATCTTCCGAAGTGCACCTAAATGGACACGTAACCTCCGCTATGTTCCACACACGATCTCGATGGACCTCTTTCGACAATGTCATGCTAATCTAGAGGATTGAGAGTTTGGCATAGTGCATGTCGACATAGACCCCGTCGCAAAATAGATCGGAATACACCACAACGTAGGATCTACTCGATTGGATGCCAAAACCAAGAGTTTTATAAACTTTATTTTTTTATTTTGGGTCCAAGTTAAGTGCAGTGAATTACCAGAAACGACAACGCCGGTGTATTATGGGGAACATGTATTTTGCAGGTGAGCAGGGTCAAGTCGAGACAGTGCTATTTACCTGGTACAGGTGAAAACGTACTTGAGGACAAGGAATAACAACAATGAATTCAAGTGAACCTTTCTAAAGCAATGAACCCCTTTGGTAAATGAACTTCATATTTTATAATTACATTCATGCTAATAAATTTTCCGTTGAAATTGGATTACTTAGGGGTCAATTTCCACTGGTATTGCTTGTAAAACTTGTGTGTACAAAAATCTAAGGTTAAAACAGCGTTACAGAGGAAGGGTAAAGGGTTACAAAAGTGTATGAAATAGCAATAATGCATAATGTAAACCTGTCTCTAAACATTTTACAGATTTGTGTTATTCTCATTTGCATATTTTAGAGATTCTTTTATACTTTTATAGTAATATGTAGATGTGTTAAATCCAACACTAAACAGGCTTATAAAACATTTACGTTCAAATAGAAATAATGAAAACGTTATAAAAAAATGAAAACGTACCTGGGTCAGGTATTAATGAACTCAGGGACATGAAATAAAGATAATATATATACCTCTCTATAACAATGCACCATATACATACGTTCAATTTGTCTCAGGTAAAAGACTGAGCTTATAAAATATCTACATGTAGCTTCAAGCCTATCAAGTTGAAACAGAGAAGAGGTAAACAGGAACATGAATAAATGAAATACTGCAATAACAATAGTGCACACCTGTATAATAATATACCACATAGATGTGTTCAGTTTGCCACTGGTTCAAGTCTGAGAGAGCTTATTAAACAACCAAGTACAGACCAAGCTTGTGGGCCACCGTCCCCCTTTGAAGTTCTCTTCATAATGTTCTCTCTGTCTGCATATATTACTGCACGAGTAGAGATTTTATGAGTCGTACAGTTACTGCACCAGTCACTATAGATTACACCAATATTGCTTGTTCTTTTGATTTGTGGGCGTGCATAAATATTGTATTTTAAAACGTGTGCAATGTGGTGACCCAGAGAACAATTACTACAATATATTAATCGTTTGGTGGCGAACTTCATACATAAGATCTGACTATATGTAAATCACGAACCAATGAGAAGGTTCCTTCTATTTGAAAATAATATGCATAATTCATTATGAAGAGAAGTTGGTTTATTTCAAAATAACAAGATTAATGCAATTACAAACTCTAAAATCAAAATATGAAACAATCTTCATATTAGATTTCCCTTGACAAGCAAAATTGCTTGTAACTTGTTCTAAAGCCTGTTCCCATCATTAACCGAAACCTCTTTATAAATGGCGTTACCATTTGCCCTATGCACGATGCACAAGAATTTGAGAACATGTAAAGAATTAATTAAAGAATTCGGTGAAGAGGAAGATAATTTAATAAGTCATTTCATATGAGTGGAGTAATAAAAGCTTGGTCACGTGATCATAGCCGAGATTCTGATTGGCTAAGGAGAATTTCGTAAAAACAGTCTGAAGAAATCCGGTGTTAAAAATTGACATGCTTTGGTCTGGCCCGTTAATGGAAATATAATATGGGACATAAAACTGCTGCTCTGCTCTCCTTAAATAAGCCGGTATTGAATATTATAAAAGGAAATTTTAATCTTCGTCATTCTCTTTGAAAAACTGATATCGACGCAATGACGGCGAGGCTTTGATGTCTGGCCACTAAGGGGCGAGAGTCGCTTTATCGCTAGGTTAGTACCCTCTCAAGGTTTGATCAATATCGGGAAAAAGATTCACAGAATCATAAAAGTGGCATTTATGTCTAAGCTACTGTCTTCATGGAGGTGGGAGAATAATCGCCAATGTTGGGCCAGGATCTGACATGTTTTGTGTAAGGTCGGACATTCAATGGGTAGCATTTCCACACGGTTGCTAAGTGGCCAACGCACAATTAATGGTCACCATTCTCAAAGCAAAGTCCTCGTGATTTACGAAGATTACGTAACGGCTTCGCGGACACCATATGGTGAATTGACGTCGCAATTTACGACCACGTTTTTTTGCTTGGTCTGGTTTTGTCCAGTGACGATTAGTCATGGAGGACGGTAGATTTATCACTAGCGGCAGGCATACCTTATCAACTCTGAGTTGTGTCCCTGAATAGAGCGTCCTTCACCTTGGCATTTGTTCAAGGTGGTTATGTACTGATTAGAGAGAAAGCCTCCCTGTTGTGTTTCCATTAGCCGCTTCTACACCGGGGATGTGACTTCGATGTCTAGATTACCTTGTTTTTTCTATTGTTGTCTTTGAAAGGTCTAAATATTGCAGTTTTGAAATTTAATTTTGAACCCGTTCTCTGTTTTGTTGTGCTAGTTATATTCTAATTATCTCAAGAATCAATAGGAAAATGTAAAACGGAATTTCCTTAAAGGGCCACAAAGTATGTTGTTGGAGAAAATTA
Source organism: Phorcus lineatus (assembly GCA_921293015.1). NCBI lineage: Eukaryota > Metazoa > Mollusca > Gastropoda > Trochida > Trochidae > Phorcus > Phorcus lineatus. The sequence goes on along the minus strand of OV121086.1, from coordinate 37,140,148 downwards.
TGTCAAATATGACATTGTTTGGTTTGAGTTCGGATAATTGCAAAAACTTGACTCCATTGACATTGACTTGATATCATTCATTATTTATTATTTATGGTATGTTTACAAAAATTATAAACATATGAACATATATGTGGAAATTTAGCAACAATAATAACAAGCCTTACAAACACATCCATAGTGTATTTTGTGCAAGATATTTCAATAATATATTACTTTTATTGTAAATGTTTTGTGGATATGCCTATCATCGAAGACCAATCAAAGCGTTTAGATTGTGCTATACATGGAATAGTAATCAATGTGTTGCACTTGTTACAGTTGCACATGAAGTAATTAACCGACAAATACAGAACCAGTATTGCGTTTTCAGCGGCGTAGGCTAAATGGTAGTCCTGTTTCATGACTTTGTATTAAAAAGTAGCCTTTAATACAGTCTAGGTCCCCATTCAGCAAATCTAGATTTGACTGCATACTCATGTGAAATTAGGAGCCCAAAGACAAGAATATTATGGATGAAGGAAGAGTAGATTATTAAAATATTCCATAGACTAAATTTTAGTCTAGCTAAAGTGAGCCGAATAGAAAGCGAACGAAGATGCGAGAACTCAAATCTTTTTTAACTTCGCTTTGATCGACTCAGCTTGGACTCGAACCCACATTTTACTTTTAAAGAATTGATGCTTTAAGCACTGCACCCAAGAACAAATACCAGCCGTATGCTTTGATAAAAGATCACTAACATCAATTCGAACCAAAATACACCAAAATATTCGACCCAGACACTACCCACCCCCTCCCATGCCCGACACAAGCCCTTCGGGTGGAGTCTACGTACTGATGATCCCCGCTCAAACCTTAGAGTCCTGACACAAGAGTGTGAAGATAGCTCGGGCACTATCTAGACTCCCGGGGGAGGGGGACGGAATGTCACACCTTGTCCGTAATCGTCGGTAAGCATTACTGGAAATCTCTTTGCACCTGATCGCGTCGAGGGAAGAATCAGATTACGAGAGACATTATACAAGATCGTATGCAACGCCAAACCGGCCTCGCGGACTCAGTGCCGTAAAGGCTCACCGGGTGATTTTGTGTTCGTGCTGGAATAGATGAGGTTACGGCTTGTCCTAACCCTGGCGAGTGTTCTGATTGTGTTTTTGGAAGTCTCGGCTTTTCTAGAATAACTCCTGTGTCTATCATTCCAAACTGCTTACTCTCTTAGACCTGCAATGATGGTGTATGAACTGGGTGTATTTGATATCTTGGCATTTCCTAAGCTACTGTTATGTTGATCATCTGTTGTATTTACCTCAGCACATCATGGCCCCCGGGTTGTATTCGAGGCCCGAGTTGTAATCGAGACCCAGGTTGTATTCAAGGAAATTTGTTATACTTTCGTCAAGTTGACGTTACCAATTGTCTTAGACCCGCAAACGCTAAGAAGATGTATTTGAAAGTAATGGCCTTTCTTGAATAACTGTTATGTCTTCCATTGTATACGTCTCGCTTTATGGCAGCTGTAAAGAAGGCCATTTCGTCAATTACGATCCCTTTGTGAATGTTGAGTTGGCGGTCAACTGCTAACTGAGTTTGTATGTCGATATGTATTCCTGTTGTTGGTGTCATCATTGAAGTGCCAAAGGGGGTTCTTTCTTTTGTTCCTCATGTCATTATCTTAAAGGTTTCAAAAATGGATCTTTTCTTTGGTTTCTCAGTATATTCATACCGTGATGAAATAGTTGAAATTCTTTTCAAAGTAAAGCGCATTCTGATAAAAACGAAATAATAGAATGTCTACTATAAGCAAACAATTTCATTCAATACGAGTAATAGGCATCACCTATAAATGTTTCTTCTTGAAATATCTATTAATCATGATTCTTTCCTCAAAACTTACCAAATAAAGTCGACCTATATGACGATTTGAAAATGTTAAATTTACTGTCATTCTTCATCTTTGGTCCAATACATGAACTTGATAAACACGATTTGATAATGCCATTTAAACACATCAGATCTAGTGCTCGAGGTAGATATTTTCTACGCTTCTATAAACATAAATCATATACATGTAGATGAAAATCATTTTAAGGTTGATTATCAATAGGCAATACAAGACAAAATACCATACTATAAAAATAATAGTCTAACAATTAGACTCTGAAATGAAAAATGCATCAGTTAATCGAAAAATTAAAAAAAATGAAATGAAATGAAATAGAGACTGAAATTTCTCCATTTTCCTGAAATCAAGCTTTAAAATCTTTTTATAGACTTTCTTAGGCTTCTACCTATTTCAGGGTCTAGCATACAGACTATAAAAATTACTGAACCTGTTTAAGCTCGAGAATTTGTTATCAAAAACCATATTTGAATGACTGAAGAAACTCTTATATCATTGTACCATTTTCAGTTTTTCTGATATGCTTCAAACATTCGTCATGTTAATATATCTATAGCAAAAGGTTGCGTTTGTGAAAAGAGAGAAATTGGTCATTTTTATAAAATTGTGGGCCGATGCGAAGTAAGGAGTTATTAAGCCCAATACGCATCCGACAGCTTACCCATAAATCTTGCCCATTCAACTGAATCAACACAATAGCGGGACATTTTACAGTTCTAATCAAGCAGGTGAGAGGACATTCCTCACCGTCCGACATCAGCACTTCGTAAATTAACCTGCAATTATTTGCATCGGATCCATACAATTCAAATTACCCGTAAATATGGCCGTACATCAGATGTCCACGTGAAGACCTATACAATTCTCGGTTTCTGGTCGCAACTCTTGACAGTGCTTGCCACGTGATCTCTTCCAGGATTTATTACAATTTCCTTTAAACGTCAAATTAACATTCCGCCAACACCGTACATCGCACATTATCGTGTGCGTGTGAGGAGTGGTAAAAGACGCTATCTCTTTTACGAATTTAATCGCTCCATTGCTGTGAATTCGCCTTTTATTTAACAATTTGGCGTCTCTCACATTTGAAGAGGACTTTGCTAGTTCCCCCGTAATCCCCTTACTGTCCTAAACTTTGACAGCAATACGGAGACTGATAATTGCGGAGAGTGTCCAATAAAATAAGTGTCTTTATCGCATTTGCGATCACACAGTTGTCAAACAAGGCGGGATTATTGGTCCAGATTTATTGCAGAAAGTTATCGTTCCTACCGGATGAAGGGTGAAGGTCAAACGAATAAGTTAAACCATGTTATTATTGGTCAAAGTAGCCTAATAAAGTATTCCAAAACTGTCAGATTGGTGCTAATAGTGGAACTTCAAGGTGTCCGTATAAGCATTTATGCTGCTTGGGCTGATACCCCTTCTTACACAAGATAATTTGAGTAAAGTTGTAATAAAAATAAAATTGCTTGACATTTAGATTTTAAAATGCCTTATTTCCATGTTGTTGATATAGAACGAATTTAGTTGATATAAAGAGAAGTTTTTTTATTAAGGAAAGAAGGTGTGTATGATACTCTCACGGTTTGGCAACAAGGGAAGTCATGTTCCGACAATGTCGACTATATCGACAACAGGAGCGTCCACATTAAAGAGCCACTCCGTGAGTTGTTGGAGTCATATATACCAAACTTAATCAATTGTGTCATTTGAAGTATCGACTGTTACCAAAAAGACACATTTTAAAGCTTGTTGGTTATTTACAATGACAATATGAAGGTAGAACGTCAGAATTGTGATCGAAAACTGGACAGTGGCGCGCGTCAAATAGTCAAACATTTTTTTGGAGACTTATCTAAAACAGCCAGGAGGGCAGTTAGGAGTTAATAGCGTTTGTTAGGTTATATAACTAGTAACCATGTATATTGGATGTGATATCTACACCTCTGTGCATTTATAAGGCTGTTTTTAGATTTTCATGGAAAACCAGTATTTGTCATTTATGTGTCTTTTGGACATGAAAAGTTAAGATGTTTTGATTTTATATCACCACATATGACATTTAGGTTCGTATCAAGGTAAATAACATGTTATGAAAATATCGGAGAGGCTCTTTAAAGTGGCAGTAAGCACGTTTTTTAAAAGTTATTTCTAAAAATTGTCCATAATAAATAAGTGATGTTATCATATCTATGTCAAATGCACTTTCTTTAATGAGTCAAACACCTTATTATTCGTCCCGATTATCCTTAAGTATCAAGTATACAGCGAAAATTGCTCGCGGCCATTTTAGTGTGTACAGCTTTTAATCATTTGAAGTATGGAACAGATTTGCAAAGCCAAACCGAACATGTTACGTAGTAGTAACGTTCGTTCAAGAAATGCCTCCTTTGATGAAAAAAAAAAGATTCACTAGCAATTGGAAATTTTATTTTCGTTTTCGTGAAATCCCTGTTTATCTAAAACATGCCACTGCCCCTTTAAGTGTAAGGAAGGTTATATAAGCAGAAGTAATTTTCAGTAGTTCATGTTCGTGATATTTGAGTTATTAGCCTCAAAACAAGCTGAAATGAAATCTATATTCTTTTAAAAAAACACTCCGTGAGACAGGTTATAAAGGATAGTTTTGTAGTTTGATATTTCGGTTTCTGCACATATGTAATTGTGATTTTCGATTTTGATATAAAATAAATTTATATAAAAAATAAGATCATATTTGGTATTTAGATTATTACAAAAACCACACAAGATATGAAAAAACCTTGATTGTTTCATTAAGGGCCAGTAGAACGGTTTCCTAATAGATGAAGTGACTCACGGAAACAAAGTCTTTAACTGCAAGACGATGGGGGAAATTTTTTATCAAAAGAAGCAGTTTTGAAACGGACGTATCATGTTGTTAAGCTATGCGAATCCATTTGCCTAACTCAAATGATTAAAAGGTGTTCACACCAAAATGGCCCCCAGTCGGTTTTGCTTGAAAATTGATTATTTCCTCTACGAGTACGCATAATCAAGTTGGAGAAAGAGATTTTTTTACCTACAGAAGACAACACATTGGCATACACTTATGTTTATTGTGGAAACAACTCTTTCAAAAAAGGGCTAATGCCCCTCTAAAATTTATTATTCCGTACATATGATCTTCCGAAAAAAAAACGCATGTTCCATTATCCGACATGAAATCATTAATCAAGTTCTATAAACATCTGATAATTTCGAATATTAGATAATTCAATTATGGAAACACACCTAATAAAAAATTACAAATTGACTTATATAGAAGGTATTTCAGTAAATAGTTCTTTACAAAACTGCAACAAAAACCAGAATTTTATTGTTGAAAACCATTACTACTTGTAAATGTTTAAGCATAATCGGAAACTCAACGTACCACAAATAAGTCATTAGAGAGTAGTTCACTATTTGTAAAAGTAATCTCCCTTTATTTTGATATCGCAACACAAAACTAACGAAACGGAATCGATTAGCTCATAATACCGTTGAGTGGAATTAGTTTCCCAGACAGAAATCGTCCATCTAGAATTATTGGGACAATTGCGGTTGTCTACAAGTAGCTTAATGCGGTCTTTGACACTTTAATTAGTTCTTTACTGTTGCCAGTTCTTTAGGAGCGAGTAGAGGGAGCGGTATAGGTCACAGTGTAAAGCACTTCTGTCGGGAATCAATGCAAATTGTCACCGAGATTGTCATGTGTGATCCAAGTCAGACACTGAGCTCATGAAATAGATTGGCACTCGTTGGTTTCACGACCAGAGAGGAGATGCTGTCAGGTTTCCGTGATATTGGGGACAGGGGTTGAGGAAAATAGATATTATGGTGCGGAGATATAACTCCCAAAATTGCTGGTTTGCCTCTCATAAAAGGGCTGGTACCACCCCCTTGTGTTTTAATTGCCTGTAGGATGTGAAGGCACTTGTAGATCGCCCACATGAAGCCTTCTCCCGTGGGTTATCGTACAAGCTCAACTTACTTGGGATATCGCTAATAAGCAGGTTTGCTCGCAGAATTAGGCTTTGCTCTGTTATGCGACAAGATGGATTGGTTGCATTGAAGACAGATTCCAAAGTGCATTATCTAGAAAATAAGTTGTTTACACTCACGAGATACGGGTGTTAAAGAAGTAAAAGGAATTTATATAAATTGCAGGGTGTCACTTTTATCATGGTGTATATATCTTTACTTGCAAAGTAATATGGTATACGTTGTCATTAAATTGCCTTTTTGTCAAAGTAGATATCGAGACAAACATCAGATCCCTCCATCTACGCAAATTGTCCATCTCAATTATCAGTTGTTATATTATGCGTTATCCTTTTACTTTTAGGAAACGCGTTCAAATAAAAAAAACATGAGTTGTATTCATTTTTTATTTGTTTTCCCCCACAAATTCTTTCTTTTTAACAACGTATACCCTCTAAAATACACATTTCAGGAAATCCTTTACAAATTTGAAAAAGACAGATGCCTCTGACATATTTTACATGAACTTTCTAGTCTCTTTACATAATTGATTGGGTTTACTCCAACGAAAGTGTCAAGATAGCAAACCCTTATCCAGTAGGCGTGTTCCTTTAAACATGAAACTTGACATACATTGGTCAATTGTAGGAAATAGAGCTATTGCCTCTGTAGCCCATCAGTCTGTAGGATCTATAATCGTATGTATAAGACTTGACAGAAAGACAGACATACAGAACTTTTTAGTCAGTATAAAGGCCAAATTAAGGCCCAACTTCAATACAAACGGACGTAAATGTGGAAGATTTGAATAAGTAATGAAAGGTTGATGATATGCAATGAATCGTCACCAAATATGCAATGATAGTATGCATGAATGTCTAAACAGTATTTCATCTTTCTACTGATTTTCTTCTGACTTTCCATTTATTCGAAGAAAAAAGAATTATCATTTTTGGAGTAATTGCTTTTAGTTGCACGTTTGTCCTCATATATCTAGACTTAGTATAGATACTTGCTAAAATGTCTTAAGTGATCAAGCGATTGAAAAAGCTGCAGACATGACTGAAATAAATAACAGATCAATCTGTCCTAAATACTCTCTGTTGGTCACCGACCACTCTCACTCATAAAACATCGCTCAATTCCAATGGCGTTATGAAAAATGACTTCTACCCAAAGATCCCGCGCCACTTGAATAACGACTGTCAAGTAAAACCTCGCCCTGTTCGCAAAGAAAGAGGCAGGGTAGACACGAATACGCACTGGTCACACTAAGGTCAGCTTCTTGATTTTTCTTCATGAAGTTACTGCTTAAGTTGAAAATGCTGTGTTTTTATATTTTCATTTTCTTAGAAAAACGATTATTTTGTGTCACAACGTTCTTCCTAGATGATTAAAATAAAATTTAAATTCGCTCCCTTTATTACTATACCCCGCTATATCGCTCTTTTTAGATCTCAGACATTCAGTTTGAAGCAGTTCTTCCGGTAACCACACAACATTACGAAATGTGAGCGACTGACCGATTTCAATGAGATTGGCAGTGCTCCGTCTCTTTACAATTAGTCTTCTAACTTCATGATAGGTGGAGGTCCTGCAAAACATTCACAATTTATTGATGTGATTTATATCTATAATCTGAATTAGAAGTCTTATAAATTTATATAATATTTTGTAATATACACTTGAAACCGAATACATAAAATATGAAACTTGCTGGAAGTTCTTCATACCGATTGCGAAGAATGGAGGATATTTTACGACGCTTCAATCACTATATGCAATCACAACAAGACAAGCAATCGAAATAGTAAATGTTCCTCTTTTAATGACATGTGTAGTGTGACTTTTGTCATACTTACCTGAATAATACAATACATGAATTGATTTCATGTAGCAATTAATATGCCCTCTTTGGATTTTAAGCATAATTCTTTTAAAAAGTGGAAACAAAATTGGCATATTTTACTACCGGGCTTCAAGTGTAAAATATTTTATTAATCAAAATCCTGTTTTTAGAAAGATTTAAATGTGAAATGTTGTCTGATACATTTTAAAAAGTGCCAAGTTGGATATATAATACGCATGTATGCCAATATTTTTATATTAGGCCTTCTTCCGTTCTATTCGGTGATGTGGATTTGTGCTCAGTCAATGAAACATTTCTTGAGAATAAAGATACCCTTTACTAAAGGTTATCTTCTAGGTCTTGTTATCTCTTACATCCCGGACTTCATTAAAAGCTCCAATTTTATTCACAGTCATGGGGCATGACTAAAGATTTATCACCTGATACGCCTCATATGGATCAGTACCTAGGAGAGAAATACAGGGAGGGACGAGTGATAGGTTCCATCCTGTTTCAATGAGATTGCCTCATGTTGTAATCTCGAAGTACCCATCTGAACCAGAAGAATACTTGTAAGTTACCGAATTTCATCAGGATTTGAGACATCTCCAATTTTGGTTCTATGGACATCTTTCCTTTTTTCTAATTTTGAATACATTCACTCAATAGCACTTGAGCGGCATCATGTAGTCTGGATATGTTTTTAGAAGTGGCAGGCTGAAGCTAGCAAGTTTTTAGTTATTTTCGTTATTCAAATAACGAATAAGTAACTGGTAAGTTAATCGTTATTCAAATACTGAATAACTATCTGGCGGTTTTGAATAACGAATAAGATAACTGGTTAGTTATTCGATATTCAAATACTGAATAACTAACTGGCTAGTTATTCGATATTAAAATAATGAATAAGTTAATGGCAGTTTTGAATAACGAATAAAAACCAGTTAGTTACCGGTATTCGTCATTCAAAACTGCCAGATAGTTATTCATTATTTGAATATCGAATAACTAACGTTAGTTATTCGTAATTCGAATAACGAATAACTCGTTATTCATTATTTGAATAACGAATAACTAATAACTTAATAATTCCTAGCTTCAGCCTGCCTTTAAGAAGTCACAGAGCCAGGACTTTGATTCATCCACCAAATATGACATTTTAGCTAAATCTCGGCAAAGCTACCATCCGTTTTTTTTAAATCTCACTGGAATCAGTATGGAACCCACAAGTAACCTCATACTTAAACTTGGACTTGCCGACTAGCACAAATCAACGAATGACTCCCAAAACAAGAAAACAATGTTATTTGAATAAATGAAACTTTATTAACTTTTCAGCAACACAAAGTCGGGAGCGTTTCAACATTGTATATAAAAATGCCACATACTCTTTGCATTCATCTCATAGCTTCATTTATAACTCAATTAAAATGTTCTCGAAAATATAAAGTCTTGAATACTGATCGGTAACTACATCTATAGAAGTGGCAGTAAAATCTCCAAAACTTGCATTCTGTTACTCTTTCATACACCCTGTAATCAACGAAATAACTAAATCTTTTTCTTTTTGTAACAATAAAGTTATATATATCTTAAAAGGAAACATCTCATTGTTAGTTATGTCAACTAAGTACACACAAAAAAAAATTCTAGCAAAAATATTAACCATAGTAACTTCAAATCTTTCCTTCTCAACCATGGCTTTTTCGAAAAGGACATAACTGTATGTTCATAAAATCAGTATTCATCTTAACTAAATTTATTTGGCACAAAAATTATCAATCATTTATTTCAAGAATGCGACTTTCCCATAATACAATTTGAAGCAAACTGAAAAGAGACTGAAAAGTTTGGCACAAAAATTATCAATCATTTATTTCAAGAATGCGACTTTTCCAAAATAAAATTTGATACAAACTGAAAAGAAGTCTGAAAAGTCTTCATCATAGACCTAAGAGATTCTTCTGTCACTGAAACCCAGTGTTCTTCACATTCCTCTTACTAAGACCACCAAGACTACTAAAATGCAGAAATGTGAAGTGTTTCACACAATAATTCATTCAAACCATGATTCATTCATTCAGTTGTCATAATATTGATTCAGAATAATAACAGCTGAATCAATCAGTCTATATATATATATACAGAGAATGTACATATACAAAACATTTAGTTATTGGATACAGAACAATGCACTACTATTGTGAAAAGTGGAAATGTAATATCGAAATCCACATAATGACACCATTGAGCAACAAGGGGTTATAGAAATCATCTCCATAACCTCTACTGGTAAATATAGCATACTTATTAGCATTATTATTGAAATGATTTTGTGGTTGGTTTTATTCACCCATTTTGTAGTAAACCTTCTATTCTCCTCTAAGAAAGTTGAAAGATTGAATTTGTCATAAACAAATAACTGATGGCAAGTAACCACTCATGTCACATTGCAGTGGTTGATTGGGGGGTTCGAACTAACCAGCCCATCCCCAAACCACCCCCCCCCCCCCCCTCCCCCAACTTTGGGATATTAAAAAAACAAAAAAAACCTAAGTGACCACCAAGGGTGAACCTTTTCACTAGGTGAACCCCCCATTTCAAAATTCCTGGACAGTGTTCTAGTGTACACTGAACAGAAATACTATCTGATTTGAATATAGAATATCACGACTCTTTCCACAGACATGTACAACTCCCTGAACTTCCTGCTGGATCCACCAATAAGAGAAAAAATTCCTTTTGCATAGAGCTGAAGTCAAAAAGTCTAGACTAAAACATGAAACTTTTGATGATGTGCATAGCAATGGTAAGATGTTAGTTTGCAAAATGCACACTAAATAAATGTCATGGGCCTCTTTCATGAAAAATATACCAAAAAAATCATGAAATAACAACAAAAGCTAATATTGACCACTCAAACAAAAAATGTCTGAAACACCTGAAAAAATTCCTTTTGCATAGAGCTGAAGTCAAAATGTATAGACTAAAACATAAATTTTTGATGACTTGAATAGCAATGGTAAGATGTTAGTTTGCAAATTGGTCACTAAATAAATGTCATAATAATAAAGAAATCACAGGACTTAGAAACCAGAAAATTCAATCAGATAAAAGCAACAATGAATGTTGAATTGTTACAATTATTACTTGTCATAGATTTTATTGTCAAAGCTTACAGATATTGTTTATGATTAATAAATTAAGGCATGAACTTCAAATTGAAAATGCTTTAACATTTACCAAATCAAACAATTGAGATATCCATATTCAATATTTCAACAGCATTATATCAGCGTAGGAAAAAATTTGCTTAACAAAATAAATATGTTTGTCAAGTAAAGTGCAAAAACACAAACAAAAGAATGAAATTATCAATTCAATCTATGATAAAATCTAACTACAGCCTGGAGAAAATGGACATTTGATTCATGGCAAAAAAGGGTTTAAACCTTCCCTTGAAAGACAGCATTATCTGAACACCTTAAATGTATGTAAACATATTAACCACATTTATATTCTTTCATGCATTTCAATATAAGAAAGACAAGATATTTGGCACATAAGTGAGGTAAATTTACTTATTTAAAAGAATATATGAAAATATATCATTATATAAGCTGTAAACTACAAGGCAACAATAATATATTGAAATAATTCAAATAAATGTATAAATTGTCATGGCCAACAATCAGCTAATAAATGAATCATTCAAGAAAACTTAAATTCAAAATCACAGGTCTTAATTTTTTCCAATTCACTTATCATAAATAGTATTCCATTTCATCATTAGAAAACAAATTAGGGAGCTGAATGCTAAAATAATCTACATGTGATCCCCATTCCTCAAAAGGATAAATATAGCAAGAATGTTTGAAAAGACCAAATATATTATGAGCACATCAATTTCTACATTGTCACTCTTTCCCTTTTAAGTAATATGGTTTAACAATATCAACTTGTCAAATCACTGAGTTTTATTTGTAGATAAGCACTGCCATGATTACGATAGGAAATGGTTGCATGCATGTATAAGCTAGCCATAAAGATGAATAAGGAACTGGGTGTAAGGTGGTTTGATCTAACACTGTGATTTCTGAGTTTGGGTCATTTCCAGACAGGTCACCAAGACATTTCAAGCTTTCAATCTTGCGCATTCTTGCGGTATATATTATGAAAGTAAGTAAATTCTAGATCTTATTTTAATGAGGTTGCCATAAATATTGCTTTATTGTGCAAAATTATTCCTAAAGTTTATTGTATAAAGCCTAACAAAAATCATATCCTCCTACATTTACCACTGTTTTGATTTATACACTTAATGGCTAGAAATGGAGAGGCTTGATTGGATGAAAACTTATCAGAATTGTATAAGTTGTATATGGCAAACTGTTCATCTATAATAGATTGTTCTCCAGAATTAGGACTGATCATAGACTTGTTCATGTGTATCTGCTGAATTAATTAAAAGACTAATTGGTTAATCTTAGTGACACATATTTCAATCAACGATTCACAATCAACACAATTAACATTGGAATGAAATTACTTCTTTAACCAAATTTTCCAAATTCGCAATCAAGAAGGGGAAAATATTTACTTACTGTATTTCCTTTAATAAGTGTCCGGGCGCAAATTTTTCACAACCCCTTGACCCTATACCCCCAACGCTTCAGTTAAAAAAGAGACCCATTGCTTATTTCATTAATAGAAAATTTAAGTTTACATAATGTCTATAATGTTAGCGAGGGAATATTTATTTATTGGTTTAAACCAAGCGCTAATTAGTGGCCCATTTTCAACCTTGACCCCTCAAGGGCATGTTGGAGACTCGGCACATATTTTAGGAAATAAGGTATTCATTAACAAGAAATGATATTCTGGAAAGTCTGTATATAAATTGACGTCAACAGAGGCCTTGACATGTAGCAGTCTGCTAACAACATGGGTGTTATTGATAAAATGTTTTTACTATGTAACAGTGATATTTCTAAAATGCATCAAGAAAATTTTGAACAATCCTGCTGATATAACTGGAGAAGTCTAAATTAGCCTCTACCACCCAGCAAAAGAAGGTTGAATTGTTCAACAAAGAAATGATAGATTAGATTGAAGTCATTCAAAATCCAATAATTGATATTGCTGGCCAAATCAAGAATTGATAAGGATGATAATTGCTAATATATCAAAAATTGGCACATTTGAAAATCTATGGATAAATAATTGACATTGCTGGCAAAATGAAGAATTGATAAGGATGATAATTGCTCATATATTAAAAATTGGCACATTTGAAAATCTATGGATTTGGCAAGGCTGACAATCAAACAACTATCATCCATCGTATCAACGGAAACTCTAGTAGAGTGGATGGTTCCAGGTATCTGTGAGGTTCTTGATACTATCAGGAACCGTGTAATTAAAGAGCTTGAAATCAGGATAATATTTCTCCCAGAGCTGATCCAAATAATGGGGGGGTACCTGCTTGTAGAATTGACGCAGGAAATCCTCTGTCTTTTGATGATGGTATGTTGAAGAGCGGCTGGGAAATTTGACCACCGATGATGCCTTGATAGAGTTCAGAATGTATTTGGCATCCTCTTCAAGCTTGTGGTACTTTCCAATGAAGTCGTACTGAATCACACACGGATGACACAGGCTGTAAAACTGAGCCCAATGTTCATTCGGGCGCTCTTTCCTCGTTGGATCAACTATAGATTGCACAAATTCAAAGAAGGTCACATCATTTCCTTGAGCAAGGGATTTACTTGAAGCATTTTTTCTGTATTTTTTGATAATATTCCTTCCATACTTCCCATGGAAATATTTGCTAGAGTTTGTCTGACCAAGAAACTTGTTTCTGTATGCCGAGAGAAGTCGTTCGAAAGGTTCTCGCACGATTATGAATTTGAAGTACGTATTCAAGGCAACATCAACTTCGTCTGGTGTAAGATCAGAAAGGTATGTAAGATACTTGTCATATTTTTTATGAACATCTCCAGCATTGAGCAACATTGGGTCGGACACTGGCGCCTTCCCTGACAAGATAATGAGCATGCGGCGCCAGTTGGTACACGCCACTTTGGGAAGCTGGCAATACAAGACCTTGTAGCGCTTGTCCACGATGATGTGGTTGTAGGAGAACATAGACTCCTTCTTTGGATCCATAAGTTCAAGGTCATCACAAACTTCCTTGATGTGCTCCCGCCAACTGAACTTCTGCAAGAATGAAAACCACTTTGATCATTCACTTCTACATTCTTTAATTCAATATTGAATATGATTTATGTTCCATACTCAGTACATCCTATTTGATTTAATCTTCATTCATTAAATCTGTATTCAATATTGTGTATATATCATATTTTATATAATATATAGGTTCTAAAAAGACATTTAATATCCCTTATTCATTAAATAGAATACAATCAATATTCCATTAATAGAATTCAAAATTCTTTTACACATTATATGAAATACAATTTATATTCCACAAATTTTATCTTTAATACAAGCTATCAGCACAATTTGTTTTCCATATTTTGTAATCTTTAGTTTGTTTATTAACACATACGCTCATCCAACAATATAAGAATTACACTGAATATTTATCCAAGTGCTTAAACATGCTTTTATGTTTGCACCCCTTCCATGCCTTTATTCTTAGGAGTAGGATAATGAATTTTACAGATCTTATTCTCCATTTGAAAAAAATGTAATTCTCAAAATCTAAGCTTCCTAGCCTAGCACAACTAGTTCAGGGAAGAAACGTGAAAAATGGTTTGAAGTTTGTAACCCTTCTACACCATTATTTATGGGGGGTTAAACTTTAATTTCAATCTAATCAAGATAATATTCTAAAAATGTTTAGCCATCATGCAATATTGTTTTTGAGAAGTTGTCAAAGGGTGTAACAGTATCAACAAACCATCTAACTTAACTTGCTTAATATCATCATCTGAAGGTTAAAAATTGAGATTCTTAGTAATAAATTATTTCTAGAAAGAGAAAAAGAAAGATTTTAGGGTGGACATTCTGCCATACCAACATTTTGGTCAGAACTATAATCCTATTGAAACAAGGTGACTCCCCCAAAAAGATTTTCAGGTTTGGTTTTACATCAGTTCTGGAGAAGAATTTGAAAAGTGAATAGTTTACAGATGGATAATGGACAACAAACAATGGAAAACAGGCAATGTCACAAGTCCATCTGGCCTCAATTCAGCAAAAGATTTATACTTGAAGACCACTTTGTTCATTCAGTGATTGTTAGATTTATTCAGTCGACACATGTTGCTTACCTTGTGGGGCCTCTTGGTATCGAATCGGTCTCTGCTTTTGAAGTGTATCTTCCTTCCTACAGCAGCTGTCAATGATGTCAAATGTAAATATTTAAGAATTGACAAATCATCTAAGCATCATGAATGAATGAATGAATAAAGCAGAGTGGTAATTGAGGAATGTACGGCAATACATGAATGAACCATAATGAAATAAATGGATGTTGTATTTTCTTAAATGAATGAAAGAATAAAGCAGAAAACAAGTGAATGAATGAATCATAAGGTATTGATGAAATAATACTCTTAAAGGATTGAAAGACTAAAGAAGAAAATAAGTGAATGAATGAGGCAAAAACTATTGATGGAATGTGGACTTGTTAATACATGAATAGACCATTATGAATTAAATGGATATTATACTACCTCTAAACAAAAGAATGAATAAAGCACAAACAAGTGAATGAATAAAGCATACAATATTGATAGGAGATGGTCTTCTCACTACATGAATGGACCATTATGAAATAGATTTGTATGATACTCTCTTAAAAGAAATTAAATAAAGATTCACAAATAAATGAATGATTGATAATGAAAAAGATGGAGTGAAGAGAAGTTATTGCATGAAGAAACAAGTAATGAATGAATTGCGCATTTTGATAAATGAATTGAATGTTAAAAGTGGTTAAGGAATGAGTGAATGATAACCCACAGAAATGAATGACCCTAACTGTAAGATATGAAATGATTGCAAAGGAAGGAATGATAAAACATGGAATGAAGGGAGAGTGTTGTGTGAATTAAATTGTCATGATCTTGTTAAGGAAAGAAGCAATGAGAAAGAAACAACTGGAGTTTATCAAAATAAATGAATGAATGAATGAATGTATAAAAGAATAAATTATATAGCATGGAATGAATTGATCACTAATAAATCAATGAATCCATAGAAGAATGAAGTGTGAAAGAAGTAAAGGAACAAAGTTAAAAGAATTAACAAAATATGATTATAGAATGATCGAATGAATGAATGAATGAATGATCGAATGAATGAATGTTGGATGACAAAAGTAATGATGGAATTGGTCATGTGAAAGAATGAAGAAACAATGAACAAGGGAATAAATGAATGAAAGAATGCAATGAAACATTTAATTTTAAACATGATAAATAAAAATTAAAGTATTTTTCAATGAGGGAAGAATGATTAACTATATTCATCAACACTGAACAGATGAGGGTATGGATATTCAAATAATGAATGAATTATGACTTGGTCACAGTTGGTGGATATAAATGGAAAAAAAAATTGGAATGAGAAAAAACAACTGAGTATTTTTCAGACAAATATGAATGAATAGAATGGATGCAGCAATATCATAACTATTTATGAAAGAGTGATACAAAAATAGATCAGTTAATAAAATCATTATAAAACTATATCTTTTTCTTTTTTAAGATGTTTAATGTTTAGAATATTATTAGATGACATGTTATTACCACTAATTTCAAAAGTTTATTTGTTGAATCATTTTTAAACATTTACTGGCTCATTCTAATTTGTTACTTGTTGTTTGTGGAATTTTACAACGAAATGTTGAAAAAATTAACACGTTTTAGGCAAAGAATACTCAGATTTTGTAGCTCTGTTTCCATTGTAAACGCCTCAATTTCTTATGAAGCAATTATGGAAGTGTTTTAAACAGAATGTTAATCTATTATTGATGTTTCCAGTCAAAAACATTCCGAAGAACAGGTTGCAAAAACCAACGAAAAGCCGTGAGATAACTTTCATTATGGCATATCTCAAAAGTATCTCTTTAAAACGCTTAACAAATAAATTTATTTAAAAGTCTTGATTAGAACATAATTTGATCTGTACTGATATAAACTTGCTGGAAATCCACATTTTTCACACCAATCTTGTGAAAATTGACAATAAGATGCAAAACATATCGCGTTATAACGAAAACGGCTGTTTGCGAGTATCCGTAACCCAAGAAGGGCCCCAGTTTGCAGAAGGCTGTAAGCAAACTTCAGACATCACTTCTCGACTTGTATCGGCGTTTCTGCCATAGCGATACGAGCATGCCGATTAAAACTGTTGACCTTTAACCTTTTAATGAAAATAGTTACATGTTGTGAACTCACCAACATTGAGTCTGTCCGATCCATCAGATAAAGTCCACGCGTTCATATACACCAGCACCATCATTGGAAGAAACACCCCGAGCGCTGCCAAAACGGTAAACAGTCGAAGCCACATTTTCATACTGATGGTCAACTTTCGAGGCAAAATAGGCTTGCGACAACAATCAAAATTCCTTACATTACAACCACATGGCTTTCAGCCACTAAGCAACAACCATTGGTGATTTACCAACATTAAAATTTCACACTTGCAAATTTGGAACTCGGGGCAGCGCCATTGTTAGGAAATGTTTACTTCCGAAAGGTCACGTGACCGAGATACATGTGGGCTGCACTTGTCAGCTTCTGATAACGGTCGGGATGTAGACAGTCGAGTCCCCTCGCTTGTATATAGAAACTACTATACAACGTCCTGCGTATTAAAATATCAATGAAACAAGTAAATTGATTGTATCTTAAGTGCAAAATCGAGCATCCCAGTACCATTCACAAGTTTTTTACAAATATTATTCGCGAGACTAATATATAACACTGTACCGATTAAGGAGTTTTGTATTTTTAATATTTTTTAAAAATGAATAAAACACAATGCATACACATTATACCGACGTCAGGCCTATACGCGTTGTAAAATCTCTTCAAAATATCAATGGTGCTCACAGTGGCACCAACATATCTTTCACTGGTAACTTTGTGGAAGATCCGGTTTAATGTAACTCAAATAACAGCTAATTGGAGTGACATTTATTGCACGCTTTGCACGAACAGGCACTGCCACGTGCAACTCCGACACTACTCGATGTTATATACACATTGTGTAAGAACACTGCAGATTTATCAAACAACGATATCTCCAACGAGAGAGTAATAAAATCTCTTATGTAACATCTTCTATACTTATGAAAGCATGACCAATGGCTAGAGAGAGAAGTGGTCAAGTCACCATACTTAATATTAATCAAGATTGGTTGCTGGTGTATATTTTCAACATAAAACGCCTTCAATATGATTGAAGGAAGAATTCCATAATCAAGAAATGACTTTTAAAAATTTATTTTATATTTGAGTTTTGCAATTGACATTTTATTTCCAGAAACGATGAGTTTCATTGAAGACAATTCATTCAGGGTTATGTGTGTCTCTTGCAGATTAAAGAGCCACTCCGTGATTTTCATAACATATTTTTTGCCTTTGATACGAACCTAAATGTCATAAGTGGTGATATAAAATCAAAACATCTTAACTTTTCATGTCCAAAAGACATATACATAACAAATACTGGTTTTCAATGAAAATATAAATTCAGCCTTTATTTATGCACAGAGGTGTTGATATCACGTCCAGTATACATGTATACTAGTTATATAACCTAACAAACACTATCAACTCCTAACTGTCCTCCTGGCTGTTTTTGATAAGTCTCAAAAATTACGTTTGACTATTTGACGCGCGCCACTGTCCGGTTTTCGATCATAATTGCGACATTCTACCTTGATATTCTCACTGTAAAAAAACATTAAGCTTTAAAATGTGTCTTTTTGGTAACGGTCGACACTTCGCGACCAAATGACACCATTGATTAAGTTTGGCATAAATGACTCCAACAACTCACGGAGTGGCTCTTTAACATGATTAAAACCGTACCGTACACCCTACGGTCTCCGGTTTTACGATTACTTTTTAACGATAAACAATTAAAAAAAGGATCTCGGAGGAAAAGGTAAATTAAGTTAACTGAGGTCTGAAACAAAGTGTTGCAGCTAACCACCATTTATGAATATATACTTTAAAGCTATATCTATTTTCAGTTTATTTGAAAATATTTGAGGGAAAGATTCACCTTTTACAATTATATACCTTCTATCTACTTCATGTTTCCCTGACAAAAAACAGTATGTCATTGAGTAAAATCACTGAAATATTCATGACACACTGAAAATTAGCAGATCCTACTTTGGACCCCATGCTACAGTTTGAGGGAGGTACAGATGTGTATTTCTTCCACATGGAAGGACGTGTCACACGCTTCCCTTCGTCCTAGACAAACTCCTGTTGAATTTAAATGCTATAAAGTTTCGTCCTATATGAGCTCCCGATAAGCTTTTGCAGTTGTGGGTATGATACGATGTTTTAAAACTTAGTGGGTATTTCAAACGGGTACATACATTTAAAAGGAAAGTGTGGGGGTGCTTTTTTGTGGAAATGAAATTAAAGGGTAAATTCCATTTTTACATGTAAGTTATTAGTACTTGATTATAACATGACACAGTTGAAACATGCTCTGAGAGTAACTTTTGTGATTTTTGATTTTACAATAGCAGATACCCGCGCGCACTCGGTAAAATAAAACAAGAATGAGAAGTGAAGCCATGGATCAACGCTACGAGTGTGAAAAGCATTACTACGACATTACATGGTATTGTTGATTAGTCTTAGGATAAAAATCATTTATGATTGTGTTGATATTCCATCCATACATATAGTTTATTTTTATAACGGTGTAAAATTAGTAAAAGTACAGAGCATTCTTTCATGTCATTTCCCCAAAACAAGATGGCGGACCGGATTCCGATATGTCAGGCTCTTTAAGGAGATATATAATATTCATATGTATGTTTTAAGCACAGATATAACCACTACATTTCCATGTATGTTTTCAAGCAGGGAATTAGCTATTCCCTTGACGTTTATGACGGGTTGAAATCATACAATTTCATGAACATTTTAAAGACAAGTTTGTAACACTACGTACCCATGAAATAACGACCAGCTTTGAAATTATTTCAGTCTCAGAAAAAGACGGTTACATCAAAATATTCTCATGTGTTCTCTGAAGTCGCAGCCTATCATAGCATTCCCATGTACTAAAAGACTGATTTTATGTCACACACCCAATGTCGTGTTTACATCATGGAAGACGTTGTGATGTTTAGTTGACGTTGTTGACAAAATATTGTCACATCAAATGTGTCTGTCCCAGACAAGCAAGGGTTATACTTAACACACGCATGTGTACCTGTTCTGTTTACATTGGCACGGCTTTCCAAAGCGAAGGAAAGCTTGAGCTAATACTACAGTGTATTTTGGCTTCTTGTGACTTAAGTTATTTGTGAAAGTGTAAACGTTGTTTGTTTCTGAAGAAACTGTTTGACATTTCAAACTCTCATTCTTGTTGTTTAGTATTGTAGTATTCTTAAAGTATTGAATCACGTAGTTCGATTTGAAACAATTAAAAGAATATTGTTGGACAATTATATACAATTTCATATATTTTAATTTTTTTGTTGTCTCTATCATTCTGTGCTCTAATGTTTCAATGTTTTTATGGAATGAGGTGTAGAAAATGTTTTCTATATTCCAATCTCTTTATTACATTTCAACATTTTAAAGGAATACCGACCCTGAACCACAACTCAGACTTAAAAATCTGAAATGTCTCTTGTACTTCAATAATCAACCAAAAATTTGGATGTTTATGTTTATTAATCACTTGATTAACTTCTTTATTCAAACTGATATCTCTTTGTTCTAGTTAAAACAGGCGGGAATATTAGAAGTTCCCAGGGCCCGTTCTTACGGACGTTTATCATTACACTGTACGCTTATAGTTTTAGCGAGATTGGTTTACATGTAGTAAAATATATGTTTATTTCTAGATCATTATTTTTCCTTTTAGACTATTTGCGAAATCTCTTCATTTATAATTACTATCTGTAATTTATAATTTAAACATTATTTGGATTAATTGTATGAAGTTTATCTCCTGTTGCTTCAACCTTTTATGACAAAACATCATTTTAAATCGACGATTTTCTGATAATTTTCAGTAGTTGGGCTCACGGTTAGAGTATGTTTGAAAGAAACGATTTTTATAAGATAGGATTTCAAAAGAAACACATTTAAAAAGATAGTGTGATATCGTTATCAGCAAAAAATCTCATTATTGTAAACGATAGAAATATGTCCCGAAAAATCACGAACATATTTGGGAAGTTTGATTAAAGGTTTAAAAAGTAACTTCGAGCATACGCAAGTCAACATATCTAAAGTCGTATTCCACAAGAGATTTAAAAGTTTATTTCAATTTATACGTCACAATAGGAAAAACTTATTGAGGTCTTTCATCAGAGAATCGGTATATGTATATATGATTTGTGATCGATTCAATGATGACTCAAACGTAATTTTGGAAACTTTTTTACAGCAGACACAAAGACACCTATGGCAAGTGTTAAGTTTATCACATAACTAGTATTTCAAACAAATTTCGACCTCTTAACATTTATATGGCCGTTTTCCGATCGTTATTGAAAAGAAATAGATGTAATGATTTTATCATTTTAGTGGCAAGAATGCAAGTTTTAACGACATAATTTTAACTTTACATAGGACATATGGTATTTTTGGAAAATGTTTCAGCAACGTTAATTATGAAACAAATTCTGTGTCACTTAAATAAAGACCGTCACAACAGTGGCTAGATGTATGTGTGCGATTCAAATGGATGAAAATAAGTGATACAGAAAACACTCGGAAGTGTACCATTTGACCTTTTATGAATCTCGTGCATATTTGTCTCCCCTCGTTCGGAAGATATTTTTTTTAATCGTTTACAAACCAAATCAAACATGATTACCTCATGTTGTTCTCTGGGCTAAAATGTGGTATATGTTTATATAATATATAATATTTTCAAAGCGGTTTACTAACCTGAAGAATGATTTAGGCGAGTAAATGGATAAACAAGTTATTTATTCTGGGTAGGCGATGTTTCCACATAGATTAGAAATGTCGTTTTCAAGCAAGTTCTTACTGTAAAGATGTTGTTTATCCAAACATTTGCCTTCATCATTCTTCGCTTCTTAAATGCCAATCGAAGAAGGTATATCAAGTTATTAATTTTGTCACATTAGCTCCCATTTTCTTCACTTTTTCGATCTGCTTGTCTCTCATCAACTTCAAGAAATCTCTCTCCGGCTTGTATATGTACTCGCACTCTTCAACACTAACGCTGAAATACTCATGAAAATCATTTGAGGGGAATTCTAACTCACTATGTGGAATATTGTCAGAACAAAATTGAGCGTTTTTCTCAATCAATGTCTTGAAATATGCAACTTCTTTAAGAAACCCTTGTCCTTCCAGCACCATGTTTCTCTTTAATTTTCGAAGAAAGTGTTCATAAAACAAATAGTCCAGTTCGAGGTATGGCTTCAACCTTTTTGTTACAGTTCTCGTAGTTAGGCTGTTTCGCGGGTTTGAGTTTATTCTTACGTATATTATATCCTTAATGGACCAATTCAACATCCTTCGCATCAGAACCAGTGATTCCTCGAAATATTCACTGATCATAACCAAATGAAACGTTTCGTCGATATACTTGACCCACTCCTTGATATTACTCCGGTTCCGAAATTTGTGAACAGGGAATCCAAAATCAAAAGCGATTTTGTTGTTCGTAAAAGACGAACCACGCCATTTTGACTCATAGTACTTTGGTCTCTTCATGTATGTTTTAAACGGATTAGTTGAATTAATCTTCAAGAGTGCTTCCATCTTCATTTCGTTTCTATAGTAATGAAAGGCCGACTTCATTCTGTCAAAGGGATCTCTTATTATGGCAATATACACGGAATCAGAGGGCAAAAGGGATGAAAAGGTCACGTTGTCAAATTTGTGAACGTGATTACACAGAATATCATAATCTGATCCAAAAGGCGGTGGTATCTCCATAATTGGACGGTTTTGAGAATGAAAATGTATGTAATTGCCTTTTATTGGGATGACAAAGTTCAAATCTCTTTTTAAACCAAACCTGTAGAAGATATTCATGACAGTCGTGCTTGCACATTTGTGGACCTTCAGAAATCCAATATGGCGGACTTCCGGTTTAGCTTGCCTCTGTTGAAATATTCCGGATATAAGCGATTTCCCTACTCTTGCTGAAGTTGATATCAGGAAAGGACCTCGTAAAACGATCAACAGAAATATCAGAAATGTGACAATAACGACCAGTATTCTGAAATGTAAGCAAAATGATATCTTGAAATTTGAAAATTACATATAAAGAGATTTGATTTAAATTAATACTTTAAACGTGTGAAGGGGGAAACCATCTACTTTTTCGCATTCAATATATAAAGTTCCTTTATCTATTTACATTTCATTATAATATTAAAGGGTAAAGCTGAAAAACATGAGTATATATAACTTATAACTATATAAAAGTTAAACTATTTTAACATTCTATTCAGATCTATTAGTATACACCTGTCGTACGATATTAACTTTGATATTAACTTGATATTTAACATTCCTGTTAAAGATAATCATGGCTTCACACGATGGTTCGATTTCTTGTCTGCAAACCAACTACATAGTATTCAAAAGCAGGAAATGAGTTTGTTTTTCTTTGTATCATATTGCCTCTTGAGCTTGGAAATGGAATTCACGATTATCAAACTTTGTCGATGGTTTTGTTTAGCCTGTCACACAGACCATTCAGAATATCAGTCAAAGTGCAATAAGTCCCAAGCAAAGCTATGTCCTAACCAGGAATCTAAATCAAGAGATAAATTGGACTTTACAAAGGAGGAGGATCTTCACATTTTGATATTTCTCTTTCAATTTTCAGTTCAAAGTTTAGTTTATGTAAAAGCTAATCTGAAACATAGCCGGATATATCAATTATCGACTTCATTTCTTACTGTGTTGAAAATAAGTTTTACTGAAACTTGAACGTTGGAATTTCAACTTGAGTTTAATGTAAGTGATAAAAAAGAAGTACTTATATTGGACAGAAAAGAATAAAATTGTACCTTGAATATACTCGTTGTCGAAGAATCATTGTTTCTGAAAAGTAAAACATTGAAAGGGTGATATTTATCATTATCAAAATTGTGGCAAAAATTGAAATCATTTATGAAACATGTTGAAACTGCATGGAAGATAACTTATATAATATAATTTAACAAATGCTTAAGAAACCCTAGTATTGAAGATTCATTAAGTTGAAGAACTGATGCTCTCGAAATTATAGGTTTTCGATACATCTTGCCGTTGTACCGTATGTTCCTAATAGTAATTATTCAATGAAGAAATTTACACAAAGAGATAAAGATCTATTGAAAATGTGGAAACCTCAAATATCAAACTGAGTAATCTAGACCATATCTTAACAGGAAGAAACTTATTTTATATAAAGACATATTTAGGGACGCTACTTGTTTTTCATAACATTTTGATTGCCTTAATCCGTGCCAAATACGGTAAATTCAAAACATATGCCACATTAATTTCAAAATTCCAAATATATATCAACTAAGAGCAAATCGCTGAGCAGCGTAACTTGATATTGGCCCTATACAAAAATAGATGAACTCATAGTTTTCAAATCGCACCACAGCAAAATATCGACCCAGAAACCTAAAACACGTGTTTATTTCACGTAAATACTAGTTACATATTTTTTAACCTTTTATACACACTCAACTCCAATGTGTCCTCATGTCTGCTTTAGTTAAGTTTCTTAGAATGACTATTAAGTAATCAGTACGCAGCAGGCGCTATTCTAAATCGAAATGGTAACTTTATGCCAAATCTGTGTCATCATACTTAATCGATTTGCATCGACTGTAATTTACAGCAGCAGCCAGCTCTTCTGGAGAGCATGAGTTTTAGCATAGGGGATTGATACAACAAACTCCGTGCTCCATTCACGAGTACGGAACTGTCCCTTCAAGTCTACCGTCTCGACAAAGATTTAGTCTGTGAGAAATTTTTAAAATATGAAATAGGTCTAATAACTTCCGTTTCTAAGTTCACATGTGCTTTTGGTTGAAATGATAAGACTTAATAGACTTTGTCCTTCGTAAACGAAAGTTCGAAATAGAAGATGAGAACTTTTTATTGTTTATGTGTCCAAAGTTTGGGACTTTTGCGTTTTTTGCCTCTTGCCTTTTATATCAAATTTACAAGTTTAAAATATTTTTTGTGATATAAGGAATTGGTCTTACCTCGTGTCAGCTTCTCTATGGGACTAGAACGAGTAGAAGCTCTCCAACAAGGTGTGAGTAATATCGGCGGAACCAGATGTTGGCTATTTTACTCATAACCTCGACTCCATTGCTCTGATAATGCGTACCTGCCCTATATTAAACCTATATTCTGTAAATCAAATATCGTTAAAAGAAAGTTATAAAATAGTTTTTAAAATTTTATCAATTCTGAATTCCTTTTTTGGAAATATATCTGATACACAAAAATTACTTCTATAGGGAAAACTTAAATAACAATAAAATAGTTTGTCCTTATTGAAATGACTCATATATCACATTACCATAGATATGTATAGGCCTCTCATTCATATAGCACGTCATGACCCACAGACGTTTAAGATAATAAACACATGTGGCATAATGTAAGTGAAAATGAGATTGTGTTCCAAAATTTCTTCAGCGGAACTATATTTTGAATAAAATATGTTTAAGGCTTCAAATGAAGTTATGAGCAATAGTGGATTTGTTTTCAAACCTATCTTTTTTTCAAACATTTGTTTATTCAATATCATATTTGCGTTCTTTGGACTAAATTTCATTGTTAAAATAGACTCAAGTTTTGAATACTTCTCTGTTATCATTTGAAAAAATATTTCCTAAGACTTATTTATTCTTGCAAATTACCAATTATTTTATAAAGTGTCATTTCATGAAACATTTGAATTTCATGTTTCATGTGCTGTAGGTTACAAGGTACAAGTAAAATGGCATAAGAGGCACCTATGGTAGACGCCAAATTAGCCAGTGCAAACAAGACATAATGTACAATCTTGGGAGATATAATTACAGTTTGTCGTTATCGGTTTTGATGCAACGTTGCAGAGATGTGTATATACACTGTAATGTAGATGCTTGCAGTAGGTCCTCGTAGATATTTAGTGGGTGATTGAGTCGTAGGGGGTCTTGGATCTATGTATAGAGAAACATATATATATGCCTCCGTATTAAGTCACAGCATGTATTCAAAATATCAAATTAATATGTACATCATACGTTATACAAATACAAAATGGAAGTAATGGTTCCCATTTTTCTATTATGATAAAAAGGAAGTGTTTTCTAAGAGTAGATCACACGCCCCTAACAATGAGAAAGAATGAATATTTCGACCCAGGGAGTGATGACGTTATTTAACATTACAATTCTTTATATCACGATGAACAACAAGCTTCACATCATTTCCGAGTTGAGTGCATATTTTTTCGAATTCGTGTTAGGTGTGAATTGTATTTCTCAAAACATAATTGACACTTTTATAATCTCAAGATTGTAGGTACCTTGCATTCTCTCCCAACAGGGATAGCACCGTCATAAATTCCTATACATCTGTCTTAATTCGATTTTTTTTCGGGATTCCGACAGTTTCCCCTAGATGATGTGAAGGAAAAATACTTATTTTAGATTAAACTTTGTAAATCATTTCATGAAAAATGAAAAAAGTGAAGATACGCCAAACAATAATTCAATTCTAAAAGATCTGAAATTTTGTCAAAGATTATTTTCAAAAAGCAGAACTAAGAATCATTTTATGACTTACAACTGTCCTTGATAAAGATATGACAACTATAAAATAAATGTATCCAAAATGGAAATAAAACCACAGAAGATAATATCTCAAAAAGGCAGAACAAGACCCTCCATATAATGTATAACATTTTGCATTGCATAAGAGTGGAAGAATAATCGTATTTTCTGTAATAAAATCTAATCAAATCCGCTTACATATGGAGATATGAAAATATAATTTCCACATATAAAAGTCCACAATTCAAGTGTGAGTGACATATTTTTTCCATTTAAGGCCAAAACAGAATACTTGAAAAATATTTCGAATAAACTCAAATAAATTTGCTTCTCTACAACCTTTTGGAGATTATTTTCTATATATTGATACCATTTATAACTCCTTTAAGTATAACACTGAATATTGAATTTAACAAGGGGATCTTTTGAATCGATTATCACGTAGGAACTGAAAGGAAAACATACCTGCGATATACACGAAATTAGCTTTAAATTTTATTCTCATTTAAATTCTATACCAACCGAAGCAAACGAGAAATGAATAAATTGTCGAAGAAGGGATACACCCCATTGTGATCCTCATCTCACATGGAAGAGAGTACCGGTCATTGTGATATATAGATATGTATAGTTACTAAACGTTACAGCAAATGGATCAACTGAAACACAACCCCAGCAGATGACGGGACACGCGGCCACTCCAGATGGCCCCCCTGCAAGGTGCGCGTTCCTCGCAGAACAGGAGGGTTTGAGAGAGGGTAGATAAAAGAGGACAGTACTCTGAGACAAATCATTCCAGCTCTCGTCTTCAGCAGCTCCACAGATCAGCCTCAACAGAAGTTTCGGATATCATTCCTGTTTTCTCATTCCTGCCGTAACCAGTTACAAGTCTTCTTAGCTCTTTGAACCTCTACTACCTCTCGATCAGCCATGGACGCCATCAAGAAGAAGATGCTTGCCATGAAGAGCGACAAGGACACCGCCATTGACAGAGCTGAAACCATGGACCAGCAGGTCAAAGATCTCGAGATTGAGAAAACCAAAGTTGAGGAAGATCTCCACGAACTTCAAAAGAAATATTCCAACCTCGAAGTCGAGTTTGACAGCACCAATGAACAATTGGGAGAAGCCAATTCAAAGCTCGAAGAGTCGACAAAGAAAGTGACAGAACTGGAACAAGATGTGAACAGCCTTTCCTCTAAAGTTACAATGCTGGAGGAAAACCTGGAGCAAAATGAGGAGAGGATGCAGACGGCGACCAATCAGCTGGAAGAAGCCTCCAAATCCTCGGACGAAACTGAGAGAGCCCGTAAGGTTCTTGAGAACAAGAGCAACGCTGATGATGAACGAATCGACCAACTGGAAACACAATTCAAGGATGCCAAGTTCGTTGCTGAAGAAGCTGAACGCAAATACGACGAGACCGCCAGAAAACTGGCCATGACAGAAGCCGACTTGGAACGTGCCACCAACCGGGCTGAAGCTAACGAAACCAAAATCACCCAGCTGGAAGACGAACTGCGAGTGGTGGGCAACAACATGAAGTCTCTGGAGAACAGCGAGAGGGAGGCAACTTCTAAGGAGGAAACCTATGAGGAAACCATCAGGGATTTGACCGACAGACTGAAGGATTCCGAGAACCGGGCTGCCGAGGCTGAAAGGACGGTCAACAAGCTGCAGAAAGAGATGGACCGTCTGGACGACGAATTGCTCACGGAGAAGGATAAGAACAAAAGCATCAACGAGGAGCTCGACCAGACCTTTGCAGAGATGGCTGCATACTAGGAGAAATGAACAGAAGAAGAGGATCTAGTGGGTTATCTCCCTTATCGTTGGCCAATTAGTGTTACCTCCCTTGTCACAGAGGCCGAAAACAACATACAGAGACATAGCGTGAAACATTTCGGAATTGTGAACATAACTTATAAAATGACATTACTTCAGATTTGAAATTATCTTTTTTATGTCAGATACTAAGTATTCTATGCGACAACCAGCTGTTTCTCAGAAATCACGAATAAAAGTATTCACTTCATAACTCCTTCTCGTTTCTAAAAGGGCGATAGAGCAGTCTGGCTGTTATTTAATATTTGGATTTCATCTGCCATTCAACATTTCAATCATTCAGCCATTCAAGTTTTAATTAATGTATAAAACAGTCTACAGAACAATATTCGAAAATATTGTAACGTTACAAATACATTGGGTCTCCAACAGACCTGTTTATAAAGTATAACAATATATTTTGTCACAAATAAACTTTGGAACATGATTTAAACATTAGAAATTAGGAAAAAACATGCCAGTTACTAAATGCTGGCTGATATAAAAGTAGTTCACGGTTCCAGATCAATATTTACTCACGCATGGCTAATGCAAAGGTGTCATAGTAATTAGACTAACTTATAAGTCCCTACGAGCTGCTGTGTACAACTATAGGCTCTGGTCTATATATAAATATGAATATCATGAAAAATATTGTAATATCAAACGACTGACTGAATATTCGTGATACAGTTCATATCTGGAAAAATAATCAAGGTCATTCTATTTGTTTACATCTTTGGTCTCTACCGATACCTAGACGTGACAGCCAAGATATTTTTCTTTATTTTGGGTCATTTTTTTAAAATCATATTATGGCGTCGTTTTTCCGTCAGTTCGTCAGTCTAAAAAAGTGTTACCTGTTTTGCAAAATCAACTTCTCCCACAGTTTTTTCTAGATCTCTCTGAAAAATGAGACATGTCTTGGGTATACATCGGTTATGCGCATATAGAAATTAAGGGTGGTTGCGATTTTTTTTCGAAAAGATTATGGCCCTTGCTATGAAGCATATGCACCATAACTTTTTGACACCCCTATCCTTCATGGCCGACCTAAAAATCTTGATGTAACCTTAGAGTATATTTTCTACATCAAGGTCACAGGTCAAGGCCGAGGTCACAAACATACTAATTATCCACCAGGGTTGTCAATGTTTTATAAATCTGAATTAAGCTAATTTCAACAAAAGAAAAACATCATTTCCTGTCTATAAGAAGACAATGGTTCTCTATGCCAGCCTCGAAAGTTCAACATCGATGTTCATTTAAAACGCTGTTAAGTGTACATCAATACGACACGTGGCAGGAACGTTGTGATCTCAATTCACTCTTTTTTTGTATTAGCTCACTATTCCGCTATCTGACAAATTGCCAAATCATATTATTTGTTTGAATATGCGTCATGTATCAGATTCAGAAGTTTAATTTGAATACTTGACACAACCATCTATAGTTAAGTTTATTTAAGTTCACATACATAAGTAAATACTTATAGAAATATACAGAGAAATATATTTAAAGGGACACAGAGTATGTTATTGGAGTCAGATATGTCGATCTATATTAATGATGTTTATTTATCGAGAAGAAGTGGTTGTTTATAAAAATCATCATCCTAGAGCTTATCGGTTCAATAAAGAGACAATAAACAGGTTTATATGGTAATTTGTGATCGAAAACCGGACACTTGCGCGCGCCAAT
Organism: Phorcus lineatus; assembly: GCA_921293015.1. NCBI lineage: Eukaryota > Metazoa > Mollusca > Gastropoda > Trochida > Trochidae > Phorcus > Phorcus lineatus. The sequence goes on along the minus strand of OV121086.1, from coordinate 37,109,869 downwards.
GACTCAAACGTAACTTTTAAAAGTTGTCTACAGCAGGCACAGAGTCAACTATGGACTGGTTATGTCTAGTAGGTCTGTTAAAAATTTTCATGAAAACTGGACGTAGAATTTAGATTTTTTAACATCTATATGGATGTTTTTGTATCATCCTTGAAAATAACCTAATTTTGGTATTTTAGAGATGACGATTCAAATTGAGGGCGGGTATTTGAGCTTAATACAGGGCAGATGGTATTTTCGCTCATATAAGAACCACAAACAAAATTTATGAATCGTACTCTATGTCACTTTAATACCTGTCACAGACATATAGAGTGAAGTCTTTTTAAATACTCGTCACAGACGTATATAGTGAAATTTATTTAAATACTTGTCACAGATATATAGAGTAAAATTTATTTAAATACTTGTCACATACATATATAGGTAAAAAAAAAAAGAATGGAATTACAAAAAGGTTATTAAAGAAAAGCATGTATCGAATGTACATTAAAACCCTTAAAGAAGCACAAAGTATGTTATTGGGGTCAAATGTGTCAAACTGTATTTACGATATTATGTGATCGAGAGGTCGCATGCTATTAGTTACACATCCAAATTGTCACACACTAATATTATGGGTCAGTGTACATCGAGAGTCATACCTGTTACCTATCTGATGAATGGAATGGTCCACTCGTTAGAGAAAGGAAAGACAACATTTGATTAGCACTATATTTTTTTTCTTACAACAGATCGAGAAGTAGTGATTCGTTCTGACAATTAACATGTCACGTGGTTATCAGTTCAGTACAGCCACAATAAACAGGTTACAGTCGGTATCTTTGATGGAAAATCTAACTCTTACGCGCGCTATTTACTCAACCGTAATTTTAGAAACGTCAATACAGCAGAAACAACGACAAGTATGGTTTGGTAGTGCTTAGTATGTAATTTAACTAATATTAAACCCCAACTCACCAGGCCGTTGCGTCATTGTTACCCCCCTCGCATAAACAACCAAACAAATAATACAAATAAGATTTTTAAGACGCACTTAGTATTACTTGAAGAGGCAGTAGCATGCTTTTTTCAGTGTTATGATTGCAAGACAGTGTTGTTTAATCAAAATCAGTTCTAAACAGAATTCATGCTGATCCATTTCATGCAAAAAATGGCCGCCAGTTTTATTTTGCTTTACACTTGATTCTTTATAACTTCTTCTACGACAACGGATGACCGGGTTGAATAATCTGCTGTTTGACGCTCTGAATATAACAAGTTGAGCATCAACTTATGTTTATGTTGGGAACATTTGAAAAATGAAGAATTTATTTTTCTTTTGGAGACCGTCTAAAATTCAAACATATATTTCTATATTTTTTGAAGTGTGTGAATAGCCTGATCCAAGGTCTGTGGTTTAACCTAGATTGCAACAAAAATTCAAACAGAAGCATACAGCTGTTTTAGGCATTTAGTGATTGCTACTAGTGATAGTAAGATGTCCCATAACAAATACTGCAGTGGGCCATTGTCATTGGCCGGGGTAAATTGCGAAACATCATTGAACGAGTTTTGTGACTTATCACGCTTCTACGGAGTTGTTGGAATCATGGATTCAACATCAATGAACTTCATTTGGGGTGAATCCTTGCAAATTATAGAAACGAACCAAATGAATTGATGAATTTTATTCATGATGACACAAACAAAACATATGAAACATCAGTAAGTGATCAGTAAGATACATATAAACCCCTCGTGGAATGTTGCAAGAGGATGCTCCTTTGTCGTCAATGTCAAGCAACCGATTGGGAAGTGTACGTGTGCAGGTTTGGACTAAACTTTAGATCAATACTACATTAAGACTAAGACAAATAGTGTACCTAGCGAATAACCCATTAGAATACATAAGTATATGTTAGATCATACGGATCATATGGTACCGATGGTAGCTTCAAATTATTTACGAGGTTCCCAATATATGAGAGATTGTCAGCTTTATGATAAGGGAGATAATTCATTAGGGAAATGAAACCCAGGCTCAGTATCCAGCCAACTCTGCGAAAGTTTGTTCGAGCTCTTCATTCATGCTCTTGTTCTTATCCTTCTCCGTGAGCAGCTCGTCGTCCAGACGGTCCATCTCTTTCTGTAGCTTGTTGACCGTCCTCTCAGCTTCGGCTGCCCGGTTCTCGGAATTCTTCAATCTGTCGGTCAGATCTCGGATGGTCTCTTCATAGGTCTCCTCCTTAGAAGTTGCCTCCCTCTCGCTGTTCTCCAAAGACTTCATGTTGTTGCCCACAACTCGCAGTTCATCTTCCAGCTGAGTGATCTTGGTCTCGTTCGCTTCAGCTCGGTTGGTAGCACGTTCTAGGTCGGCGTCTGTCATGGCAAGCTTTCGGGCGGTCTCGTCATATTTACTTTCGGCCTCCTCGGAAACGAACTTGGCATCCTTGAGTTGGGTTTCCAGTTGGTCGATTCGTTCATCATCAGCGTTGCTCTTGTTCTCAAGAACCTTACGGGCTCTCTCAGACTCGTCCGAGGATTTGGAGGCTTCTTCCAGCTGATTGGTCGCCGTCTGCATCCTCTCCTCACATTGCTCAAGGTTTTCCTCCAACATTGTTACTTTGGAGGAAAGGCTGTTCACATCTTGTTCCAGTTCTGTCACCTTCTTTGTCGACTCTTCGAGCTTTGAATTGGCTTCTCCCAATTGTTCATTGGTGCTGTCAAATTCGACTTCGAGGTTGGAATATTTCTTTTGAAGTTCGTGGAGATCTTCCTCAACTTTGGCTTTCTCAATCTCGAGATCTTTGACCTGCTGGTCCATGGTTTCAGCTCGGTCAATGGCTGTGTCCTTGTCGCTCTTCATGGCAAGCATCTTCTTCTTGATGGCGTCCATGGCTGATCGAGAGGTAGTAGAGGTTCAAAGAGCTAAAAGACCTGTAACTGGTTACCGCTGTAAACAAACAACTCACTAAGGCAGGAATGGGAAACAGGAATGATATCCGAAACTGCTGCTGAGGCTGAAGTGTGGAGCTGCTGAAGACGAGAGCTGGAATGATTTGTCTCAGAGTACTGTCCTCTTTTATGTACCCTCTCTCAAACCCTGCTGTTCTGCAATGAGCGCTCACCTCGCAGGGGGGACATCTGCATACGCCGGGCCTTGTTCGGTGTTGCGTAACAGTTGATTCATATTCGCAAAACTTAGTAACTATAGATATTTAGATGTAACGAGAGCTCTCGAGTGTCCCTGCTGAGGACATGCTACCTTTTACATAGAACTGCGCATCTGTTTGCTTCTGAATTTAAATTCAGTTTATGAAAACTTCGTATTTTAATGAACTCATATTTAACAGGAGGTAAATATACACTAATGAGAAATATTTGTAAGCAAACATGGCCTAGGGCATATTTCCATCATCGGTGTGTCAGTGAACTAAAGTGAAAAAGGTTTTAGTTAAACATATTTTTAAAAATAAGTAGATGTTTACTCTGCTCTTCTCTTAAGAATAAAATATACTTTTTATTGTGATCACTTGAAAACAATATTTTTAAAAAGTTGTGATTTTATGATAAAGTTTCAATAATAATATGAGGTTTTTTTTATTGGTCCAATGATTTCAGAAAATTAAAAGCATTTCTAGGAAACATTTAACGGTAAATTTACCAAAGCATTTATAACATCATTAAAATATTAAATAGAACATTGGTTTAAACATATTTATTTCAAAAAGAACATTTGCGAGTATAGTCAGGAACGGGAGTGTTGCAAGGCGCCCTAAGTGAGTTTTTTAAAAAATTAATTGCAATACTTATTTTTGGAAAATGCACACTTCATCTATGTCAAGTCATAGGCAATGAATGCAGTAATCTAAGCACATTTTCCATCTTGGTTTTGCCACTGAAACCTTCAATGGAAACTGATTTTCTATGGAAGTTTTAGTAGAACTCTCATCTCAGTTCTTCATACGAAGTATTGTTATGTCATTAACTATAATTGTGCAAGTTTTAAATTATGCTTTTGTTGAAAATAAACCAGTAACTAATTCATTGTCGAGTCATGATACAAAGTATTGTGTCGGACACAAATAAAATACATATATGTGTAACTGATCAATGATGCTTTCAGAGCAGGCAAACTGGTTCCAAAAGTTATGGAAATCAGTTATGTAATTATATAATTATATATATTATAAAAATGTATTTTCTTAAATGGTTACAACTTTTTAACTTTCTATATCATGTTTTATAATTTAACTATATCATTTTGTCCCTTTTATCCGCCCCAAACGCTATAGTGTCTCTTAAGCCATTTTTGGCTGGATGTATGTATAATTTTACCAATATACCAATGTTTTTTATGTGTGTACATGCATGTGACACTCTAATAAACTATATCTGTCTGTCTGTCTGTCTGTCTGTCTGACTGTCTATGTAATGATATCTTATGTTGGCAGGGCAGGGTAAAGTAAAAGACAACGCGTTCGAGTAATATGAATACTTTGAAACGGTAGTCACAGCTTTAATTTTTGTGGTACGTTCGTTGATTTTGCCACAATGTCTTTTTGCCTATCCTACGCCTTATTTTTCGCTATTAGATTTAACAAAAAAGTTTCAATTACCAAATTATAGTTCCTATAGCGTTATATTTAAAAAGTATACCAACACTCCGAGGTTACTATAGATGCGCTATTAGACATATTATTTGTTGTGACTTCCCTTATTACAATGTTAGAAAGTTGTGACGACCGAAAGGAATAGTTTAAAATTTCTCATGATATAAAATTTACTTTATAAACAACATTGTATCAAAATTGAAACTCTGGGTAGAACAAAAGATAATACGTTGTTAATTGATGGATCATGAACATTTATATGTTGCAAAGATACTCGTGACTGTTCATAACATGTTGATGAATACTGTAAACTTTTTTTATTGTCGAGTTACCATGTTTCGTCGTTTTCTACTAGAGACAGTACCATCAGGGTTTTGAAGAAACCAAATATGGGGGAAAATTCAGTTTATGGAACTTTACATACAACCTAAATGTTCGTAAGGAAATCAGAATGAATTTTTTTTCTGAATACTGTGTTTTGCCCATGCATTCATTAAAAACATCAACTGATATGAAATAGACTTAAATTTAGTCTCCACAAAAGTTAATTAAACCCCTGCTACGACGCAGTTGGGGGTATATAGCGCTCCAGATGTCCGTCCGTCCGTCTGAAATCGTTTCCGCAGCATTACTCGAAAAATATGTGACTTAGAAACAAATTGATATGATTGTTACCTATGGGATGTTGAATTGCCGTATCGGGGTTAAAACTTAGGGTGAAATATGATGAAAACCGGTCAAATTTCTCGACTTTATCTCCCCCCCCCCGTACCATATCTCGAAAATTCTTTGACTTTGAAACTTCATATTTTGTATAAATGTTATCATTATGTGCCTTTAAAACTGCAGTGTTCAAAATGTATCGTCTTGACTTGGCCTAAATGACCAACGACTATGTTGCTTTCCCGAAGCATTAATCGAAGCTACAATGTATGCGACTTTGAAACACTAAATTTAGCATGAATTTACCATTGGGTGTTGGTGTTCCTTCTAGTGATTGAAACGTTAGGGTGCAAATCGTTTCTGATTTTTTTCCAAAGAACAGCTAAACTACATGTTCGATAATAGTTGCATGCGTTTGATTTACACTTAACAAGACATCGTGTTTAAGATCACCTTCTTTCTTTCAATGTGATCACCTTCTTTCTTTCAATTTGATCACCTTCTTTCTTTCAATGTGATCACCTTCTTTCTTTCAATGTGATCACCTTCTTTCTTTCAATGTGATCTTCAATCAATGATATGGTTGACTGAAACACGGATTTCAAATGATTAATGTTGCATCAGGTGATCAAACAAACTGGCGGGAATGTGAACTGTGCTATACATAAAGATTTGTGATCTTAGTAACGAAGAGAGTTGATTCCGGATCACTTGTAACAAATGAATAGCTTTACTTAACCTTGAATCAATAATTGATTTACCAAAATGATCATATTGAAGGTTGATCACAAAGCTTGATCCTATAAACTTGTTTTTTTCCTTATTGGTTATTTGAGGGAAGTTGTGTCCTCTTAAGAGTTTAAAGAAATACTGAATACCTTTCGTTTATCAATATGCAAATAGGCAGCAAAATAATTCTGGGTAAAAGTGCAGGAATTGTGTAAAATTATGAAAGACCATAGCCAGACGCTATGTTGAGTTTCTTTTTTAATTGTGAATGGATTGAATGTAACCTGTATATTTGTAAAGTTTATTCCCACCTTTCTTGATTCGTTACATGTTTATTGTTTAAAATAACTAAGGACAAATTTCCTTCATGATCTTTCAAAGACTAGCGCCAATGGTAACACCTAGCATGTCTTGATGTTGATAGCAGTCATGATTTCATCCATCGGTAAGTTAAATAACAATTTCATTAACACAAATTTTGCTAAAGAAAAAAGTAAACGAATTCTCCTATTTTACCACTTTGATGAAATGGACAATAGAGTTGGTATGTAACAAGTGATTTCAATGTTTCCGAGTATGTGCTTATTTTTTAGGTACATTTATAGTTTTGAAAGTATTCAGGGAGTTAGTATTTATACCGTATGGCGTCCTTAATCTCCTCAATAAATATTTTAATCAATTTTTAATTAATAAATATATTTAATCCAGAAGTTGTGATTTTTTAATGAAGTATATTCCGAGTCCACTTCGTAATAGCTATCATAAAGATTTGGTAGCCTTCAAAACTACATAGGCTCCTTTTCACATAGCCGTAAAGTAGCTATACGCAAGCAAGTGTACCTCAGCGTACAGTTAAAGACTTGAAGTTGAGGTACGTTTAAAGTACCTAGGCTCCCTTTTACGTACCAGTAAACTGGTTATAAGCCACCGTTTGTACCTTAGTATTTAGTTTAAAACTTGCACTTTAGGTAACTTTATTTAAGGTTCCTTTGTGATACCAGCCGGAATAAAACCGGTGACCAACGATGTTTTGATATCGGCGCATACGATTGCAAACACTAGAAGCTTGTCATAATATTTTGTAAATGTAAATGTAAATGTTTCAATTTTGATTGGTGTTTAGACATAGCTGTCATGTCCAAAGTACGCTCGAAGTAAATCATCTTGTCGTCATAAAGTTATGCCGAATAAATAAGCTTAAGTTCTTATATCTTATAGAAATTGTTTGGAAATATAGAGAGCACATCATGCCCCTACTAATATGTTTACGAACACAAAGTACTACATTGTTCATATTTTATCATTTTTTTATTCGGTGAGACACCAACATATATACATATGATACAATAGTGAAAGATCAGTAGTGACATAATTCAGTGAGATTGAAGAAATTCCGTTTGGAATGTTAACAACAAGTTTTCATTCTGTGCCGGCAAATCATATCCGGGATGCCTATAAACATCCGTCTGCATAACAATATAAACATATCATATACAAAATATGTTTTTTGGATTTGTATAGTTTAAATGAAGACATAAATTCGCAAGTAAACATATGTAATTAAGGCAATAAGAAATAAAGTCTATTTACAAATCCGGTATCGAGGATAAGTCTACTGGACTTGAATTGACTGCCCCTACATGAATCTTCCTAAGGACGATGACCGAATACGAGTACTCGAGTCCAAATGACGACAGCAAGGGAGGCAACCTTCAAGGTCTTTACGTAACCCCAGATTCCTCATCTCTTAGTATGCAGCCATCTCTGCAAAGGTCTGGTCGAGCTCCTCGTTGATGCTCTTGTTCTTCTCCTTCTCCGAGAGCAGCTCGTCGTCCAGACGGTCCATCTCTTTCTGTAGCTTGTTGACCGTCCTCTCGGCCTCGGCAGCCCGGTTCTCTGACTCCTTCAGTCTGTCGGTAAGATCTCTGATGGTTTCCTCATAGGTCTCCTCCTTAGAAGTTGCCTCCCTCTCGCTGTTCTCAAGAGACTTCATGTTGTTGCCCACTACTCTCAGTTCGTCTTCAAGCTGGGTGATTTTGGTTTCGTTAGCTTCAGCACGGTTAGTGGCACGTTCCAAGTCGGCTTCTGTCATGGCCAGTTTTCTGGCGGTCTCGTCGTATTTTCGTTCAGCTTCCTCAGCAACAAACTTGGCATCCTTGAATTGCGTTTCCAGTTGGTCAATTCGTTCATCATCAGCGTTGCTCTTGTTCTCAAGAACCTTACGGGCTCTCTCAGTTTCGTCCGAGGCTTTGGAAGCTTCTTCCAGCTGATTCGTCGCCGTCTGCATCCTCTCCTCACACTGTTCAAGGCTTTCCTCCAACATTGTTACTTTGGAGGAGAGACTGCTTACATCCTGTTCAAGTTCTGTCACTTTCTTTGTTGATTCTTCAAGCTTGGAATTGGCTTCTCCCAGCTGTTCAGTGACACTGTCAAACTCAACTTCGAGGTTGGAATATTTCTTCTGAAGTTCGTGAAGATCTTCCTCAACTTTGGCTTTTTCAATCTCGAGATCTTTGACCTGCTGGTCCATGGTTTCAGCTCGGTCAATGGCTGTGTCCTTGTCGCTCTTCATGGCAAGCATCTTCTTCTTGATGGCGTCCATGGCTAATCGAGAGGTAGTAGAGGTTCAAAGAACTAAGAAGACTTGTAACTGGTCACCGCTGGTTAGCTTGTTAACGTCGGTGGCAGTTGTAGCTTTGTAACGTTGGTGACAGACAACTCAGCCAGTCCAGGAAGGATATCCAAATCTATTGTTGAGACTGAACAGTGGTGGAAGAAGAAGCTTGAATGATCTGTCTTGGAGATCTGTCCTCTTTTATATCTACCCCTACAGACTCCTGCTGGTCAGTGAGGAACGCGCACCTTGCAGGGGGGACATCTGGCCTCACAGAGCCCGGGTATATGCCGGTATTATGCAACAGTTGCTGCATTCGCAGCGATATCTGAATAACGATTTTATTGAAATGGCGTTAAGGGTTTCTGTTATCGTTTTAGGTTCTACTTAATTAACGATTGCATGTATGGAAAACTTACAGTAGATACATATACTTTTAATACTTTTAATTGTAGCGCCATGAGCATGCTTTCGAGCGTGGATTTGTGCGCAATATAAATATGCACTATTATTATTATTATTATTATTAGGTCTTCAAGACATAGTCTGGAAGACCTATTGTTATTATCCTGTTTATTATTATTATTATTATTTGCATTTTTTTTGTTACGCAGATACAGCCAAAACGGCTGCTGCAAATTCGACCAAATTTTGCATGCTGATAGCCCATACTGAGGAATAGATGTGCGAAGCTTTTCAGCTTGATCGGATCATGCGTTAAAGGCACAGTACCACTCAAAGTTTCGAAAATTAACATTGGAAAAAATTTCAAAATGCACTTAGAGACTTGCAACTTTTTTTAAAAGATGCGCAATTACATTTGAAGGAAAAAAGTAAATCATGGCAAATTCGTAGCTTGCATACTTGCGCCGCCATTTTGCTTTATTTGACTTTTTTGCATTTTTGCACCCTATGCATCTTTGACAATCTTCTTCTCTGAAGATACTTGCATCTAAGAGCTGAAATTCATACTGAATGTAGCTGAAGCATTGTAATTTTGAATTTGACCTTTTCAAGGTCCTAACGTTAAAACTTTTCTCACAGCAACCCTTCAAACTCAAGCAACATAGCTCATGTGATCATGTTCAAAGGGCGATAACTCAAAAAGTTAGACTCACAATTGCACTAATTCTTCAAGCATGTAAGACCAGTAAGTGCACATTACGGAACAGTTAAAACATTGATCGCGAACAGTCATTTACGTTCACAATTAACCAGCAAAATCGGCAAAAATCTTTTGACCAAACTTTAACATGGGGTAATTTTTCAAAATGCACCTACAGACTTGAAACTTGTTTTGCATGAAGCGTCATAACAGTACAAACGAAAAAGTCAATCATGACAAATTCATAACAAGCATAGTTTTTGCGCATTATCAACTTCTTTGCAATAATCACAGTTTGCTTATGAGATTTTGCCCCATTATCACTAACCATTAACCACTAAGACACAAAAAAACATGCGAAGGTCAAACACTGTGTGAAGTTCAAGCAGGAAGTCTTGAAGACCTAAGTACTGCCTTGGCAGTCCTAGTTATTATTATTATTATTTAAACACTTTTTGAAAAGAAATTGATGAAGACGAGAACATATAATTAAAGTTAATGTAAAATGTAAAAATCGTGAATATGAAAATGCTCATTAAAAGAGCGTAATAATTGCATAATATTCTCATTTTCTTCTTTGTTGTTTTTTTTCTTTGAATTTTACAATATGATAACATATATCCGGGTATATATTTGCAATGTGAGCACTCACATTATTGAAGTTTCAGTTCATTTCATGAAATTTTAGTGTTAATATAATCATAAAATCGAAAATGGAACAGCAAATTTAAGAATAGAAACATGCAAGTTATCATTGTTGTTATCGTTTGATTCTATTTTTGTTTTGTTTCTTAAAATCTCAAAGTAAATGTTAGCGTTTACCCTGTTTAGTTCCGATGATTGGACCTCCGCAAGTTGTGCAATCACGTCATTAAGATTTAGACTCATTTAATGTCGAAATGGTATGAGAATAATCATAGATAAACGCTTAAAAGATTTATTGATTTTATGAGGAATTTTTGCGTTTGGTTGTTGGTAAATTTTTCATTTTAAATATTTTGACATATTTTAATGCCAAATGAGAACATAAAAGATCTTAAATATATTAATGTTTCTGCGAACTTCTAATTTTCGTGATATTACTACTAATTTCACATATGGTAAATTTATTCCAGAGAATGTTTACATAACATAAAGTGGACCCCTAACAAGGCCTCAGTCTGTCAAAATGTGCTTAGGTTACCTAATTAAAGGTGCGGTATGGTAGTCTTGAACTCCATGGTCCCGAAATTTAAGATGTTTCCTTTTATGCAACAATGTTATTTAACAGCTTGATATAAAACCATGTCTGTTTGAAACGCAAACCTCATGAAATCATTCTTCAGATAGGCTATTCTTTTCACAAGCATAAATGTGTATGGTGGCAGGCATGTTTTCGGCGCTTTTTTTCATGCTACATTGACATCGTCAATAACGAGGGCCTTTGGGTTGGTTTTATCAGTTTTCCTTATAACCCAACAGAATTACCTTAAAAGACTTTGTAAAAACGTTAATTACACTGCCATTTTTCAGATTATAATGAATTTATGCTGATAACATGTAATAGACTTCAGCGAACATTAAATTCTGTTCATATCACGTTGATGGTTGAGTGAATATATTTTTATGTCAATGATTTCGTGTGGTTCACGATTCCAATATTCGTTAACGCAGAGCTTATTGTTCCGCTACTCCATACTATAATGAAAGGTGCATCCGACGAATCCTTTTTCACTAATTAAAACACTTTGTAATTTTTTAATACAATAAATATGAACAAGAGAAATGCTTGTTAATATAACATAATTCGGACAGCAAAGTTAACGATCGGATATTCAAATAACCAATGGAAATGTTGTCAGTGTTCATCCCTTCCGTATATTGCGCGATTGAAAATAACCACAGTTTCTGAAATCATCCGATGATAACGATGACCGAGTTGGGAGATTTTACACGCGCTTCCAGCGGAGCTGATTTCGATCTTGGGCGTGTTCATTGATATCATATGGTTTATAACAATCTTACGAAAGGCATATTTGTCAAGACAAATCAAATGTTCGGCCAGGTTTACAACCTGAAAATGCCCCATGATGCCAAAATAGACTCAATATTTTTGCGATGCATCTCTAGTTAATGTTTGAAAGGAGAATTGATAATTCTTTAAAATTCGGGATATGGTGAGGCTAATTCTTTCAAATTGTAAAGAATACATCTCACGTTTTAATTCGTCTCAACACGAGTGGCATATCCACTCTACTCACCTCACCTCACCATACCAATCATTACAAAACCAACCTCACATTAAGTTATAACCTAACTTGTATGAAAGATTGAGGGTCTTAGTTTACAGTCGATATTTTTTTCTGCAAGTACAAATTTAATCATTATGAAATAAGAGGTTTAGTTGATTCACTAAAAAAATGTCTATCTTACTTTTCAAATCAAGGTAATGTCGGTGGGTAATATTTGCATACACTATGAACTTGTAAATAGAAGCGCACATAAAATACACAGCTAAGAGGGTACAAGCATTCAGGGAGTTCATGAATTATCAAATCAAGGTAATGTGTGCGTAAACTACTGATCGCAGCGTTTGCCATAACGACTAACCGCTTGCAATTGAGAAGTAGGATAAGTGAAATCGTGTCAATGTCAGTTTCTTGTAATCCAATTTTCAAAGGGCTTTAACGACTAGAAATTCATTGAAAACTTATTGAATTAAGGATGGGTATCGCTCCTCATTTCTGTATTGCAATACGTATTGCAATATTAGTTCTTTTCATATTTCAGTTTTCCCTACTCTCAGCGATTAGAACAGTGATCAAATGCTCAACTGGTCGTCGTTTTGTTAAGAGAGATAATTCAGTGACTGGTTTCGGACATGTCCATGCTATTTCCATTTTGCCAGTTCACATTTTCTTTTACTACTTTCAGTAAAATCACGTTTTTCACGCAATTTCACACCGAAATTGTTAATTTTAAAACCACCGATATATTGGATTTTGTCAGATGTGTGTACCGGTATTACTCGCGTTGTTTCTGTATTGCAATATACCGATATATCGATAATACCGCGCACCCTTATATTGAATACTATCATAGGTACATTTACATAGGTAAACTTTAAATTGTAGACGTACGATTTTAAGACATTATGCAATCACTCATGTATTCGAGTCTATTTAGACTATATTTTAACTATAAGGACAATAAAGGATGAACATAATTTGAGAATTTTCAAGTTTCACGTAAGACACAATTAATCAACTCACATTGCCACAAATATTTGGACAAAGCAAGCAAGAATCTGATTTGACTGATGTAAATTTATCATTAATTTTTCTTACATTAATGACATACTTTCAAAATTTAAACTACACCCTCTAAAACTTCCGATGTTTTGTAATTTAATTTGCAAATGTGCACTCAAATCACGAACGGTAAAATCGTTATTCAATGGACCACACCATGAGAACTCAAAAGATCGTCATAATCAAGTGATGAAAGGCAATGGCAGAAGAGCAATTTTTTGTATACAATTTTGTATTTCATATAATTTAAATAGAAATTAATTACTTCAGTAATTCAAAAGCGTTAGATCGTACTGCAAATTCATGGCGTTAGTGATCCACTCAATTTTATTTACAACCTATTTTTGGTTTTTACTTTTATCCCCACATTCGACAAAGTGTCCAAAACAAGAGAAGCGCTCGTAAAATATTAATTTTAAGTCGTACTGCCACAATGGGGAAAATTTTCAATGATTTCCTTACATTTGCATGGAAATAACAAATCATTTCTACATGAATATTACTGAATACACTTAGATAAATTTTGAAAGTAAGGAGCTCATGTAATTTTTAAACATTCCAACTTTCCTGTATGTTATTCTCCAATAATATAAAAATAAATTTCATAAAGTAGAAAAAATTGCATTTGTTTATCATTTTTGTCAAATTTGGATGATAAACAACAAAACACTGAGCATCTATGCAAATTTATTTGGCTGTAAAAATATCTATATTATTCTATGTCGCTCACACATTAGACTAGAAATATTTCATAATGAATGAGAAAGAACATACTATCTATCACACAAGACAAACATATTTGTTGATCAATCTGATAGACAAAATTGAAATCATCAGTTCACAATCATACATCTCAATTTCATCATCATTAACATAACACTTAGGTAATTTGACAGATTTAATTTAAAAATATATACCTTCATACCAATCGAAACTAACAGATCTACATTTTACAAAGTTACCATAATATCTAAATCATTATATTCTACACATGTTCATGAATCTCAAGAACATTAACATGAATAGTGTTACCTAAATATATAATAGAGCCATGGCTCTGTAGAACATCAGTTTTGACATTTCATTCAGGGAAGAAATATTTTTTGTTTAAGTTTACAGACATTCCATGTCATACCATGAACCCACTGTGCCTGTTAAGTCTGATGAACTATTAAATTCAATAAATTTTCTCCAAAATCCTTCAGTTTATAGCATTTGTTGATAAAATAAAAATTCTTTAAGGATATATAAGTCATAGCTGTACTCATATTAGCAATTTGGAGATATCTTGATTTCTGACTTAAGACAAAATGAGAGAAGGGAGGATGAACCATCAAAAACAACGGAGACCTCGGCCTCAAACATTTATTCATTTGCTTACATGTTTGAACTATTAGTCCAAGCCTACATGACTATGCTGAACGGTGAGTAGACTAGCTGATCTTCACTTTAGACACAAAGACAGGAAATCATGTCTAGAAAATATCGATTAATAAAAAGATTTACACTGAAATGCAAAAGAAATAATTATACATACACATATTATTATTACATACACATATTATTACATTTGGATGTTATACATTGATAACATCTATTTGATGCCTTCTGAAAAAATCTATTAAATGTTGAATACACAAAAAAAATTGCAAAAATAAGACATTTAAAAAAAATATATTTATATTCTTGCTCTTTCTAACTCTTCTGTGGCAGGCAATAGTTTACTGCTCGTGGATCTCCAGTTTTGTTTCTAGGTAGTCAACTGAGGGGGGTTAATTTGACTTTTTCTGTGAAAAAGGGTTCCTTCACGAAGAGATATAGCTTCCCTATTTAACAATTTTTAGACACCAAGCTAAGGAATGACACTGGATCTGGATTTATCAAACTACTTTTTTCATTCTGAATAATGTTAGGATAAGTTATTCTTTCAAAATTGCAGGTTTCAAATAGCTTTCATAGAGAAAGACTGAAAGAATATTATGCTTTGCTTCAGTTATCCCATGACTAGTTACATAATGGACTGGAGTATTAGCTACATAACCATCATGTAGATATATATATTTTTACAACCTGCAAAGAGTTATGATAAACTTGCTAGAGGTATTTTGAGGTCGATTTTCACTCCTGAATAATGAAGTGAATCAAGCCACAATAGCACTATAGTTAAGTTCCCTGAAAACAAGGGACAGGCGCCCTTACAACACTGAGTCATGACCCTCTTAGTGGAAGGGATGTGTGTGCCAATGGGCTCTGTTCCTTAGACTCGGTGGGATTCATATCTTAGAAGTTTAACTCGAGGCAAAACTTTCACAGCTGCACATATATCCTGAGGTCAAGATATGAGGTTCAGGCATCTACAACCTTGCACATGTGCTGTTTTTTTCAAATATAACCTCTGAAAGTAGGGGACGAGATATATGTCTCCCTTCAAAAGAAGTGATTACTTGTTTTCTAATACCAACTATCTTTCACATTTAATTTGTGTGCTTTATAACTATGAACTATATTGCTAGTAAGATTTAGCTTGATTGTCTCCCTTGTATCACATTTCATTTTTATTGTAATTTTCAAGAATGGTAATGATACAACATAATATCATGGATGACAACTTCTTTATTTATGTCACACAAAGTTTCTGGGCTACATCTTGCCCTTCAAATGCCCTTGGAAAATGCCTTTGAAGAATTTCACAGGGTTGTGACTCTCAACATGATATACTTCATTCTTCAAATAGAAAGAGTTAATTTTACCACTGATATTGATTAAGGGAATATTCATATACTTCATTTAAATATACCTGTAAGTATCTGTCATGTACAGTCTAACTATACCTAAAAAGTCTTAGTTATACTACAAACTATTAAAAAAATCTTTTTGAATCCATTCAAGAGATGTCAAGCAATACATACATGACAAATTCAATTTAAATACACTTTAAAAAAATTTGAGAATGACTTCTGTATAAAAGGTTTATAGAAATTAAATGCAAAAGAAACTGGATTTCTTAGAGCACCACTCTTACTTATTCCCTTCTTTAGCTGGATCAACATTACAATTGAATAGAGCCCTCCCCTCACCTACTCAAATATACAGTAAACCATAAGCCATGTGCATTATTCTAGTAGCTTAAAAGTGAACACATGTTAGGAAATAAACAAATGTCCAGAAATACTATATATGTCTCATCTATCGGTAAATGAAGATCTTTGGCATCAAATTGATTGGTAACTTCAAAACACTAAATCCAACAAAGATTAGTTCCATTAGTATATATATATACCAAATCTTGTCACCCATTTCTGTATAATCACTCTAAGTTTCTTCCTACCCAAACTGACAAAATCATGTATAAGTGTGTATCAAACATGCAAACAAATGCCTAATGTGAGTTGTTTTCATCAATTCTTATTTTTATTCGGTGATAAACTAACTCACTTGATATGTACAACAGATGAATCCAAGATGGCCTGACTCTCCATTACCTGATAACTCTCAATCTAGTCCGAAAGCTATTTTTATTCAATTTATGAAACAAAGACAAAAATACTCTTTTGAATTTTTTCTCCATAAGCATATTTAATAAACTAATTGATATTGTAAATAATCACGGGTGCTTCGCCAAAACTCAGTTTTATGAAATAAGATTGAAATTTTCCCCTTAAAAAGCTGCCATCCTAGACCAAATCTTATCAGTAGTCTCTGAAAAGCCTTATTTCATGCACTCATAAAACTAAAACAAAACGATTCGTTCATCCTAATGATGAAATCATTTTGAAGAATTGATGGGACAGTTAGCGGTAGGTTTTCTTCTGTATTCCTGAGAAGACTGTTCCTTGAACTACAGACCGAGTCAGGTTTCCATGAAGTTGCTGAGCACACTCAATCTCCTCTTGGCGTTTGTCTGAACAGCGAGTCTCTGCCAGCGGGCTGGGGGCCACACGATGTGGGACGCTTTGGCACTGATCAAAGCTAGAGATACCTGCAATAGATGATGTTATTGTGTATTGTTACCAGGGTATCTCACACTGAGTGTTTGGAATCTTTTAAAGTCTTTTCTTGCAAGAAGGTCTTATGGTTTGAATAAACCAGCTCTTCTTGAACTTTGACAGGATTTGCAAGGAAGGGTATACTGTTAAGTGTATTGAAAATCACACAAGGACAAGTTTGCTCCAATTTTTTGCAACTTTTGACAATTGTCTCATCTTAATCAACCAATTATTGGCGTATACTAGGTATATACTAGGTGTATATAACCAAACCGGTAGTACACATATATTGAAAGGCTTTTTAGTTTGGACATCTCGTATGATCATCAGTTCAACAAATGCGAATTGCATGATGAGATATTGGTCAGTCTTTATATTCTTTCTTTTCAATCTTCTGTAAAAAGTACTTTCAAATTCTATTTGGATATTCCATATTTTTATTTGCGTTTACTATTTCATTATCAATTCCACTTTTTCATTTTACAAAATGAAATTGACCAAAGTCAGAAGACAATAAGGTTATGATGCGAGATTCAAAGCAAATCTATATCTAAAAATTTATACATATCTAACCAATAAATAAGTTGCACTTTTGTTCATGTCACAGGAGTTGGTTACGTAACTGATTCCACCAGCCAAAGCTATAAGGAATGCTTATTGCCCCATCCAATCCTTCAATAGCTTGAGAGTCAAGCTTTGGAATTATGCATCAATTGTGACCTACTCAGGGTGAAGATGACACTAGGGAGTTGCACCAGCCCAAATGTCACAGAAAAAAACAGGAATAATCCTTAATTTGGTAGAGTGCCTGACTTTCACTCGGACTCACATCCAACTTGAGATGATCTAACCGACACCATTTGCAACATAGATATAGTAAAAAACAAATCATTGATGTTGTCTCTCACCGGCCCGAAGAAGTTGCTGTCCATGCTGTGTTGGTGGTGGTCGCCCTCCACCCAGCAGTAGCCCGTCGGGACGTGGACTTCCGGCTCCTTGTAGGCTAATGTTCTGCAGCACATTGATCAGGGCACATATTCACTATTATTGAAGAGTATCAGGGTATTCTTTGAAAGAGGAGGTCACTAATGGCTGAGATATTGCCCTAGTGCCCTAACAATAACTCACTCATTTGAAAGAAAAAGGTGTGCTTTTAAAACCATATATATACACTTTACAAATATTTATTTGATTACATGGATGAAATATTCATTTACGGGAGGCTCAAGAAAAGGAAACAAAGTTTTATCTGCAAGGTGGATGGTTTTGGTACAATTTCAGCATTAAGGGTTTTGGTACAATTTCAGCATTAAGGGTTTTGGTACAATTTCAGCTTTAAAGGGTTTTGGTAGTTTTGGATGACCGAGAAGAGGCGGATGCAACCTTGGAAACTAATGGACAACATTATTAGCTCAAATCATGTTTTCCGATAGGTCATATCAATGAATTATAAAAAAACACAAATAAATGTGCGATCTGTTTTAAATTTTTCGCATCAAGGAGTGACAACACTTTCGATAAAAAAGCTTTTCCTAGCACAAGCAGCTGGGTTATGAAACTAACAGATGTTCAATCCTTCAATAAGCTTCAGAAACGAAAATAACTTACCTGATGGTATCACCTTCTAAAGCTACGATTCTTTTGATTATTTTCTGATCAGGGTTGAAAGGAGATCTGAAAAGGAAGGAAGACGATAAACAAACCAAGCAAAGGAAAGAGATTGTATGAAGATATACTTGCATGTCATATGAATCTTCTCTTGCTCCAAGTCATCACCGACAATAAGGCAGCTTTAATCACACTTAATTATTCTGATAGAAGACAGGAAGATGAAACAGGGCAATGTTTAGACCATGCAAATATGATATAAACTACTACATTGAATTACCTCCCTTTGATCAGGAGAAATGCATCAATTTTTATTTTCACTACTATACAGCCAATTCAATGGACTTAAATGTTGTAGGGCATCACAAACTGACCTTATTGTGTACTACTAAATATAATGTTGGATATCTTACTGTGACCTTATAGAGAGGTCATGTCAAAAAGGAAATTAACTTTCCTTGGAATCTACCAATCAGTGTACTTACTCATAGCCTTGCTACAGATTCAGAGAACTTTTGTCAAAATACCTAGGATAATCTTTATTCCTGAAAAAGCCCTCGACATCATTATGTTTCAGCATTAAAGTTGAACCTACTTGGTTATATCAACCATGAGATGTAGTACACTTATAACAATGTAGCATTCAAAACTATAGTCTCAATGATATGTATAGCACTGTTCTTCTGACTGAAACAGAACCCAATCTTTTGCTTATGACTTCATGTTTAAGAGAGCCATCAATGCACCAACTGACATAGCATAACCTTAGTCCCTCAATTCAAACACTTTCAGGTCTTGCACAATCTTAGTGCACTCCCATAAAGTGCAGTGACACAGCACATCTGCTTTGTCCCAAAATCAATTATAGCTCAACCATACTGCAATGATATAGAAACAGTTTAACTAGTAAGATTGTTCACTAGGGGAACCTTTCCAGAAAAAAACCCACTATCTTCTGAGGTCCCATATGGGTGATATTACTGTTTATTCTGTGATGATGTTGCTGACACTACATGCTTGATACCCTGGGACTCATTCATGCCGGGAATATATACTTCATAACCTCTACCTGGGAATTATGACAATGCTTTGATTTTTACTGTATCTCACAAGGGGGAATATCACCATAAGAATCTATGAGTGTGTTGACTGACATGATATCACACACAGGAAGTCAGAAAGAAAGAAGACTTCTCTACTATTCAAGATTTATGTAGTTATCTTGGGGGGGGGGGGGAGTGTGAATAAATCAAACTGATTGAACTCTGGGGTGATAAGATAAGCTTGGGAAAAAACAGATCTGGAAATTTTATCATGCAACTAATTTTGTAACATTGCCCCATAGAAATGTTCCAAAACATATATATTGAGAGTCTTCTGATGCTAGCTGAGGCATCTTTGCAAAGAATGATACTCTGCCTCAGTATCAGTACAAAAGGTGTCTGGTAATATTTAGAGGTTCTCTGAACTTGAACCTTGGCAGCCTAACAGGTGACAAAGCTGCATTATCCCAGGGGCTTCACAGTATTTGATTCATTTAAAGAATTCAATTCAAAAGAAAGAATTTGGTACAAGTTATCCAACACAGTGAAATCTTCTCTATTTGCAATGACCAGGAGTAAGTATGATATGCATATTTCAAAATTGTTCAAAATCACTGTAGACATTAACCGTTTATTGATTGACCATTTCTATGAAAGGTTGGTAAAGGAAAAATAATAAGACAAGCAAAGGTCAGACATGGCCCCTGACATCAAACGACTAAAGAAGGATATTTCAACCACCTGCTCCTACCCTTATTTCCTGATAAACATCTCATTGTTAAGTTTAATGTAAATCAAAGGAAAAAGAACTACAATTTTACCTAACATCTAGACCTTACAAAAACATCAGAAGTTGCACTGATCTGAGAGACACGTTTACAAAAGCCATTTTAAGTCTTGAAGAGGGTTTAATAAATCATTCTGGAAATATCCATATTTTTTGCTTTCGCAATCTTAATGATTAAAGTATACACGCAACTAACTCATGATTCAAACTGCCCAAATTTATGGCTAAAAATTTAGATCTTTTATGTATACGGAACTTACATAGTTATGAACTACGTTCTACCTACTTTCAGTGTTCCCTTGAATCAAGCTATGAACATTTATTAATTGAGTTACTTCCCAGAAGAAAGACTTCAAACAACTAACTTTTTTTCTCTCCTGATCAAATTATATAAGTCATTGGTTTGATAAATTGAATTTTTGAGATCAGGAAAATTCTTCTGACAAAACTGTCACATCATTAATTATTGTCTGTGAGCCATTGTATATAAACTTCATAATCGAAAGTTTAGCTTTTGAGGTTCAATATCATTCACTGATGCAATAATTCCTTGCTACAAAATCTCAAAATATTGAGCATTCTGATCCATACACAATGATAATATTTGATCAAAAACAATTAATTCTGAAAAAACAGGAAAATCATTCTATATCTGTCTAAATAACAACTTCAAAAGGATTCTAGCAATCTTTCTGAGCTAAACAAATATCATCTTGCCATCAGAATCAATATCATCATAACCTCTTGCAAACTATTTCAATGCGTTCATCAAACACTATAGTACTAACCATTTCTTTTCAAATTCTAATCGGAGTAAACATTTTTGCACACATTCATGAATACAAATCAATATTTTATGATTTTGATCAAGAGTTAAGCTGACAACTCTTTTTCCTAATTTCAATCAAAGGCAAACAATTTCATCTCTCCTCTACAAATTCATATCCAAAATATCAAAATTTTAATATAATTTTTTGCCAATTTCAATCAGACGAAAGCAATATTTGGTGACATTTTTCCCAATTTCAATCAAGCAGTCGAGTGATAACATAATGTTTCCTCTATCAAGAGATTTGCAGTGAAATAACACTCCCAGTAGCATAGACTTTCTGATCTCTGCCAGAGATACAATCCTGTTTGACCAGGTCTCCTCACTGAATCATCTAGCCTCTGTCGTGGTCCTCGCTATCTCTCATTAGAAATATGACTACCAGGGAAATGTCAGCCAGAGAGTTAGAAGGAATCAAATTTGGGACACAGACACAGACTGCAAGTCAGATACATGAATGGGATTGAATTCTACTGGGGGTGTAAGTAAGTAGGAGTGTCTGCCCAACATCCTGAAGACAAACTGTTGTTCATAATGATAACAAATTCTGACTGCCTTGCATCGTGCTTAGCTTGTACAATGAAAATCTTAAAGGGACACAGAGAATGTTATTGGAGTCAAACATGCTAAACTTTGTTAATCATGTTATTTTGTCGAATGGTTGTTTCTGAAAATCATTATCTTGATGCTTATCAGTTCGATATAGTAACAATAAACAGGTTTAAGTTGTGATTTGTGGTTGAAAACTGGTCAGTGGCGCGCACCAATGACTCAAACGTAATTCAAAGCAGATACAAAGACAAATATGGGTTGGCAGGGTTTAGTAGGTAATTTCACTAACGTTCATGTAAATTGGATATAGAATTTTGACATATTAACATATATATCACCATTTTTCAATTATCATTAAAAACAAGAAAATATCATAATTTATCAATTTTCTAGATAAAGATGCAAGTGTAGAGAGGCTATTTGATCAATACTCAGGACAGCTATAAAATGGTTCTTATTTAAGAACAACCTCTGTGACACTTTAATGTTTCATGTAAAAAAGATATATGTCAACCCATTTTTCTATCTATTCATTGGTTTGATGAGGTACAGGTAATAAGTCATATCAAATGGTGTTTGAACTACAGACAAATTTAATTATGAAAACAGAAGGTACCACTCACAAGATTTGAGGTTTCGGGCTTAGCAGCTTATCTGGAGGAATACTCCAAAAGTTTGAAAAAGTTTACTCACAATGCCTCATTCCAAACTCAAGGAAGACAATTGCCAATCCATGCCGTTAGACCATCATCTCTTTTAGGTCCAACTTTAGCTAAAATAGGCTCTTGATCCATATCATATATCATCCAATAGGTTATCCTTTTGATTGAAGAAATAAGAATGTAAGACAGTGCAGTGAAACCTGTAGGTGTTGACGGAAACATCACTGGTTCAAAATGTAACACAGTCAGTGCAAGTCTATGGACATCCAACCCCCTGGGTATCAGATGATAAAGGACATCAAGCCATTATCTCCATTGTAGACTTCAGGATCAATACTAAATGGGTTAACAGCTTTAATGTCACCTCAACCCATTTGTTTGGTTCCGTAAAGCTTCTGATATTATTGTTTGATCCTGTATTACTTTATCATGTTATTGTAACCTCCATTCTATGATATTGTCAAGCCATTGGCAAAGTTGATCCTTTTGTCATCATGAAATACATTATTATCACAATTGACCGGACATTCTAGTGGAAGTTTCAAGTTTCATAATGTTCTCTTACTACCTTGTTTATGACAACCCTTTCAAATGAAAATTAATGATTTTTTCCAACTTTTATTAAAATGGCTGCAAAATCATTAGTTACCTAATGCAGACAACTTAAATTCTTCAATAATGTCACACAAAGATTAGAAATATGACAATTTAAGTGTGAAAAGCAAAAACTATTTCTCACAATTATCATTTCAGTTGACAAAGCATTATTGCCATAGATCATTCAACCTTTGGGCCCATTGCAAAAGGGTATCTTAGTTTCTTTATTTTGTTGCAAAGCAAAATCATTACCTTAACCGATCTGTATCAGCTGGTTCTAAACACATTGAAGACATGGCTATACCTAGGACGGTAAAGAACCAACGTTATTCCCTTTGACAATGAGCCATATTTCATGTTAATCTCTTGCGCAAATAGGTTTGGCATTATGTAGAAATCAGAAGATTGATAAGTGTATGAAATAAGTTAAATACCTGCAAATCAAAACTGTAATACTGTTCATTTTTAAAAATTAAGTACAAAGCAAAATGAAAGTAAACAGATAAGAAGCTGGTTTGCTGGTAATCACCTATCAGATGGCCAGATTTTATCCACTCAGGCAAAAAGAAACATTTCCATCATCATGACTATTGATTCAGAGTACATTTGCAAAGAGATTACTTGGAAAGTACAAGGTACTATAAGAAATATGAGCTCTAAATTGACAATATCTCCTTACAACTATAATCAACCTTGTTTTCCTACAAAAGGTCATCTCATATTCAACATTCAAGAGCCTCTTATGAAAAACACTGAATCATTTTGTCCGACAGCCCATGTTGCCAGGTTGCTATTGTTGATGCCGAGTTCTTATCATGTCTGAAAAGGAAACTTTAAACTCTCGATAGTCACAAAACACATTTTTTTAAGCGGAAAGGACGTTATTGGGAACTAAATAGCAACTTCCTGTCAACAATAAATTTCAGGATATTATAGCATTATGAAATGGAGAGGCTATGTAGCTAGCCAGATCAATATCAACAGTGTTCATTTAATGTCTCTCATGTTGGCAACCATGTACTGTAGTCAGACATACCAGGACCTTGTACAATGGACAGAAAGTCATAGAAATAAAACAGCAACTACTTGTAAATAATAATTTATTTGGACCAAGTGTTGGGTTGGGTTTTGGTATTTTAATTGAAAATATAAATGATTTCAATATAAAAATTCCCTATCTCTCTGCTTTCAATCAGATGTATACCTTGATATTTAAAATACATTGCAACCCTGACTCACAAATATGAATAAATTAAGCTTAAACCACAAAATTAGATATGATAAAAACTTGATTTACCAGGATAGAACTGATGTATCCAAAATCAATTATTCGTCAATAATAGGGCTGGGACGTTTACACGTATACACGATATCGTTTTGTTATAACTAAATAAACGTTTACAGATTCATGTAAACGGTAAACGATTAAAAGAATATCACATGGTATAAACGTTAATATTTGTGAAAATTACAAAAAAGCAACTCCGATCCATCTATTTTTCTGAAATAACAGCATCGAAATCACTAATAAGAAACTGATTTACGTAGGCTAAAATAAAAACTTGCGGACGGTTCCCTCAATGACCAACAAAATAACGACTAAAACAATGGCTCAGATAATAGATGGTAGTAATCTTTTAATAGCAATTGAGAAGGTATCATTGGATATTGTCAAAATATAACTACCCTTAATTGATTTAGAGTTTAATTCAAATGCTCCCATCAATCACGACGATTACCATGCTCTGATTTAGCAGACGAGATAGTCTATTTGTATAACACATTCTGATTGGATTAGAGCTGCTACTCAAAGACCAATCACAGAGCTTTTTTCATTTTGATGCTATTTTTAGACTTGAGTAAAAGAAAATACTTCGACGGAACTTCGAGTTACTTCTCGCCGTAAGAAATAAAATAACTAATATTTTCCAAAATGTTTACAGGCCATATCAACAGTAAATTCCCGGCTATAATAATTGAGGATCTTAACGAAACAAATTAAACAAATGCGATATTTCTTTGAAATTAAAAGATCTAGGCCTGCCATCGGTACTACTGTACCGAAATGGATTTCGATATGATGTTATTTCACTTGCACGTCGGGACAAAAAACATCGATTAATTGTGTCTGTACTATTATAATGAATAGATATTAACAATGATATTTTGATGCTTATCATTTATAATTTATCTTTGTTAGGCCTATGCGCTTTATTTCTCGACAACGGCTGAAGTGCATTTAACCTGGCGCTAATCGACCGTGTTTGATCATTGTTGCGATCTTTTCATGGAGTGTTGAGACAATATTCTATTCGTTCGTGGATTCGCCGATGGCAAAGTCGTGGATAAGGTTAATCAAATTTAAATTTCAGATTTTATCAGAAAATTTAAAAAGATAAGGAATTTTTGGCGTTTCTAATGTCAGGCCCCTCCATTCTCAGATAGGTCCATGAACCCAATATGAAGTCGATCGTGTACACGGTGACGTTTCGTTTTTGGCCTATCGTGTAAACGTTTACTAAATTTTGTAAACTTCCTAACCCTAGTCAATAATGAAAACAACTTAAGTCATCAAAAAAAACCCAGACATCTTCACAAAGAATTTTACCTATAAATGCTGATGAAAAGCAAAGAAAAACATATGAAGGTGATTACACCAAGGCAACTCTGACTTTCAATAGATCGACCCACTGGGGCAGTACAGGGGGGGGGGGGGGCAGAAGAGGAGGGTCAATCTTAACAACAACCTAGTCCAACCACGCCTCTAATCTCAATACAATCTCAGTTTCCAGTACAAACATATCCAGAATCAATATGCATTGATCAGATTGATAAGTTTGGCAGAACTTTAAAGTTTGAAAAAGTTTTATGTGTCTTTCTGTTTCATCCATACAACCAATAATGAATTTGGTGTGCAATGATTTGAAAATGATCCATGAATTTTAAAACCAGTGATAACAAAATAATTTGAAAAACAAAGCCCTTTATCTTAACTTAATTATCGCTTATTAGACTATTACTATAACAAGTTCACAAGCTGCTCATGGCTGAATTACCGCCACAACAGCTCTGGACAATAACTCACTCACAGACAGCTGTCTCATACTTATATTGTACTTCTCCAAGTTATCAAACTTATTCTATCTCCTCACTTGTTGTTGCATTGATAAAACCAATACTTGTATGTAATATGAATGATATAACATGTACTGACATTTGCAAGAGTTTTCATATATTTGTCCACCACTGGACTCAACACCTTATTGTGGTGTGGTTTGCATGATTCAGAGACCCTGAGAGCTATACAAGCTGGAGCTAACATGCTGGACAGGTCGAGGGGTAGAAGCCAGAACAAATTTGAGTCCTTCTAAAACCTGTTGTCTATCTCTAACTATGCCTTTCTTTCCGTCTTTTCCCTTATCCTTTCGATCCCTTTCTCCCTGATGTGTCCACTCTCTTTTGGATGCTTGTCATCCAGGTTTTTAGTAACTGAAATATTGTTGAAAGCATGTTAAACCCCAACTCAATCACTCACTCATACATTTGTATGGAGTAATGACAGATTTCCCCCCTCTCTTTAATTTGCAATAAGTGCAATTGATTATGGAAACAAAATAATCAGAAATGAATAATGATTTATCAAAATATTCTATGTGCAGGAAATTTAAGTGTCAAACAATTGTTAAAATCTTTAGAGAGGTGAAATGTTCTTCAAACTTCAATGAAACACAATCAATCAATCTATCACCACCGAGTGACCAGACACTTGAAGAGGTCAGAACTAATGTAATATGGAATGAGAATCAATGGTAATTTCATTCTCTTTAGCAGCATCTAGTCACCAACACTTTGGACTTGGACATTTCGGACTCAGAAGTTTATTTTAGAGTGCAGTGACAATCAATGTCAGACAGGGAGTCTGACCATCAGCTTCTAAGTAGCTTAACTCTTTTCACCTCTCTTCTCTTAGACTAAAATTTGGTCTATGAAATCTTTCACATTTTATTTAAATATTCATTTCTTCTCCTTGCAATTTCATTTGAATTCCTAAAATCTATACTACTGAATGAGGGCCCAGAATGAATTCAGACTCCTATTTAAACTCAATCATTGAGCAAGACTACTCGCCTTCAAAGATATAAGGTTAAGAACTTCACACTCTGTAGAGTAACAATCAATGTCAGACATTATATCTGACCCAAATCTCCTTATAATTATGACTTGTATTATCAATTTACTTACTGGAACTCAGCTTGAGGACTCAGAACTCTACCCGAAACTAAATGAAAGTCATTGTCAGACAACAAACCTGACCACAAATCCTTATTTTATTCAATTCACTCCTTTTTTTAAAATTCTCTATCCATTTTATTAAACATATTGAGAACTCTTTACAGTGTTCCAAATCTTGAGAAAGGGCACGCTTTTTCTGATACAGCTGTACAAGGCACTTAGGAAACATGCCATATCTACAAAAAGCAATGTCCACAAGCTATGCCATTAGAGCCAAGTATGGTATAAGCTGAAATAGCTTTCAAAGTCCATGCTTGACACAGAAGAAAATAGCTTTTCACAAAGCAAGTGAGAGAAGTGTCCCCAAGGGACTCCTGATCAATGTGTGTAGGAAGGTTATCAGAGGTACAACCCCAGTTAATTAGCAACAAGCACTGGCTTCCTTCCCTCCTCCCTGGAGAAATAAAGGAATTCATATCTTCAGAGTTCCTGGAAGTCCATTCCTTGTTAGAGCTGATTGATGTCTTTCATAAAGTTTTTGAACTGCAGCCATTCTTTTCGCTTTGTTTCCGATGGCCGGAATTCATACACGTTGCAATTAGGTGCAAATGAATAAGTCTCAAAGTCACAAAAAACTTCGAAAAGTTTTGTAATAACTTTTAAGTGAACAATGGTTAATTCATTTAATAAAAAATTCATGGGAGTGTTACTTATACATATAAATAGATTACTAAAAAAAAATTTTGTTTTCTTATTTGGTTGAAAATTTGGAGAAGGGTACAAAAAACTTTTTCACCGAAACTAAATTAAATAAATTTTTACTATTGATAAAGAATATCCATTCTAATTAAGAAAGTTAAAATCCGATAATATAAATTGCAATGGAATATAGGATGATAATGCTAGAAATAGTTTCCAGGGTCTAGAGTTAAAGTTTCTGAAAACACTCTACTAAAAACCATTGCCAGATACAACCTAACCATTAAGATTGCCCTATGTGCCATCTCTTAACATTTCACTGAAGTTACTTGGGCAGAAATGACATGGAAACCCTTTGTGGAGAGAATATTTAAATATACACATATCTCAAGATTTGTATCCAAACGATACATACATGTTTGTCATTTGCATCATTGAAACTTAACCCTTAAGTTGCTGGATGACTTCATTTTTTCTGCATTATCTCCTGGCGAGATGCGAGTACCACGCATAGTTTTTCACGCAATGACTAATTAGCAAGAATGGGGAACCCTGGGCAATTGTCCCATAGGGATAGTCTCAGTTCAATGCTTGTATTTACGATGTTGCTGTTGCTACACTACCGAGTTTTATTTCATTGTTATTCTAAAAAATGCGAGTACATGTATAATCTGAAAGTTGGTATTTAGGATTCGCCAACTTGTTTTGTGTGCAACAATATTTGCAGCACCATGTAAACATACCATATATTGTTTATACAGTCCCTTGAAAATTCAGTCACTGGTGCTAATTATGCACAACGGTAGCTGGGCAAATTCTGGCAAAGTCAGCCACAGGGGCCAAAAGTGGTCAAAATAATATTCAGCAATATAGGGGTTATAAGTACATGCATAGGTATGGTTAAAGGTCAATATTTTCAAACACCTTTGTGCACCTGACAGATGTATCCAAATATACATTTAAGAATATTGCAGCATTGTTGAAACTCCAGTACCATCTTCTAAAAGGTCACACTTTACAAGCACCTGCAAGGACCTCACTTGTCAGTATGTATCTATAAATACAGATAACAATCTTGTACTTCCAGTTCCATTTTGAAGCAAGTTTGTGTTGTCAGGTGACAGATTTAAGTGCTACAGAAATACCTAGGAAGAGTAAGAAACATAATCGTGTCTTCTTCTCTACCTGATCCCCACCCTCTCAGTAGAAGACCTATTAACAGCTCCGTGGCATCACCAAGTTGACTTTCTTATCTTGCCTGTAAATCTTTGAACAGTTTATTAACTTACTTTATATATCAAAACAATCTCATGCCATGGAAGTTGGTTGTACTTGGTATTTGAAGAATTTGTTTCTAAAAATTAACTCTTTACAAGCAGTTGCTATCTTTGTAGGAGACTTTGAGAAATGTAAAAGCTCACACTAACTTAGAAACAGTTTTTGCCCAATACCTGGTACTTTCTTCTTTGACTATGAATAATTCAGTTGAGTAATGAAGTGTTTGACCCTCTGAAATGTATATATAGTACCAGTTCTTATACCTTAATTAACATACAAACAATCGAAATTCTAGATTGGATTGAAACCAATACATTTAGCTTGAGATAAAAGACAGCGTTGAATTTCTAAGATATCTTGCAACTGTTTATGAAAACTTTTGCATAAATGTCAAACATTTCCCAATCTATGATATTTCAAAAGTAAACGACCAATCCTAAAGCACCTCTTTACTATAAATCAACTACATTTTGTCTGCAACAGTAATAAAAAGATCAGAAATGCATATGTCTCTATTAATGTAAATTTGTTAACAAGAGACGTTTAATTTCTACATGACCCCAAATTTTCTTAATTGCACAGTGGAAGCATGCAAGGATGCCTTATATTACCCTAACTCTCTTCATCTTCATCAGAATCCTGTCTTGTCGTGACTTTCTACAATTTATATGGATAATGTCCTTTTATTCAGCTTCAACAGTCAGCATTATTGGATCCTTAAGGAGACCCGACTCAAAAAGAATCATAAATTTAATGCAAACTTTATGCATTTACACATTCACATTTTTCGAGCAGCACAGTTTTATGACTTTGTTCTACGGGTGATCTCATAAAACACAGAACATTTACATTTTGCTTCACGATTGTTTCTGTTTTATTGCTTTTCTGACGGAGAAAGGTTTATTATACCAAATATTTGCATAATTTTTCCTTTTAAGAAAGTAAGCGAAATAATTTAATACATAAATCATTAAATTCTTTTTAAGGAAAAAAAACTGGTTTAAAACTCTGAGATAAATTTTTAAAGACTTTAGCCAAATGACAAAAGACTGATAAGAATAGAAAATAAACAGGCTAGAAATACCGT
The DNA here is from genome assembly GCA_921293015.1 of Phorcus lineatus. Classification (NCBI taxonomy): domain Eukaryota; kingdom Metazoa; phylum Mollusca; class Gastropoda; order Trochida; family Trochidae; genus Phorcus; species Phorcus lineatus. The sequence goes on along the minus strand of OV121086.1, from coordinate 37,079,512 downwards.
AGCATGTTTAAGAGATTTACAGTTCAGTTGGAACTTAGTTAACTATATGCTAACAAAGAAATCCATCATGCTACAGATGAAAAACTTGAAATGTTCAGAGGAAAATTTTTATTCCGGAAAGTGCTACAGTTTTGTTATAGTTACGATCTTTTTCAGAGTGTTTGCTGTGATTGCAATAGCGTTAGAAGAGGTGAATAATTCACGACATCTCTTTCGCAGATTTTAACCATCTTGAATTCCCCCACTAAGAGCAAAACAACACTAACCCAATTAACTCTTTCAAAATAGTGCCAAAACCCTGACAAAAAGTGAGATTCGATTTCACCTCTGCCAGAACAAGGTATCTAAAATCTCTGATGAACCATCTTGATTGTAGCCCATGAAAAAGACCAATCTGATACTTAATGATGTTCAAGTGGTAATTAGCTTACACGGTAATTGCACCCACCCCACAGAGATCTAATGGTAATAAGGTCTGGACCCCACACAACAGGTCATTGAGAAGAACACATTCACTTTGTAGTTGGTGTCACATAAAACATTTTATGATAAGGCTAGAAGAAATGGTATGTACTTAGACATTCGGTTTGTCTGTAAAGTCTTGTACTGTTGTATAAACCAAGGGTAAGTTAGTGTGTTGAGACTCAAAAGGCTCTAGCCTCCTTATTCATACCATGGCTCAAAGTTCAAAGCACATTTGAATAAAGTTAGGATTTCCCAAAGCATACAGAAATAACTGAGGCTTTTTGAAAAACCTTTCCGAATGCACAGCTAATTTGATTGCATCCGATGAGGCTTCTTTTTAGCCCTAAAAGCCCTCTTATCATACAGAGGTAAGTATAAAGAAATTTACAAAAGAGCTACCTCTGAAGCTAATGACAGGCAAATTTCATGAAAATCATAGCTTCTAAGAGAATGAACGTTTTTATTATTTTTAATTTAAATTTTCTTGTCATCATCCACGTCTATGTTAAATAACTTAAGAACTATGAAAAGAACTTGAATCATCCAAACTTATAATGTAACAATAAACAAAAATTTCCCCTAATGGCTAGCGATGAAATACAGGATATCTGCTATACGTTTTATTGAGAAGAATGTAGACGGTTGATCTACAGGCAGGAAACAAGGCGGGTAATTGTTCACTATCCCCCACTCCCCTCTATCATCCTTTCCTCCCCACCAGTACCTCATTCCAACCTTGCGGTCTTGATGAGGCAAATAAGAAGTCTATCAGACCTTTCTTCAGCTGCCTCCTGCTCTTGGTCTGTATACTGACATTTAGACTGCTAAATGCAGAGATAGACTCCATGCTTTGCTGATGGACTATAGAGAACAATAATTTCTTAAAGGGACAGCTTGACTGTTCTTGTCTGCAGACTTGGAGAAAAAATCCCGTCTTTGCCTAAACATGATATGATTTCAGTTCATTCACTTCAAAACTTACTGGATGTGGCGTTATTTTGGAATAGTGATCTATAACATAAATTTGTAATTATATGATCATTTGACTTTAAGAAAGAGGTTGTGAATATTCAGTGAAAAATGTTAATTGACCCTGTCTTTATAAAAAAAGAATGGTTTCTTAATGTTTATGTATTTATTGAACATAGTATTGGCTTACACAATTAAAGAATTCAATCTTTAAACTATTTCCAAACCAAAAGTAAGTCCTACATTGAACAAATACGAGCTTGAGAATAAGGACAGACAGAAAGAAAAAATTCGATCAATTCTAAATTCCAAGACTACAATTTTAATTTCAAGCTGAGAAAGTTGAAACAAGGAGTGTTTTGATGAATCACGAATCAGGTTCATCCAAAGCTAAAGAAGATAAATCACTCCTTCCAAATGTGATTAAACTGTTTGTCTTCCAGACCAGGATTGAATAATCCAAATCCTTGCTATTGGAACAAAGTACTCCCTTTCGCACCAGCCAGAAGATTATTTTACCTTTTTCCTTAATCAAGTTTTCATCTAATCCTTCTTGTAAGGGATAAGGATATATTTGAACTAATTGATCGAAAGTTTAAATTTTGCTGAGGGCAGTAAATAAGTGCTCATTTAACATTGAAAAAAAAAACCTTTTAGAGGAAGAGTTAAATCAATTTTTTCAAAAACACTTATAAATTTGTAAATAAAAAGTTCTCTTTTTAGAATGAAAGTAAAAAAGGAGTTTTAAAAAATAAAAGGAATAGACTAATTTTTTAAAAATACTGAGCAAGCAAAGTAGGGTTCCTTATTTTCAAACCCATTTTCTCTGCCATTTTCTATCTTAATCATCAATTTGATGAAATGTTAAAAGGAACAGGGAAGAAAATATCATTAATCAACAAATGCAATCAAATTCGGGCTAAATTGGATTCCATTAAAAAATAAAATATATTCTGATTTTCAAAAAACCCCACAATTTAACCACAGATATGAATGAGGTAAATGTGTTGGCAAAGAGGTAAGGTTATTAAGTGTTGACATCAGATACATATAAGAGGTAGCTTTAGCTCTGAATTGGTAAACAAAGGCAATCAATAAAATACCAAATACCAATACAACTTTTTTACGGAAATTTTCTCATGTATTCTATGATTGCTTAAAAGGACACTTCTTTAAAAAACTGTAGATGCCTTTAAAAAATTTAGGACTACTTTTTACAATCCTAACGTGCCTAAGAGTAGGTAAACATCATCTTTTAAAGACAAAAAAAATCTAGCATGAACAAAAATATATTTCTTTTTAAATTCTCAATATATAAATTGAAGTTTTATAAAGCTAAAAAGTCTGAAACTTTCTATAAATATAGGAATGTATACTCAATGAACATAAGAACTACTAAGTCTTCAAGTTTATATTAAAATAAGAAAGGAAAAGATCATATAATATATTATATACCAAAATCAAGATAATCAACAAGGTATTAGAAACATGATATATTTTGTTACCGTATATGACCGGGTATAAGCCCCCCTCGCGTATAAGCCGACCCCCTTTCTCAACCCCCCAAATCCCAGTAAAATCCCGGTATCTCATGTATAAACCGACCCCGTTTTCTACACTTCACGGCTGACTGGCTGAAGTTCCATGGCAGGTGGATGTTACCATCGATACGTTGACACTTGATTTGGCTTTATCGAAACATTATTTATTTTTCAGGCATTTATCAAAAATAAACTATTACTACAAAATAAAATATTGACTTACGGTGTCTGTTGTTTGTTTTAATAAAATCTTACTTCATTCTCATTAACACGAACGTTTTAGACAAACTTCCATGCGTCTTTGTGTGTCGCTCATGATATTTGTTAAAAGTTTTTTCATTGGCACAGAAAACGGAAGTTGGAAATCTCGACCAATCAGTAAGTCAAACAAATTGTGCATTTTAACGCTACTTTCGATTCAAGATGGGGCCGCCTATTACCGGTACATGGGCACAGGAAACGTTAATTACAGCTTTAATTGCTGTTAATTGATCATCAAAGCTAAGATGTTGACCAAATACATTATGTCATTACTAGTTAATTAACATCTAACAGATCTCTTAACAACCTGAATAACATGTTCATCCGTCATGCGTTAAATGCTTATTGTCTATCGATACCTACGGTAAATCTCATTTGATTGTACAGCATCATTATTTTGAGTTGCCTATTTAGAAATTCAATGACTCATTCATAGAGCTTAAAATATATGACAATGCGATCTTTGCCATCTCAGAAACAATGCGACAACTTTATTTAAGACATTACTTTTCTTTTTGTTAAATTGACTTATCGTAAACTTTTGCACGAGGTTCCATCTCATATAACACCGATTTCTATTCAACTTCTCATTGGTCCACGTCACAAAGGCTAGTCACTCGCATTCAGGTCAAATTATCGATCGATATTTGCCAGCTAACACGTGTTGCGTGTTGAATATTACCGGTACATAAATAATTTATATATATATTTTTTAAACTTTCCATTCGTATTTTTCTCAATATATTCATTATAAAACAACAATAAGACAAAGGTATATTTATTTCAAACTTTTATCATTTAAATGACATCGATGATTATGCACTGTCTTCGATGTAAACATTGTCTCCCTGGACTCGCTCGGCTTGATGAACCGGGCTGGATACTTACCTGGCCTCAGGAATTTTTGGTCTGAAACATAGACTTAGGGTATAGGCCGACCCCCCTCTTTGACCCCCCAATTTCTGGTATCAAATTCTCGGCTTATACCCGGTCATATACGGTAAATCAACAGTTCTATGCCCTTAATTCTGTTTAGGGTCATTTTGAGACGTTTAAAGCCATTTCAAATTGAAACACAGCTGCCAGCAAATTAAACAATCATTTCCCATAGTAAACAAGACGTTGTAGATTTCAAGTTTCTTTAGGTGCTTACTATATAACGATATTCATATATGAATTTAGAATAAATGTGTCTGTACTGTAAAGATTTATCAATCAGACAGTTTCTCAAGCCAAAGGAAAAGCTTGTCTGTACTGGTCTGAAGGGATGAGCTCCTAGACAGAACACACATATCAGACTGGAATGAAGCTCTTTTCAATTCTCACTCTCCCTGTCCAGAGTGTCTATCTAAACAGACAGCCCTTCCTCTCTCAGCGGGGCGGAACATCAAAACACCTCCCGACATCCCCCTGGTGCCAACAGAAACACATCTCATACTGTTTTCCAATATTATCATTCCTGGCGTGTGATTGACATGGTTTGACCATCTTCAATAAGTGCCTTTGCTTCCTTGGTGTTCTGCCTACCATAAAACTTATTATACATTCAAACTGGCACAATTTTCCTGGAAGATGTGAACTTTATTGACAGTTGAAAACCCCCCAATTCTTTTGCAATTATTTATTATTATTTGAAAAGTGGGATTTCTTTTAGCGAATGTGATAAATAGCATTCAAATAAAGGGTACGAAATGACAGAGTTTGAACTCAACTTTTGAAAACTAGCTAGACCATGAAAGAGTGAAATACGGTATTGTATTTGTTAAGGAAGATAACATAACAAATTGGGTAAATCAGAACCGAAGTGAGGAGTGGTATTTTCAACACTATTTGACTAATTATATGTATGTACAATAGAACAATTTTTTTTTTACTTTTTCAGGGCAGCCCCGTTTTGGATTCAAATTAACAACCACAGAGTGAGGAAAGTTTTGCCAACAATTACAATTCCATCCACTAGCTAAGGGGCATTGACCAATTCACAGCTGCTTTTAATTTTTTAAAGAATCTGCAATATAAGTGTGGCATAGCATTCCAATAAAAGCTAAGTGTATAATTGATCAAGGGAATCAGCTGTGCTACTGCACTGACTTCAAGGAATAATTGCACAACAGCTTTTGTGAAACATTTGCAATGGAATTTAGAGTTACAGGATACTAAGACAACTTGTTTCCCCCACTTTTTTCATTACTGAAAAACAATATGAACTACTATGGACAAATCTGAATTATTTAGATTTAAGCTGAACAGTAAGAAATATCGATGATTAGAATTCAAACTATCATCATATCAAAATGAATCATACAAAATAAATATAATGTATTTCAGTATAGTTTACATAAATCTCATTCTATTCTTTTGTCAAATGTAACAGTTCTTATAGACAGTTTCTGTATTTATTTTCATATTCAAACTGAGCTTTGACCAATACTTCAATCAAGATTGGGTTTGGAGTGAGTGTGTTAAGGTGTTTTAACAATATTTCAGTCATTCAACACATGAATGAAAATCATCCAAAATAAAGTGGATAGACCTTGGTGGAGGGAGAAAAGGAATCAAAAGGGTTAAAGAAAAGACTGAAGAATGGCAAAGTGATAGAAAGACGGTAGGTTTTAGAAAGTTTCAAATTTGGTCTGGTTTCTACCTGTCCAGATTGAGTGCCCCTACCAGGTGAGCATAAGCTCAAGCTGACATAGCTCTCAGGGTATCTGAAGCACGAAAACCGGCACATCACAAGGTATTGAGTCAAGTAGTGGTTGGGACTGGAAGGGTGGGGGCGTTTGGTAAGGGTAAGGGGAAGGGATAGGGTTAGAGTGTACTAGGGGTCTTAGTAGAGATATGGTATGTAGATATACACAATGCGCAAGTGCATACACTTGACCTTTAAGAGAAGTTGCAAAATATAAGTCATACATATGCAATCTTATACATACCATTCTGAAAAACATGAATTGCATGAATATTTGCAAGGGCATTTCCGAATCTGTAACAAACAGTGTGTAACTTCGGTCTTTGAAGGGCAAAAATTAGCATGTGAGAGACAAGCATGAATCCTGAATGTCAACCTTTATCTTGTGAAAAAGAAAATATTTCAGGATAAAAATTGATCTTTCCCATTCATTATTTTCAAAACCAATTAAAAACATTTCTTGATTATTCCCATTTTTTAATTACAATGCTTATTCAAAACGTTGTAACAAGGAGAAATGTTCCTTCATTTTGTCGTTTCATTTTTAAACAAGGTAACACAACTGCTACTCAAGCTTATTAACAGGAAGAAATCTCATGAAGTTATCTAAACCTTTTAGTTGAAAAGTTTAAAACTTTGAAAAATGAGGCTGTTTTCTTTCTTATTCTGTTTGTATTACAGGAAAGACCGACTTGAAGCTTCACAGAACACCAATAAAAGCCTTACAGCCAGCTAAGACTATATGAAAATGTTATCCACGATTTTTCTTTTAAGTTTTTTTATGTTTCAGTATTTCAGTCTGTATAGGCTAAAGTTAGAGTTCATTCCATTGTCATTTTGTGTGAACACTTTCCCTGTTAAATGGTTAAACTGTATGTATATAAACTTGAAAAATTATACCTAAACAAATTTGACATTAATATTGTTGCAATAATAGATTGCAAGAATTAAGTTACTTTAGAGACATATTCAGCTTTTAATAATAAACTTTGGAAATGAAATTCTTTTAAACAGATCCAGATATGTCCATCTCTCACCAGAGCACAGGAAAGAAATGTCACTTAACCCTACCTTCTGGAGGGAGTGTTCAAAATCCCTTAAAATCAAAATCTCAGTTTCTTTGCATCAATTAGCATAGGAGTGGCTACATAGCACATTATCTCACAACTGTAAGTTTGATTTTTTCTGTGAATTTCTAGACTCCTGTATTATTTACATGGTGTTGAGCACAAAACATTTAAAGCTAGAAGACCTCATGAAAATTTAAACAAAGCAAGATTTTAATCGATTCCACAGAAGAGCATTGTTCACCCACTCCCAGTATTTTTGCTTGAGTGAATATCCTTGAAACTTTACATAACAATACCTACCTTGTCAGCACTTTACTTAAGTAGTGCACTGCAGCATGTACTGAGGCAAGGTACAGTTGCTCTTTAAACACAAGCACCTAATTAATTAAGAACATAGTCTGGTTTCTGTCTTTCACCCAAGAAAACAATGATTCTCTAACACTTATTATCTTCTGAGTTTTTGATTGAAAAAGAGTTTTCCGATTTGAAAAGTTTTCAGATGTTTGTGAGTCTATACGTTATACAGGAGAAGGGTCTGCTGAAGAATTGTTGAAATGCAGTGGAACCTGCAAGCAATGGTTGGAACTAGCTAGCAAAATGAGGCACACAAACTGCCTGCATGAGAATGGAACAAAACTGTTTGTAGTAGAGAAGAGGGTGCCATGACCATCTAGTCAGGCATTACTTTTACACCATCCACCACCAAATATTTTTGGAAAGTTTCTTTTTTACAAACAATAAATTCAAAAAGCTTGTCTGCACTGTCTTTCAAGCCTTGATTAACCTATTTTCAAGGACCTCTTGCTATAAGAAATTCAATTTCAATGGAGAAGTGATTCATGACTGCACACTGCATCATGGGAGCACAATGTACCAAACACATCACCTCCTAAACTGTAGCATAACACAGGTTTCATACAATATTTACAGATTTAAAAAAATTAACATTAAAATTGTCAACGCTCTAATAACCTTGCTTGTTCTAAAACAATTGCGACACAGTTAACCTGATCATCTCATCTGAACATGAAATCACAACAATTTCCAAGAATTTTGAAAGGGGTAGAAAAAGGGGTTACCCTAAAAATTCACCCATTTTACCGTTGATTTTTTTTTTTTACATTCCAAAAGGGGGGAGGGGTGGTGGGAAGGGGGGAGGTTCTCCCCCCCAAGGATCCAACACTGATTTCAATGGCTCATGCCATTTCAATCCAGAATGCGAGCGAAATGTACACAACACACTAACTATGCAGGTCTAAGTAATAGACTCTTCAGACAGCTAGTGCCAAGCTTGCAGGACCAGTCTCCAGAGACCTGAAAGTTATGTATGTATGTGTGTGTACACCAAGCTAGTGAGTACAGCTACCTGCTGATTGATTGATATACTGGATGCTTCTATGGGAATGTCCTGCAGCACCTACTGCTGGTGAGGATAGACACTGGACTAAATAGTATCTCATATAGAAAAGGTAGGAGTTCATTCTTTCAATTACAATACATGTCTTGCACATGTGGTTTAGCTGCGCTTATGAAAAGAATTGAAATTCTGAAGTTTGATTATAGAAGGTTCTGACAGGAAAATCAATTTTGGTTCATACTAGGAAATGATGAGTATTTCCTCGACTACAACCTCAGGGTTCTATTTCAATAAGCATTCCAAGCTTACATCGGGGTACTATTTGAGGCTCATGCAGGCAATGTGTTCTATACAGGTTGTATTTATTGAGCACATCCTTATCCCCTGGGTTGTATTCAAGGTATTTAAGGAAATATGGTAAATGTAATTGACATAAAGTTGAGCAAAGTATATACATTTTATATACATTTCTTATAAGTGTTAAGATATGACTTTATAGCTGTGAAAATATTGAAAAATCATTTATTGCGATACCTTACCTAAATATATATACATTATATCATCAAACTATTCCATGTATATAATCAAGTATTATAGTGTGGATTTGGATGGAAGATAAGTGTCACTCCATTCAGTTATGAGGAAAATAAACTGTGTAATCATGAACAGCAGTGACTGTTAACCAAATAATTTTATAGTGTTCACACAAGGTAGAATATTACACACATTATCTTTCCTGGCAAGAAGATAATTATCCCATGAGATCAGGAATAAATAGCATATGTACGCTCCAACAAACTGTTAACACTATAATGGTTTACGACTTATCTGATTGGAACTCTTTGAATAAGAAGGGGAAAATGTACCAAAACACGAAAGTAAAATATCTAGCTTATATAAGTGGCTTTATTGATCAGGTACTCTCCCTAGACGATATGGATAAACAGTCTACGTGCGATAAACAGTTAACGTGACTGTTTACTCATCCATTCAGACGTTAACTAGCTGATAATCACATTTTTGTGCTCAAAGGAATACTCTGACTTTGCCACAATTCTTGTTGAAGTAGTGTTGTACAGAGCTTGTATTATCGAACATATCAACGTTAAAAATATTTGATAAAAACCGAAAAGATAAAACGAACGAAAAAAAATAGTCCCGAAAAGTATATGAATTGTGAGGAATTATTATTTATTTAAATACACATACATAACAAATGGAAACTATGTAACTGTTCAATTAATGATGGAAATGGTTGATCAGCGTATGGTGTTAAAGTGACACAGAATTTTCATGAAGTTTATACGTGGGTTAGATACAGTTAAATTATCATATGACCTTAGTTAAGTTAAAATCGCCTATCTTAAGTATCATCTTTTTCTCTTAAATGAAACATTATGACATTTTTCTTGTTTTCAATTGTAAATTAAAAAGGGCATATTGATGTTAGGAAGTTGAAATTAAGCGTCCCATTACATATGTATTAGTTTAATGACCTATTGAACAATACCAACCTATATTTCCTGTTGTGTATGCTATAATTAAGTTTCCAAAATTATGTTTGAGTCATTGGCTTCCACCATTGTCCGATTTTCGATATAAAATCTCAACATTTTTCCTGTTTAAAGTCACTATTCTTACTCATAAGCATTGAGACATTAATTTTCAGAGACAACAATTACTCCTCAATGAAATAACACCTTTTATGAAGTTTGACATATTTGACCCAAACAACTGTTCATACTATGTGCTCCTTTAAGAATATTCAGAATACACTGAATATTCAAAGAGCTACCTACTAGCATAAAAACATCAACATCAAAATTCTTGTATAATTTTTTTTTTTCAATTTCAAAGCAAATCGACAACATTCCTGTATCTAAAAATTTCAGATTGATTTGAATGCTAACAATGGTCATATTCCATAAGAGCAGCGACAGATGTGGCCTGTTTACTCCTCGAGAACAATAACACTTACAAGAAGCTGTTGCACTGTTTACATTAAAAATTGTAACTTCCTGGTTGACATAGCTCTTCAACCAATGGGATTGTGAACTATTGGACAGTTCTATGGTAATACGGTTTTTATCACATTATCTCATTGGAAATATATCTGATATCAGCATCAATTATATCTATAATCAAAGTTGCAGTGCTTATCATACATAAACCACTAACTATCTTTTTTGTTTTAACATTGGATCAGAATATGTGGTTAAAATAAAAATTGATATGATATTCAGATTAATTGCCTCTTAGAAAAGCAATCTAAAAGCTATAATTAAAAACATTGAGGAGAAATACGTTATAATACAGAATCTCTTCTTAATCATTATTATCAAATTAGAGATGTACACTTGTGGTTTATTAATCAAGTTATGATAATTAGATATAATTCTTAAAGATCTCAATAACACCATAGCAACAATGGAATAAAAATAAAATATTGCAAGGATGCCTACTTCTTTCTTTTACTGTTTATTAAAAAATATTCTAATAAATAATAATTGTAAATTAAGGGCATTGAGAATGAATGTTTTGTCAAAGCCTATCAAAATACTGTTTCTTCACACACAGTGATATTGAAAAGTAGAAATTGATTAAGTGGTTCCTGCCTTAATTCAATCAACATGTGATTATTTCTAAAATCATTCCCAACATATAGAATGAACTCAATTGATCTGGGAGAACAAACATCCTCAGGCAAGTTAAAACAAATTACGATCAATACAAATGATATAAATTTCACACACATTATCATATTAAGTGGTATTGCCTTTAATCCTTTTTCACTTCAATGAATAAAACGCTTTGAGTCAGGTTATTAATGATACACATGCTTCGGGAAACACTAATAATTTAGTTCCAGCAGTTATCTAACTCATGAACATGGATCCCCATCAACAAACGATTTTCATCAGGTTTACCTGTCCTTATCTCGTATCGACCAAAATCAATTTCAGGTGTGACATTTTCCCGCCATGTCAGTTTTTGTAAATCAATGACTGGCACACTTTACATCACAATTTACTTTGCTACTCTTGGGTTCATTATCAATACCTTTTGGATTCGGTGAAACTGACGTGTAATATGCTTATTATCCACGCTACTTTTGATGAGTCATGGCGCCAATAGCAACCTAGCCGGTACACTGTGGAACTTTATCACGCAAGCATTATTTGTTGTTAGAAAAAGTGTCAGAAAATCATTAATCCAGCAGCTTGGTTCCTGTATTTTATGTCAGAAACACGATCCTTGAATGAACAACCTAACAGATTGATAAATACAAATTGAAAATAATAATCTAAAAGGTCTTTATATTTTGTGCTCTAATTTTAATAAAACATACATTAACAGTGTCATTAATTTACTCATTGAAAATAGTGCAAAAAGACACACATTAGAAGCATTTTATTTTTAACAAAATGAAAATTAATTTGCACCATAATAACTTTAAATGTAACTATATCTCATTACATGGAAGGAACTCTGCATTTTATGCATAATTAAGGCTTTTATGAAGATTTCATGCTTTATCGTAACTTCATTAATCAATATTATCATTACCCATATTATTCAACTCACTTTGCTTTGACATTAAAGTAAATGAAATGTTCCATCTATACTGAAAAATAAAACACTGAATTGTAAAGCACACTGTATAGAGGACAAGCCTTTTATATTTGATCAAATAAAACCTCCTATCTAAAACAAATGATTGAATAGAAACAATTTTAAAAGTGAATAATATTTTTCATTCTTATTTCATGAATGATTGTAAGTAGGAGCAAACCTATTATATCTAAAGTATCTACAGACATAAAAACAAGATGAACAAGGAAGAAGTTGACCATCCATGAGACCTTTTTCGTCTTCAGCTTCTAAAATGCCTCTTAAAGAAGACCTTACAACACATTGGAAATGTACCCAATGAACATGGTTCTCCATCAAGAATATCTAATATTCTGTGGAAAGTGAACTAGCAAAAGGAGATAAGCTATTCAAACAAGATGCATTCAGTATTGAATGAATGAAATCTGACTTTGCCATCAGTGCCGTGAAGTACTTTGTAGAATATCTCGCTTGAGTGACGCGACAGTTATTTGTCTGCCCTCATCCATAATAGATCTGCTTTTGTCACACCCCTGTGTTACGTCTTTGTTTGTGACAGAAACTGATAAAACACTTCTTGTGTCAACAATCTGCTGACTTGACAACAAATGCACTGGTTGATAATTATCCTGTCTATTGTATGTATACAGGAGATGTTTTGTCACTGATAGTTTGACTGCCAGCGTGTCAAGGATATGGTTCATGCCTTTCATGGTACCTCATCATAAATGTCAAATTCTAACTATTCAATTCATTTAACTATTCAAATTACATTTATTCAACATTGTTGAAGTTCATTCTAAAAAATGAATTTTAAACTGAAACACTTATCAAATTAAAATTATATTTCAATTTATCAAAAAATGTAAATACCGACACATTTTTTTATTTAACATTAAATTTCAAATGTTTTTTTAACATTTTTTACTTTCCCACATGTTTCAAACATTGTTGTAAACATTTTTGATGATAATTTATCTATTGTTCTAACGAAAATTCTTGTCTGTTATACATTAGTAGGGGTTTTGACAAACACTAGTATATTCATTGGTCTGTTTTTGATATACTCTATGAACTATATCAGTTAGCTTAAATAATATATTCTCAATTAATTAAGTATGCTGTACCTGATAATGATTCCAATTGACAGAAATTGTCATATTACACAAGAAGATATATTAATTCTCTCTAGAGGACCTTTGCAGAAAACTTAAATCATTTTTAATTTCAGTTTCACTTCAACAGTTCTAAAAACAAGTATTTAGCCACTTTTATAATCATGCATGAGTATCTTTACAGAAATTTTACATGCTTTGTAAAATTGCCAATGCTTTTATTGTAAACTGGCAAAGGATCACATTCTTTGGCCTAAGAAATGTGCATACTTTCTAAATATAACATAGTTAACTACTGTCAAACTGTGCATCAAACTTCTGCATAATGACAGGTGCTCCAATATATTATCATTGTGACGTATGCTTGTAAATTGGGCTGCTGGCCTTATTCTCTTCTGAAGGAACTTTAACAATGTGAATCTAGTTCTGTTGTCGATATACTCTGAGTGTGTATACAATGAAGTCAACAATAACAACACATGACTACAAGTTGGGTCGATTTACTACTACACAATCTGTTACGTTCCCTGTACTATGCCAACACAAGGTTTAGGTGACCTGCTTACATCAAAACCTAGTTTAGTAACTAGGACAGTCTGCAACATATGGCCACTTTCAATTCTCTGAGCACTTGTGTTTGTGGATTCAGCGATTCATTGATCTGTGGTAAACAGACAGTGCACTCAGTGCTTATGCCTTCAGGAATTTTGTTTTCATAAACTCTTGAAAACAATAAGTTATTCTGTTGAATTCTAGGATACCGTATTCGACGTGATAAGCGCCCGGGGCTCTTAAAAAATTTGTAAAAGGGGGCGCTAATTAAAACGATAAAAATTGTCCTAAAGTTAAGTCTTGAAAGTGTTTTCTTACGATACACATGTCTTTGAAATATGGTTTTATAACTTTTATCATTTTGATGGTGGCTGGGGTCTTGAAATACCCTGTATTCTTCACTTTAGTGGAAGTAAAAGACTTTTCGCAAGACTGAAAAACCTTCCTCAATGAATCAGCATGCAAGGTAAGCAATGTTGAGAGGTGGGCGCTAAATCAGGACACATATTGTTCAGTCAAAAACGTGGTGGGTGGGCGCTTATAGGGGAGTGGGTGGTTATTAAGTCAAATACGGTATTTTATACTCGATGTCAATGATCTTTGAGCTATAATAGCTGGAGCTTTTGCCTTCAGGCATTGATATGGATACATGTCGGTCTTATATGTACCACTAGACCAAAAGTACAAACTTAAAAGAAAATACAATCAGTGTAGTTAGTGAATCATGAGCAACAATCAAACGCCAGAATTTAGAGTTTTGCAGCAGACATAATATACCCAGTTGTCCCTATATGCAAACAAAGTGAGCAAGGTTTGAAACAACTTTCTTTGAACTCGGATCGAAAAAATTTGTATGTCCAAATTCATTGTTCCAAAAATTCAAACCAAACATCAACTACCAAACAGGGTTGTGATCTCCTATATCAAGCCTCATATGTTTCAATTACTCAACTTCTACCAATTTGATTCAAATCTTTGGGTCCATTACCCCTACAAGCTTCCAGTATACAGAGTGAATGAAGAACAGGGAAGGTCACACTCGTTGGCTTGTAAGATTTGAAAATTTTCTAAGATGGAAAAAAAATTTCAGGATGCAATGAATTGTTACCAAACAAATCATGATCTGCTAGTCAAGTGAAGTTAAAGGAATTCAGAATTTCAGGTTTTGAAGCATCAAATAAAATAGTGGTTGGCGATTCTTCGATTGTATCGATGATTGCATCGACTACTATTTGATGCAAAACATATTTAGACAATATTTCAGGATATTTCTATCGTGCGGGTCCATGCTATATAGGTGTAACACCACAAGATACAATATCTCGGTATTATCCTCCATATTTATTTTTAAACAAATAACTTTATAAAATGACAAAGTTAAGTTTTTATTCTGTTTTATAAAAATTAACGGTGATCAGACAAACAGAAAACATATAATATTTCTGAGACTATATCCACAACTTCACAGTCTCTGTGTTTTTATGACTTCCATTAAAGTGATGTTTATGACAAGTTGGTATCTAAGAAATAAAATCAGTTTTTATGTGATATTTATTCTGCTTTCTTAAAGTGTAGAGCATTAGGATAGTATTGTATCGCAACCATGCCAATGGATGGTAATCGCCTCGCAGCTTCCTAAGCAATACTTTCATGATATATCGTCTTGCTGTTTAAAACTGGAATCAGCATTTTGTCTCGTTCTACACTAAGGCAATGATATATAGGTCTATTATAAAACCTCCTAGGGAATTATCCCTGAATAAAATCACTTTATGAATCACTGAAGCTTACTCTGAGCAAAAATCATGCCTGTAAGTAATCCCCTGGCACCTCAACCTTTTCAACAAACTTACTTTCATCGCCTTATCATAAAGCACCTGAAAGGGCTGTAGCAGGTTTTTGTTTTCTTTGTTTTCAAATTTTCGATTTATTAGAAAAGTGAGTAAATGATGCCTTTACTTTATAGGGTTAAAAATCGGATTGCACATCCTGAGTATCTGTAGTTGTTGAGAATGGTGTCATGTTTTAAGGAAAACCGCTGGCAGCTATTTTAGTGTGAATACCTCTAAAGAGTTCAAGATTGGGAAATGGATTCATATTGGTTAACTGAGCTGCGTGCATATGTTTTAAAAGTGTTGTTGTTTATTTAGGACTGTTTTGCACATCGCCACATTTGCTTAGCATTTTGTGAGATTCTTTATTTCAGAAAGCAAATGTGCTACAGTACCTAATGATTACCCTCATTAACTTCTTTCCATGGTAAGTTGATATAACTTTGTACTAACAATACTCACCCTAGATGTGACTGTCCTTTCTAGTAATTGACATAGTTCCAAGCAAAGCTGACAGTTGATCTGTTTGTCCAATTTAGATACTCTTATCTTCTATTTTAGAGATTCTTTGATCCATTGAAATTCTTTCATCTTGTATTACTGAGGCCATAGATTAGTCAGGTACTTTAATCTTCTATCATCAAACGAGACTTTAACATAGACTGATGCTTGATACTAGTAGCATCACTGCCGATATGTCAATAAAATCCTTAAATATATTTTCAATAAGTTAAGGACCTTCCTGATTTTCAATATTGAGACATTCTGTATAAATGATCAATATGATGCTTTGATATTGAATATTTTGGAGCTCTTAAACTTTCTTATTGAGTTTACATTCTCCGAGTGCTTGACTCTGGTTCACATACCATTGAGTGAAATATAGTAGTGATAAAAACATCTTTTAATATATTAATCAAAGATACCACACTTACATAAGGACATTTCATTATTCATAGACTAACACAACTCAAAGACAATGTAAAGTTCAAAAACCTATCAAGTTTTTTTGGATCATTGCTCTATGGTACTACTCTGATTGTCAGAGAAATTTAAGCATCATGCATGCAATATGATTAGGACTAAATACATCTGGATGTGACTATTTCCCATTCTGATTCCAATATCTTTTGGAGTCAAAATTTGAAGTTCATGGTGCTTTCGTTCAGGTACTATTCATAAAATGAAATCTTAAGCTAAAAGTTTTTAAAAAACTGTTTCAAATCTGGCAGGATTAGAGAAGTCTAAATATTTTTCACAAAGCAGGTAAAACCATGTCACTGCAAACTCGCAAAATTTCCTGATTTTAAAGAAGACCACCTTCTGTTAAGCAGTTTCTAGCTTCCAATTACCTAAAAATACTCCCAAGCATATGATATCAATTAGCTAGAAACTAGTCTTTCTTGTAGCAAATTTTTTTTTTTACCCAAGCGCTTGCATACACATACTTGTTCTTCAAATTGAGAAGATAAAAAAGAAGTTTAATTAGACTATGTCCTGTTTTGACTTCTTTTTTTCTAAACCAAAGATTTGTTACATACAAAGGATGCTTGAATGCTTGGATTTATCAAAAACCATGTGCAAATTTTGCACAGACCATGGGCCATTAAATCTCTTCTTTTCATTTTATTTAAAGTTAACTATTGCCTTACTTTGCAAAACAAACTTTAAACAGACACGCTCATTAGTTTAGATTAAAAAGCAAACATATAATTGAAAATCAAGAACATTGACACCATAAACCTTTAAATCCTCAAACACAAGATTGCATTTTAAGTTGTTATACAGCTCATTTCATATGAAGAGGTAAATGGGTTCAATGTTCCTTTCTTCTTTTCCTAGCCTTTAATGACAATATTAATGACTGCCTGTTTATTTTGGTGTCAATAAATCAATTTTAGGTATCAACACTGGATCCTCCAGATAGTGCCAGTTGCAGCAGAATCGTTTGATGGTGTCCATTACAGCTTGAAAATTGGTGTTTGATTTACAGCATATCATAATTCTTGATTATCAACAAAGTTCTAATTTTGACACATTTATTTATGATACTTATAAACACATGGTGAATAAGAGAGATAAATCTTTAGTGTCTGTATAAAAGGGAAAGAGTGTGAGAGAATAATCAATAATATTATCTGTAAGAGGAAACACATAACATATGGCATCATAGAATCTAGAAATACTACTCATCACTTATACATTGAATCTTGCATCATTTCGAAGTCAAGACTGAAAAGCAAAATATCAATCTTTATTCTTGGATGTGATAATTTCATCAATATATCCTAAAAGGAAAACAGAGGACAGAAAAAAGAAGGAGAATATAACAAGACAGTGGTAAAAACAACCAGTGGCGATGCATCTGGAAACGGGTAACCAACTTTGGTTCTTTATTATAAAGTTTCCTGCAAATGGCAAATGTAACCAATGATTGCGTTTCCAACAAAATAACAAAGTAACGTCAAACTGGTTACCACAAATGTTTACAAAACAAACAATTCTAAATACTCAATAACAGTTTTGAAAGATGATTCTTGCATTGTTAGTGACCTTTGGATTCCTTTATAATTGTTAATTTACAGAGGTTGATGTATGAAGTGTTTAATACTAAACAATTATCAGGCTTCGAGAAAGTTATAAGCCAATACTAACTGTACATAAAGTTCACAATACAAATTCCCTCATTTCTAAAACTAGAAAAGCGACCTGGTGAACTATAGCTACAAACAAATCAGGTCAACTCTGAAGTCAATCACTAAAATAATCTAACTAGACCACTAGACTAGATCAAGCTACTGACAAGTCTGAACCTAAAACCACTTTCACTGCCACTGGCAATATTTTCTCTTAAAACAGTCAATATTTTCAAATCATTAAAACTTGAATCAGTTGATGTAATTGTCTTGATGGAAGTTCGGTGTTACTACAAGCGCCAAGCAATACCGTGGCTTTAGTTTGGCTGGTTGAGAAGTGGAACACATTGATTTAAGGATTGGGAGAGAGGTAATCGGTGATTTGGAACAAGGGATAACAGCTAGTTGTCTCTAAGAGGATGCTACATCTTACAATCAGAAGTGCTAAATGGTCCAGGGAAACAGCTGTCTTGAGGAAAGACTAGGAGATTCATTGTTTTTTCATAACATTGGTTTCATAAATAATTGTTAAAATTTTTCATTACCATGTTTAATGTGTTTTTTGTGTGGTTGATAGATGAGGATGTAATCATATTTCTTTATAAAAAAGATTCTGGTCCAGACTATTGGCAACCTATTTGAGAATGTACACTTCATAGTCAAACATCTGCAAATTACAAGTCTATTACCTCCAAGGCCTTGTTGATTTGTTCATATTTGGTTATCATAACAAATTGAACTATTTCTTTTCAGTGACCTTGAAAATCATTGCAAGGTCACCAAAATCAGGGAATGTTTGAGGATGCTATGAATGCATGTTTAACACAATATCTAAACAGATATTTTGATGTTGCAATACCTGACCTTAAAGGTCAACATATGCAAATTACAGAATATTCTTTGAACAGACTCTGAATACAAATATTTCCTCACTTGAGCAAAATAATTCATGGCATGAATCACGGATAGAATAAAACCACCACCAGAGAGTGATTTCACTGAACATCTGGTTAGTATTTTCAAAATAGCTGATATACACAGCCAAGTTGTGAAAGACTCAAACAATCCTACCAAATCAATAAGATTACCAAAATTGGACAGAAAATTCTTGTTTGTGATTGTTTTTATTGAATTCGAAGCTAGACATCCTAATATCAGTGAACTCAGATTCCATTTAAGATCAAGATGTGGATCTTCGTGAGGATATACTTGGATGGTACTATCTCTCACTAACTAAATCATCTGTCAGACAGTTGGAATAAGGCTTCACTACTTGTCAGAATGCTATGATCATGCTGGATGAAATGTGACAATCTTGTGATGCGACTAACAGAAATCCATTTACTTAATTGAAGGACTTATATTACTTTAGAAGGCTTACTTCAACTGTACAATGGATTCCTATTCCATTCTAGTTGATGTTTCAAATGGTGGATGCATGATTCCCAAAAAGTTAATATTTCCAAATTTTTATGAACATTTTTTTTCTGTTTGATAGAACAGATGATGTAAGTAGTAAGTGGGACTATGCATTTTCAAGTAAAAATAATTAAATATATTTCCTCCTGTTTTATGAACTTAGATTTACCTGTACATGGAGACTGATACCTCATATAAACTATCTTTTCGAGGGATTTGAATTAAAGCTATGATATGAAATGGAATGATTTAACAATATAAATGTCACCTTCCTTGCTAATGCTGTTATAAATACTACAAAAATGATTATCATTTGGCAATGGCAAATATGTTCATTGTCAACAAGTTGGGACTAGAGTAGTTCAACTAATCAAATTTTCCTTTCAAAAAACATTCTTTAAAAAAACAACTAAAATTAAAAAAGTAGGTTAACTTCTTTATCAGCTTAACGTTCATTTCATGTGGCAACTTCAAGGTTTTGCTCAATGGGTTGTTGTGATCATCTTTCCAAACATGAAAACACAGTTATTGCAACCTCCCAGTTCATCTTTCTCCTGTTGTTCTTTCTCATGCATGCAACTCATTGACGTAAAAGCAGGAATGAGTTATGCACAGGATAGTTAGGAGCTGTTTACTGTAACAGATAACCTGTCTGCCTGTCTCCTCAATCTTAACTCATATGAAAACTTCGCTCCACTTATATCAGATGTTACTGATTTGGAGAAACGAATAGCAATTTGAAATGAAGTTATTTCCATGTAATCCTTAGTGCAATGACTTTGACCCTTATTGTAAAGATACTATATATTCTTTGAGCTCGGAACTCATATAGCAGTCCTGATGTTCCTCATCCCAAATTTACCTAACTTCATCAACTTTGAAAGCGGCTTGATGGAAATGATTCAAGCTGTTGAGGCAAGATAAATTATTTTAATTCAATCCCAGAAAGAAACTTTAAATTCTAAGAAAAACAAATTCAAATTAACAGAATTATTTTTCAATATTTGAACATGCGTAATAAAATATTCTTGATAAATACAGCAACAGATAATATTACAGCAGTTACAAAGATGATGATTTTTGCCTATCTGTATCCACTATTATTATGACTCTAGTCCAATATATTTGTCTATTAATCATGAGGACTCCTGATACTACATATGAAATAGAAAACCTAAGATCTCCAAGACTGTGTGTAAGACTAGGATGTAGATTACCACCATCTGGTTCCCATACACCTAGAAACATCACAGACACGTGATGCATGCTCAACACTGGCATAATGCATTGGCTTAGTGAGTGGTGCAGTCTTAAACACAACAACCTTGAAAATGATTTAAATTCTATGGGTGTTCAACTTCTTTATATTGTCCATAGCAACATTGTGTTTAAGGTACATGTGCAGTTTTCAAGAGAAACGTATTGTTAAAACTTATAATTCTTCATCAATATTAAAGTAATTGGTAATGATTGAGGTTTGAATATGGTAACTGATTGAAAGATGCTGAAATTTAATTTTGATACAGATGATATCCTCAGGATATTTAACTACTCCTGAATGGGAAAAAAGGATAAATAGAAAGTAAAAGTTTGGAAAAAATTTGGAAAGTGCAAATCAAAAAAATTTCTTTTGAAACAAAATTTTCTTAAGAAACAAATTTCCTGTTAGCATAGAATGAAGCTACAGTCCTTTGTAAGATAAGGAAAACTTTTCATGTGTTCTTTCAAAAGAAAAATTCAACTTTAAGCTTTACGCTTCACAAACAGTTCTGCTTTTAGCAACCCTCTCAAAGCATTCCTTTTCAACAAATAAATATTTTGAAGAACTTCTTAATTTCAACTTCAGTATCAGCAGGACCTACACAATACCAACAGGCAAAATACATAAATACTGACACCATTGGGGAAATATGATTGAATTTGATGATTTGATGATTGATACACCATTCTGTCCTCTGCTCTTTGAGACAGACTGACATACAAACACTCCTACGTACATATCAATCCTGCAGTGTTCCCACCACATGCAGACATAGCTTGCATGGTTCACAGTCCCAGATACTGCAAGAAGGGGAAGATCATGACACTTGGCAAGCATCCATTTCTCAGGAGTTTTTGTTCCTAAGAGAGCATGCATGGATACCATTGCTGCAAATGTCGGCCATAACACTTTATGTCATGACATTGTCTGCATGTGATCTTTCTTGTGAGCCAAAAGGTCGCCATGAGTTTGTTTTTGGGAATTTTTTTCCATTGTGGTATCATCCCCACCCACAGGAGGTTCTATACATCAAGATACCATCAACATTATGTACAGGAGAGAAAGACTCTGAGCTTATTTAAGGAACATTTCTTCTAGAGATTTTAGATATTTTCAGATTTAATGTTAGTCCTGGTCTTTATTACAGTGATCATATCTTGTTCTGGTCAATTAAGTTCAGCGATCTTCATGATCTTCAGATGATTTGTCAAAAGTAATCATTCTAGTTTTTGCAATGTTTTATTACAAAGCTTGCAGTGTTTTAATTCATTCCCATTCTTGTTGTTACCGTTTTCAAAATGTTCGAATAGATGACACATTAATTCCTCTTCTCAGACTTTCAACAGATGAAATCAATGAAGTTCTGGCTGACGTTTAGAATATGACATTCCATTTTCTAAAGTCTTTATTTAAAGAAACTATTCATTATTTTGCTGAACAAATAAATGAAATTATTCAACTTCTGGCAGTTGGTAGGTATATATTTACTCGATGTAGATAACCCACAAACATTCTAATTCTTGCAGACTTTTAGTTGAAGTTGTAGATGAAATCATGCAGGTCAACAGCTGCAGAGTTTCTGATAAAATAATTATATAAAACTTGCAAAGTCTTAGTTGATTACCCGTATGCTGAATGAATCTGATTTAGGTTTATGCATGTGAAAATGATACCCAGGCATAGTTACCTATTCTTAAAAATATTATTATAAAAATACCTCACAAATTCTGTTTCCCTTCTATCAACTTTTAAAATCTTTAAAAGCTTTAAACCTTTCTCAAATTCAATGTAAGTAAACAGTTGTGAATTGGGAGGAAACTGGCATCTATCATTAGTGCCAGTAACTGAGGACTGTTACTAATAGACTTCCACAGTTAACAAGCAGCTCCATCTCTTCCACATTCAAAAAAGAACAGGTCAACCTCGTACAAATTTGTAGGTTTTCAAGACCAAATTAGATTTTCACAACAGATAGGAATTTATCTTGATGTTTTTTAGCACTAGCCAACTGTTTGAGCCATGATTTACCACTTTGCTGTACAAGTTTATTTCAGCTTTCCTACTTCTGAACACTGCTCTAATTGTATATTCTTCTGTGAAAACTCAGTATCAAATTATGTCAAGCATTGTTCAAAAATAAATTCATTTCATTGAAAGTCATAATGTGTAAGTATAAACATTTAGAACAAAACACTACAATACACAGTCTGACAAAAACATACACAACACATATTATGTATTGTGTTTTTACAAGAATTATTAATCTTTTCCATCTAACATTATTCTAATATTTCAATGATGAACCTGAATACTTTTCACTTTCACTTTATTCAGAATTGAAAGCCATAAAGCCAAGAGTACAACAGGTATGATATAAAAAGTTTACATTGTATGTACAGCAAATATATAGTATATGATATAACAATTATAACACTGATGAAGAACGAATAAATTTCTTATGGATAGTCAACTAGTATCTACACCGAAACGTCGCTATTCCTGCAATAAGAAGTTGACTATCCATAAGAAATTTATTTGTTCTTCATCATCAATCCAGCTTCTAAAATGCCACTTAAGGAAATTATAACACTGTCTTTGTTTTAAGAATATATATATCAATTTGAGAACATTCATATTCTGTACGGGTACCCTCATTAGAGCTCGGAATTTGGCAATTAAAGGTGGGCTATAGTAATAAGCTGAAATAAGTTGTGATCGGCAACGTTTGCAAAATGGGCATATTAACATAATAATGTATTCATCTTCAAACAATTACGATCACATTTGTTACAAACTAACTCATTATATGGAACCCTTGTCTTTGAAAATGGCTGTTTTTGTATAATAAAGTTATGTGAATGACATCAAAATTTGATAAAAATTAAATCTTTACATAATGGACCACTAGAAATATACTTTTCTGTACCTGATTATTTCATATGCTGATGCAATTTCTGAAACTCTTCTGTTCATTATAAGGAAACCCAATATCCACATTATGAGTTTCCATCTAAACAGCATCAGTCAATATGCAACCAACATCAAACCAAATCAAATCATCATTAACCAGAACAAATTATAGCTCTATATCTCGATCCTCTCCATGAAGATTAGATTCGGTCTTGTAATCAAATCTCAGTAGAAAATTTATCCTCTGCAGCAAATAAGGAGGAAAATTAATGATTTTGTTGAAACCAGTGATGACAAGGAAATGAAGAATTTCCAAGAAACAATCGATATAATCAAAATCTCATCTGAAGTTCCTGCTAGGATCACATCGTAAGATCTTTTCTTTCTCATTTTGATGTAATGATTGTCATATTAGCGTGATAATTATTTTTTCATTTTGGCTTCATGATTAATTTTTTCATTCAGTCCACATGGTTTTTTCCCAACGAATGCCATTTCGGACATTACTATCATATTTATTAGGATTACAAATCTTCAATTTTTTTCATAACAGCTTATGCTCTAGAAGCTGCTTAATTTCTAGAATCTCTAGAATATGATATGTTATCTAGATGGAACTGCCTGGTTTTAATTAACTTAAGTTTCTGAAAGAGTTCTCCAAGGAAATGTAAGATCACAGAATTCCAAACCAGACTAGAATTATACCATTTTGAGAATCAATCATTTCTAACACCATATTCACTGGAACCAGCCTTCCTCTCAGCTTCACAATAATTAAAGACATCCCCAACAAAACGTGGACCAGTAATTGTCCAGCAAACCCACTAGTGGACACTCCAATATGGTCATCGATTAATCCTCAAGATAAGAGATTGCAGGTGTCCACTATCTTGCCTTTAATCAAGGAAATCACTAATCTAGTATGGACACTGGTCAGCCATAATTTATAATATTTGTCCAGTCCTTGTTATCTCGAATATCAATCTTTCCTTTGGCAAATATGATTAACCAGATCAGGATGTATTTGTTTGGACACAAGAATATGGTCAACAAAGGACGATGGTTGCTTTTATGAAATAGAAATATAATCATGTTTGTGTTATTTATTCAGCTAGGGTATTTAATATCAACCATCAAAATACCACAGCGATAAGAAGTGGAGTCTTAATAAAAGTTCTATTCTTTTAAAACCAAATGGCATGAATCTGAATCCCAAATATTAGAAGATTATATTTACATGAGGAAAAAACAATTTCTGATAAGAAATCAAACTAATAACAATGATTTGATTATATCAACACGAAGATGTGGCTATAAAATCTGTTAAATATCAAAACAGTGTCATTAAATGCCAGTTAAGATTTTTTGTTTTATTATTTCCATTTTTTTATGTTCTTTTAATGTTTTTATTTTTTCCTTAGTCAATTAATCATAAACACCTGAATGGCTGTCTATTCAAATCCCATAACAGGTGGGCTCGTCAAGTTGCCAATAAGTGATAATTTAGCTCATTATCTCCCAGAATTAACCCAGTTAATAATCCAACATGATCCAATAATCATCACACTGCATGGTAAAGGTTTGAATTTCAAGTAATTACAGGATATCTTACTTTAGGTAATTCATATGCTAGAATTTTCATTTGATTACTGACATATTAAATATCATGGCATATATAGACCTGTTATTTTCTGCTTTAGGGTAACCGAGTCTTATTTTATTGATTTCATGATTTAGTTTTATTTCGTCATGAATGTAATATCCATGGAGAACAATTTCAAGAAAATACTTAAATTTTGAAGGAACAATCAAAGCGTTCTCTCTTGGTCTTCCATAAAGTTTTATTTTTGAAGATTTACTTCGAAAATCCAATGAAATCTAGACTGTACAACAGTCCAGAATAGAACAAAATATGCAATACATAGTCATACATAGTACAAGGGCTCAAGACTTCTATGATGATATCTGGAGTCACTTTCATAAGTATGTACAAATACAAGATAATTACATTTCTTCTTTCAGCTATTAAATGAGCTCTTCAAGGCAGATTAATTTGAGGAAATATTGTTGCAGATACCTTAACATATGAACTGTTTTGCTGCATAAAAATATTCCTGAGAAACTTCTCATTCTAATACCATAGAACGGAACGGAACTCCTAGGAGACCGAGTAAGGCTTCTTTGTTTTAAGTCGTATTGCAAACCACTTTGCATTCCAAACAAGTGTTTTCCAATCACCGATTCTAATGATTAAACTATAAAACCACTAATTAATTTAACACGCTGGATAACTACACTTCAAACAGAAAGGAACAATAAACCCTCGTCTGAGCTAAAAAAAAACACACATCGTAGCTCTAGTTGCTATTGATTTAATCAAACTGATAAAGAACTGCAGGAAATTTTTCTTCATTTCCTCCTTGAGCCTGTAACCATGTTGTTTTTCTTCATCAAATCCATTCCAATGATTTCACCCCTGCTGGGCCAAAGAGAACCTAACAAGATTAGGGGTACGCCATTTTTTATCAGACCAAATTGAAAGGCAATTTTATACCCAACTTGCACAATTCCGAACTAGTCTTTTTATTACTGCTTGATTTGAATAGACCAGTGCCCAGGGCTATTGGAACAAGCGGCATATTGATTTTCACCAGAGTTAACAAGATTAAATTGGAAAGTTGGAATTGAATGTTTTCAATTCATGGGAGAGATGTACACTAGAGTTTCTTCAGGTGTAAGTTTGAGACAGGTTGTTAAAGTGAGAACAAATGCATTATCTAAAAACTCGGGTTTAGATGACAGATAAAACAGAAGCATTGTGCTGGAAAATGTAGAATCAATTAAAGGTCTGAAGAGAAAAAGTTCTGCTTCATCTGAATGAGCTGAATTCTGGATAAAAAATGTTACTTCAATAAGAAGAATTGCCTTAATACATAGCTGTTTCACATTTTTTAAAAAACCTATCTTAAACTAAGTTTAATTTTAAAAAGTTTGTAGAACAATAGTTTTAAGTAGAAAAGTTACTGAAGCTACCATATTTAAAACGGTTTTATCTTTGAATGCAACTACTAAGAAGAATTCTCTGAAAATAAAAAGACCTCTAGTATTTATGTTTGAATATATTAAGAATTGCACTCTCATTATATACTGAAAAGGGCCCAATCTGACTGTACTTTGTAATCCTAATGAGCCCAAGAGAATCCACTGGAACTAGCTTTTTATGGGTGGTCCAGCATTGGTTTGAATAATTGTATCTTTTTTGTCTTCAAAGCTTTGGATTCAGATCCTACACCAACATTTTTAGATGTCTTGCTAAGGCAAATTGAGATTGTACTCAATTTCAATGGAATCATTAGAATCTATCATTTGTACCAAGCTGCATTTCTGATTTGAATACTGCTGAAAAGGTCTGATGTCAAGGCTCAAGTCATAAACAGGATTTGCAGCCTACAATTGTTTGGACTTATGGAAGGTTTAAAGTCAAAGAAAAGCCATCAACGACCCTATGGAACTGTTTTAAGATCTGAAGGTACCAGAGGCTAGTTCTGTCTGATTTCAATGAGTTGAATTGTATTTGACTTCTGATAATAACCCTTATTCTGCAGGGCCTATGTAGATGGCTGATCCCAGATAACTACATGGTTAACCAATAAAAAATCTTCTATATGGCTCTTTCAAATTCTCACTTAGTTCACCTAGTGTAAGATTTGGCAAGGTTCATTTCAACTAAAGCTAATTGTAAAATTTCACCAGGTAAATATATTCATTTGCAAGAAATTCTAGGTAAGCTTGAATTCAAACATAATAACAGTTCCTTAAGAAAGGTTGCAAAGTCTGCGGCATGATCAGAAACATGAGTGGAGCAACAAGACAAGTGGCAAACATGACACTAGGAGACACTACATCAACACTGGAGAGTTGAGACAACACTCGGGCTCTCAGAGGACCACTTTGCTTCATCCTGCTGCATCCAGACCCTTGATCAATACATATTTACAGACATTGGACCGAGGATCAGGTTCTTGACCTATATTAACGACAGTGTCCACAGCCTCCATGTGGATTTGTAGATGCTGTCTGTGGTTTCATATGTCTGAAACAAGTATTGTCACAACTTAGGTTATTGACACTGGTTTCCATGTGAATTCGTAGAATGGTTCCTTGTCTGTTTTTTATTTCATATATCTTAAACTATTTTTGGCACTATCATGGCATAGGCAGTTTTTATCATTTTGTCAAATGCTCAAATTCTTCAAACCATACAAAACTGAAGCATACAAGTTATAGAAAATGGAAGCATACAAGTACACAATAAAAATATGTCCTTTCACGTATTAGATGAAAAGAGAATGTTAGGTATCACAAATACGTGATTTTAAAAGGCAGTGTCTGTGTGTATTCCCGCAACATAGGCAGAATCAAATTTGAAAACATTAACTGCCATGGATTTCATTCATATTATACAAGTATGGTAACTATGTTTTAATGGTAAACCTGTATCTAATGTCTGGATCAGCAAATCAATACATTGTAATCAAGAAGGGAACAGGTGTAGATTCTGCTTTATTTATTAAAGTGTCTAGATGAATTGGTTCTCAATATCCCAAAAGTCCTTGAGAACATAATTATCATCAGATTAAGCTCATATTAAGCAAAAGATCTGTGGTTTTCTTGCCCTGGCATTAGTGAATTTTGGGTTTTAATGTCAAGGTGCATTTGTACATTGAGTTCATCTGTTTTACAACTTTGCTTAATTCTTGGACTGCCCTGCCCTTAATTGACACTTAATATCAAAGTCCAGGTCTTTATATTTCTAAATGAAAATCTCAAGTAATCAATATATAATTAGCAGACAGTAAATTGGAGAATTTTTATTTCAGTGTCTTTGAAAAATTTGAATTTTACATCAACTACCACACATTACTTCAATGCTATAAAGCTTTTTTTTTCACCAACTGACAAAAACCAATTTCAATATTGCTTAGAATGAAAATCGTTCCCAAGTAGACATAATGGATGTTATTTCATTCTCAAATAATCACAAGTCAAAAACGATTTACTGCACTTACCACAGAAGTAAATTTCACCTAGTTGAAATCTCATTAACACAAAAACTTATTCCAATTCCCTCATTTCAGAGCAATTTATATTCAAGTTATTCTACAATCATCATTCAAATAAAATGATTGCAGGAACCTGATGGATATAATCATCAACAGTAAAAAGGTTTCATGAGGCAATTACACCATAATCACTATCTGCAATAACGAACTATAGTTGAAAAAGAGTAAATCAGAAAAATACCTTCCAAGCAAGGAGAGTTCAAAGTGAACAGAGTAAATAAACCTCAGAAAATAATCACCAACAGTTAGCGTGAATAAAACATTTTTTTGCATCGTTTAAATGTCAACAGCAGGTTCAATGACCATCTTGAATGGAAGTTGGATGAAAAACTAAATCTAAGTGCAAAGAGATTACAAGAACCGAAAATTCTTCCCAGACACTAATGATTTCAGTTTGAATAAGATTACTCAGGTATGTAAATTGCAGTCCCCAAGAACTAAACACCTCCCCCCCCCCCCCCCCCCCCCCCCCCCCCACCCCCCTCAAACACCCAACATCAAATCGGGTAACAAGAATTTCTTTTTCTAAAAAGAAATTTTGACAGAAAAGACCAATTCTCTTCTCAATGTCTTCAAGAAGTTTGCTGTTGCCAATTCAGTAAATCACTGTTGCTGCCTTAGACATATGGCGTCCATCTACATCCAAACTGTCAACAAAACCTATTTTCACTTCATGGTACAAACAATTTTAGTTTAAATTTGTTCATTCTTCTACAATATCTCTCTCACTTTGAAATGCTCTCAGAGACATGGAGATAATCTTCAATATGTCTTTACAATGTCTTAATCCTATGAGGAATCCAAACATAAATGTGTTTGCCCATTCATTTCCTTCACAATATCTTTGACCATACATAGCTCCAAAAAGTACCAAAAATTGTACCATCGTTTCAGTTTATAAGTTCTATAGGCAACCTTTATGTAGATCGGTTTGCTTATTCTGTCTCTCACTGAAAAATGTTTCCAGAGACTTGTAATCAGTCTATATCAAAACATTTTAACAGATCAGTGACCTTAAATCACTAAGGTAGCCTTAGTGAAAAGTTATAAGGAGGCACAGGTTATAACTTTAGTGTTAAGTTCTTTTCTCCTTTCACAAAGCCTTAAGGTGATCGTAAGTCACAAATAATGATGATAATAATAATAATAATAAGGGTATTTTTATAGCGCACATATCCACATCAATTGCATGCTCAAGGCACTCCTTGCATTATTACCCTGGTCTAACCCAAGCTGCCAATTAAGCGCTTAAAGGTCACCTCCAACACAATCTACACCATGCAGGTACCCAATTTGTACTGCTAGGTGAACAGAAGCACATTTTGAATAAAATTTGAACAAAGGTAACCTTGGTGCAATTTTAAAGAACGGGAGTTAACCCTCAAGCCGCGGTTTACGGAATGGTCCGGGATGAAATTAAACTACGCCGCAGTTAGCCTTGGCGAACCCCGGAAGCCGGACTTATAATCTGACGCATTTACTAATTAACGCAATTGTACCATGTAGCGGATCCCGGAAAAAAATTGCACGGCAGTCGTGTCGGTTGAACGCGTGTATTTTCGTTCCGGCTTTCGCTAAGCTGCCGATTTTTTCCCCGTTGTTGTTCTAAAGAATGGGGGCATATTTTCCGAACGTTTTATAGATATTGGTTATGTTTATCGTACCGAAAATATGCATTACAAACGCTCAATTTTCCCCCACTACCCGCCGGGCTTGCTATAGCCCTGGGGCTTATTGCTCCCCTCGCGCACGAGCTTATTGAGCTGCGCACGTTATTGTTTGCTCAGGCGTGCGCACTCACAACAAAAGCACACCTTGCTTTCGCACGCCCTATGATTTCAATACAGGTGGGATCATTTGAAAGAGGAGAAAATTGTCTTTAATTCGATATAAATTACGAATATGCGCTAAAGGAACTGAATATACAGCATGTGCCGTAAATGAGGTGATTTTCAGATATTTTTAGTTTTATACCTACTTTCACACATTATTTCTCATCATGTACTCAACGTATTTTGGAATTTTTTATATCATAAGAAAGAGAAAAAGATTGTCTTTCATTCCATGTAAAATTTGTATATGCGCAAATATTTATAAAGCCACAGCGAGCGACGCACGAAGAACTAATTTTGCTCTTTTACCCTTGTGAACTGAGTAGCGATTTTGTGATATACTTTTCTTTAGTACTTCATATCTTTTTAACTGTTTGGTGCATTTGGATAACTGTTATATCACAATAAAGAAGAAAAAGTTGTCTTCATCTTTATATAAAATATGTTCACTCACATAACAAAAATATTGACACAGTAAGAGTCACAAATAGAGCAATTTTGGCACTTTATATCTCCGTAACCAAATGACGCATTCCCACAACTTTTATATCATTGTCAAGAGGAATACATTGCCTACATTATGATATATAATATGTATATGCGCTAAAAGAAATAGCGATACAGCAAGTGCCGCACAAAGGGCACTTTTGTCGCTTTTTTATTATGTGATATGAAGCGCGATTTTCATGTACCTTTCTTTCGCACGCAATATCTTCTATACCGCTTGGCACATTTTGATAAATTTTACATCTAAATAAAGAGGAAACAATGTTCTTCAATTCCATATATCGATGATTTATGCGCGTGAATAAATAAAAGCAAAACAAGTGCCGTAAAAAGGGCAATTTTCGCACTTCGTTCCGCCGTTAAGTGCCGCGAATAGGAAAACTTCGGCACTTTATATCTCCGTAACCAAATGACGCATTTCTACAACTTTTATATCATTGTCAAGAGGAATACATTGCCTACATTTTGATATATAATATGTATATGCGCTAAAAGAAATAGTGATACAGCAAGCGCCGCACAAAGGGCACTTTTGTCGTTTTTTATCATGTGATATGAAGCGCGATTTTCATGTACCTTTCTTTCGCACGCAATATCTTCTATACCGTTTGGCGCATTTTGATAAATTTTACATCTAAATAAAGAGGAAACAATGTTCTTCAATTCCATATATCGATCATACATGCGCACAAAAAAAATAAAGGCACAAGAAGTGCCGCAAATTGGGCAAGTTTCTCATTTCGTATTTCTGTAACCATGTGGCGCGCTCAACAACGTTTGGTATCGACGTAAAGAGCAGAAAATTCTCTTCAATTTGATATACAATTTGTATATGCGCTCACAGAAATAAAGACTCAACAAGCGCCGCTAAAATGTTATAAATAAATGTAATAAGTAAAAAAAATTATGAAGGAAACCCTGTTTCTTTAGTGTTCAATTATAGAGTTTTATAAACCATGAAAGTTGAAGGGAAAAAAACTTTTGGATTTACATTCATAGCGTTATTGATGTCTTTTTTGAGTTAGGGGATTTTTGCGTCGGGCACCGCCATCAGTTCATGGGAAAATTGTCCAACGAAAATGTTGTGGTTGAGACACAGTATGTCGGGGATGCCGTCGGGAACCGCCATCAGGTCAAGGCAAAGTTGTCCAACGAAAATGTTTGTGGTTGAGACACAATATGTCGGGGATCTTTCGCCGGGCACCCCCATCAGGTCATGAGAAAATGTGTCCAACGAAAATGTTCGTGTTCGAGAAAAAAAATTTCAGCGGACTTTCGTCGGTGACCGCCAGCAGGTATGTGTTTTTTTCTGCCAAATTTTTGTTGGTCGAGGAAACTCATTTTTGAAAAAAAAGTTTGGTAGCATTCCGATGTTTTAAATATTTTGCTATATATGTCGGGATGGCATGAGTTCCTTCCAGTGAACTAAAGACAAGGGGCCGGGTGCTCGTTGACTACGGCCGTCCCGACAAATAGGCCCGTGGAACCTATCATTCTCGGAAGAGAAGTCAAGAGTTGAAAAACTTTTGTAATCCACAACTGACAATCAGAACTTTCCTGACGTAGAAGGCAGTTGTTCGCGACTCGCCGGCTCGTTGCATAGGAGTCAGAAGGCGGCATCAGGGTTGATAATGTTGATACAACGTCGGCGGCCATCGGTGCCATCGGCACCTTCGGCGGGATTGTGAAAAGTCGTCCAAAAGTTAGAAATTGTCCAGCAATGTTAGAATTTGTCCTGATTTTGACTTTTGCAACAAAATGAAAGAAAATGTCCGGCATTCGCCAGGACAGTTAGAAAATGTCTGGAATTCCGTCATTATTGATGGCCGCTGGCGCCATCGGCGCGCAACGGTATATTTGTTTACAAAACTCACAAAATGGGGCAACTGAATGTCCATGAAGCTCACATTGAATTTTTCTGTATAGGTTATCAGGATTTGATAGAATATCTTGCACATTTCTAAATTCTTTTCAATCAATTACAGATTGATGTGAAAGATGCCTAAGGCCAGGCGACCGAGGACTAGGAGTTGGGAAGGGCCGTCAACGTCAAGCGACGACGACTTCATCAACGAGGTCCATGCTGATGAAGCTTCTGACATGGAGTCTACTGATGAGAGTGATAGTGAAAGTGACAGTGATAGTGATATGGAAATAAGAAACATTGCAAAAGACATATTAGCTGCTACTGGTGGGGCTGGTACATCCACAGAGGAAGAGTTCAGTGGCTTTGATGAGCAATATAATGAAATGGACACACATTTTGATGACCCTGAGAACTTTATGGAACGCTGGACAGAGGGGCCGAGGCCACGTGGACGTGTTGATCTGCATTTTACTGGCGCAACGGGATTAGGACAGTTTATAGAATTGCCTGATAATCCGCATCCTATAGATTTTTGGGGCTTATTCCTGCATGAAGATGATTATGGATCGTTGGCAGCAGAAACCAACAGGTACTTCCACCAGCAAGTCGATGATAAGTTTCTGTAACCATGTTCAAGGTTGAGGCAGTGGTATGATACGAATGCTGAAGAAATGAAAGTATTCGTTGCAATGACTATAGCGATGTCTCTAGTTGTACAGAGGAATTTTTCTGAGTATTGGTCAACAAGTGATGTGACGTCCACGCCTTTCTTTGCCAAATGTATGCCTCGCGATAGGTTCTGGTTATTACTAACGTACCTACATTTGAATGATAACAACCAAATGCCGGGACGAAACACATCTCATTTTTCACCTATCAATAAACTTGGCTATTTGTACCAGAGAATCGTACATCGTTTTTCTAGAGTTTACAAGCCGCACCAAAACATTTGCGTCGATGAAGGGTTGGTGCCTTGGAAAGGCAATCTGAGTTTCAAAGTATACAATCCCGACAAGCCGAAGAAGTATGGGATAAAGGCCTACATGTTGTGTGACTCAACAAATGGTTATGTTTGCAAGTTCCAACTCTACACTGGAAAAACTAATGAAACTGTCTCTGCTGGTGGAAAAACGTTCGATCTGGTGATTGATTTGGTGAAGGATTATGCTGGGAAAGGATATCATGTGTTCATGGATAATTTCTATTCCTCTGTGGCATTGTATATAAACTTGTGGGAAATGGGCACTGGTGCGACGGGAACGTTGAGAGGAAATTGCAAAGGCATTCCAGACAAAATAAAAACTCTCAAATGGTGGAAGCGTGTGTGGTTTCACGTGTTGAACGTTGCCATGTTGAACGCCTACATTCTTTACAAAGAATTCTCTAAGGATAAAACCTTGAAAACAAGCCGTCAATTCAGAAAAGACTTGGTACAGCACATGATAACCTTCGCCGACACAGAAAAGGTGCCATCCCTGCGCAGACGTCCCTGTGGTCGACCAAGCACGAGCGACGATAGTGTATTACGTCTTCATGGTCGTCACTTTCCATCAAAGATTGAGCCTGTTGGAAAAAAGAAGAATCTCTCACGCACGTGTGTTGTTTGCTCCAAAGCGAGAAGAGAACTACTTCGAAGGGATGTGGAAGAAACAAATCAGCCAGTTCGAAAGAAGAAAAGGGTAGGCAGAGAATCTTCTTACGAATGTAGCGACTGTAATGTGGCTCTATGTGCAACCCCATGTTTCAGAATTTATCACACGTCACAAGATTGCACTAAAGCTTATATCAGTTTGATGTCAGAGAAGGAAAATGAGGGGGATAATCAAGAAGATTGAAGAAAGAAGAAAGAAGTGTGGATGAGTGTTACTCTCCTGATCCAGTTGGTTTTCACATCAAAAAGGTGAAAAAGTGTTAATAGAAAATACTTGATTGTAAAAAACTCATTATAAATAAAAAATAATCTTTTTTTTATTGCGTAAAAAAGACAGAGAAAGTCAATGTGAGCTGTCACGGGACATTCAATATGAGCCGCATCACAAACCTCCCCCGATCTTTCGCAATTTATATCTTCTGAATCGGGCGGCCGAACTTCATGGTTTTTATATCATCATAAAGAGAAAAGAACTGGCTTTGATATAATATGACAATTGCATGTGCGCATGAAATAATAAAGAAGCGGCGAATGATGCGATAATTGTCGCAATGATAAAAATAAATTCACAAATGTCTGAGGGTACCCCTCTTTCTCGTTTCATATCTCCCGAACTATTTGGTATTTTTTTTAAAATTTTCCAGCTTTATCAAGACAAAAGAATTATCTTTAATTCCATGTATAATTTGCATATGCGCAGTAACTGATGAAGATGCTGCGATTGATGCGACAAATGTCGCAAATAGGACGATTATCGAAATCTGTTTTCAAATAAATGAGAGTACCCTCCTTTCGCGGTCCATATCTCCTAAACTGTTTGGTTTATTTTCATAATTTTTTTCAGCTTTATCAAGACAAAAGAATTATCTTTAATTCCATGTATAATTTGCATATGCGCAGTAACTGATGAAGATGCTGCGAGTGATGCGACAAATGTCGCAAATAGGACGATTATCAAAATCTGTTTTCAAATAGTTGAGAGTACCCTTCTTTCGCGGTGTATATCTCTAAAACCAATCGGCGCTTTTTCATTATTTTTACACTATCGTGAAGAGGAATGATTTATCTTCAATTCCATGTATAATTTGTATGTGCGCATGAAAAAATAACGATGTGGTGCACGTAAAGAATTCCTGTTTCATAATGCTGGAGTGTTTGCGCGAATGCTCGCCCGCGCGTGACTTCACCCGCCGAGAGAATCGGTAATGCGGGAGCCAAGGCTGTTGCCTAGAAGTCTGTGGCACTCGCATGCTGGTGCCCCGGGGCATAACGGTACTAATTAGCGTGCCGGTGCCAGAGGGCCCCGGGGGATTTAGTTTTAGCTAAAAATGCCGTAGGGTCGGAACGTTGTCGGGGTACCCCCTGCCATCTTTCGCAACGTATATCTTTTGAACCGTAAGACATATTCTAATAATTTTTTCGTCATTGTAAAGAGGAATAAATTGCCTATAATTCCATATATAATACATGTATGCGCGCTCAGTATTATGGATTTTATTTAACTTGAAATAAAGACAGTCTTTAAAAACCTGTAGAAATCTAACTAGAGATCGTATCGTAATTATTTTCATACCATCGTAAAAAGGAATAATGTATCTTCAATTCCATATAAGAATTTTAGTTGCGCGATAATATTTCAGGATTTTATTCAACTCAAAATGAAGACAATCTTTAGATTGTAATAGAAATCGTTCTAGGAGGTATAAAAAATTCATTCAAAGTGTCGGATAAGGAGTGTTCATTTTTACACGGGATTCGCCAACTGACTTTGTATAAAACAATTTATTCCGTCCGTACTTCGCGGTATAAAAACATCATATACTGTAAAAACGGTCACGTCTCGCGGCGCTAGAAAATTCAGCCACAGGGGCTAATTAGGCTTTAACGGTAGCGAGGCGAGTGCTGGAAAATTCAGCCACGGGGGCAAAACTGGTCAAAATAATATTCAGCAACTTGAGGGTTAAGGTTAACCATAATAAAGTTTGCTTTGTGAAAGGATGCCCCGAATACTTCTTAAATGTCCGAGGGTAACCTCCATGTAAATCTGTTTGCTTATTCATATCTTTACAATTTCCCTTACTTCAAATGTTCTTAAAAGTCTGCAAGTAGGTCTATGTCAAGTCTGCAAGATCAGAACGTCTCCTCAAGGTCTCAGAGCCACAAGTAACTCCAACAAAAATCTGTTTGCCATAACATTTCGACAATAGGTTGCGATAGGTTGATCAATGATTCCGAGTGATTTGAAACTGGTTTTCACTGATAACATTTTGTATATGTATAAATGTCTTGAATCTGCTAGATGTTCTTACAATGAAACCAGTCTATCTTAAGTCTATCATAAATATGGCTTGATAGCTAATTCAACTTTATGAAATTTATCAATTGCTGAAGATCTTTCTTGAAAAATAACAGACTAATGATTTTTATTGGTAAATAATGCAGTCAATATGGTATATATTTTCAAAATTAAATTTCAATAAAAATAGGCATTTGACATTCAGTATACAATGGCATGTCTCAATTCAAACAAACTACTATTTGAGTGTTAAGAGATGAACCTGGTAAGTCTCCATGTTCAATTGTCCAGGTTCCAAAACGTCAATGTCAGAATGAACCATTCATCACCAGCTAACACAATCTAAGAGGAAACATAGATCAGAATCACTTCATTGCCATGGTTCACAAAACTAATCAAGAACTACATTGCTCTAAAATTGATTTGAAAATGGTTTGTCATTGATGAATTGAAGTTTCAACTGACTCAGCTCTTGAATAGAATTGCCAATACTTTCCTCTCTCAAGACTTCACAAAGACTCGATTAGATTGTCTAAACATCACCAAAGTAGAAACTGACCTTCCCGAAGATATTTTTCATTTTCAAGGTCTATAAGAAGAAGGATAAGAAATATCTTCTTGCTTGAGTTCACAGATTTAATGGGTGTTCTAGCTATAATCAATGACAGAGAGTCATAAGAATATGTCTTTGAGGGATCTTTCTTTTCAAACTTTTTCAACCATTGCATGGCTGAACTTTGAATAAAAGAGTTTTAGAATTTGAATCTGATTGCCAACTTCAGAGAAACTATAAAGTTCTAGACATGGAGTTTTTTGGCCTTAGCAATCACAAAAACTTGTGTAATCTAAATTTGATCACATGACACCATAAACTCCAGGAATAAAATAATCACCAAGATATTATCCTATATATTTGGCTAAAAGACTGTTTTGGTGAAGTAGTTTGGAAGTCTTGGTTGATTTAGCTAGGCTGAAGTTAACTAAGTAAACCAAGGATACAGAGGAAACAAATGGAGGTCACAGTAGATATCTCATTGTATCAATTTTATCGAAATAAGTACGCAGACAGAATCATTTGGATATCAACGTTTAAAACATCTTTGAAATATTTAGAGATAATATTTCTTGTCAATTTAAAGTTACTACAAATTGTTAAAACAGGGAATAGCCCTTTATAGGCCTGGTTATACTGGTTAAGAAAACAGGTTTTTAAAATATACTTTGCTGCATATAAAAGTTTAACATGAACCTTTTATTTCTTCATATGTCCTGTATTGGAGAAAAAAATTCTTCAAACAAAGAAAAAAATTCTTATGTGCATTTCAAACCCTGAGTTTATTACATGCGTATAACTATACAGCAAATAGAAGAGGGAAAAAACAGTCCGAAATGTTAACTCTTATACCAGGAAACAACTTAAAATGCATATATGTTTAGACCCTATTCAGCCTTCATCATTTTTAACCACAAAAGCTGAGGATAGTTCTAAAGGTTTACACTTCAGTGAATTAACGGAGATAATTCAACCTCCTGCTGCAAAGGAAAAGATCTATTGATGGGAAAATAAATTCATGAATTATCGTAAAGGTTTACATATGATCTTCTTTGTGCATATTTTTACATAACATGTTAGAATGTTGGAGTTAAAACTTTAAGGATTCAACACACTTAATTTGACCTGTTGAATACCATATTTGTAAACTTCTCCAGCTGAAATAGTCTTTCAAATGATATTTGACAGTGTTTATCAAAATTACTCTTTACACAAGACTTTTAAGTATAAGTAATCAGCTTGCAGCTATTATGTATGTAATGCAATTATCTACTGTATTGTATTCCCGTGCACAGGTGTTAATTATGATCAATATTACTACAATATACAGCGACAGGTGTAAAGATAGTTTTTTAATCAAGGTCCAATGCACTTGATACTTATGTACTTTGAAGGATAAATACAATTGATTTCACTTATCAATTTGTCATTATAAACTGACACTCTTCACTTCAAAAGCTAATATGACAATTAATATCTCCAGTAATGACAACGAATATATGGATAACAACTTCTTTATTGATTTATTGCATACAATGAATAAAGAAGTTGTTATCCATACATTCCTTGTCATTATCGTCATTCCAACTTCTAAAATGCCTCAAAAAGAAAATAAGTTCACGTCTTGAATGAATTCACTCAATGGATTATGGTATCTAATTATTGCCTTATTTACCTTTGCCATTATTACCTTCGGCTGAAAAAATAAGTACATAAAAAGCTTGAGCATATATGTGCCAATATTCTTTTCATAATTCAAATCAGTTGTGATACCAAAAGACTACCAATTCCTTCACAGCATAATGCAACATAATAACTTGCACTGATATCTTAGAGGGAAGATTTGAATAAATTTACCTTTCAATTCAACAGATTAGTGATAACACTGTCAAACATGAATACTCATAAAACATGCATCCTGTGAACATCATAGAACAAATAGTTTTGGAGAAAAAGTCTAAATGCAAAACTAAATTTGGGATATAAGGGTAAACCTGGCAGTAGAGGTGCTTTGTAGAAATGCCCTGATTTCTTTAAAGTATTTTCATAATAGAAATTGACTAAAAGTATGTTTTTCATATAAATCATTAAAATATAAACACAAAATTTATGCGGAACACCTGCTGAAAATTGACCAAAAAGATATATAAAAATCGCTATGTTTATCAGATCTCATGATGTTAACATAACTGGTATGATAATCATTAACTGAAGCAACAGAAGCTAGATTGTTGTTAAAACCTGTTAAACAGGTACCTCATAATGCATGCACCATTCAACCAGCGGCTTACCAGGGGAAGTAAAAACTTTTCATAATAAAATCTCTACTGACAGCTCATCTGATTCTTATCAGGCCCTGAATGAAAGCGGTTTTCTTTATATTCACTTGTTATTTGAACCTAAGAAGACGACAGGAAAAATGCTAAGATTGCCCAGCTTACGTAAACTCAAATCTAAAAGATTTCTTTTCAACTTTCAACCATGTCAAAATAATCTTGTGATCATCTGTTATCTGCAGAATCAAAGTAAAATGAGTTTTCTTTCTTATCTCTGAAAAATTTCAAAATCTATTTTTCATCCTGCTGAGCTTGAGATTATAGTTATAAATCTTTCTCATGCTGGCATCAAAGAGCAAAAATGCTTTTAACAGTTACCTAAAGTCGGTAGCAAATTTGTTTCCAATTCAGATATGATAATGGTTTTATATAGTTGTTTATAATACTCAAATTAGAGGACATTGAGGCAGTTTTTCTGACGGCCTGTCTTTTTGTAACAATTTCAAGACTTGCTCTTGTTCAGCCAGTATAGGCTCTATAACAGATAGTTTCTATAGTGCATGTATTAAAAGGTTTTTTATCTGCTAATGTTGGTTGCTACTGTCAGAGCCTTGTCTGAGAGAAGTGTGATAGTCCTGTGATACCAGAGGTTGAATATACTACATGCAGCCCATTTAGAGAGGAATACGAGAGACAAACAGGAAATGACAGCGTTACTCAGATATTGACAGACCATGATTGAGGAGAATCATTTTGATAAATGTGAAAATGTAACTTAAGGATAACATTTATTTCAATACTCTTACAACTATAGCTGATGAATACAAACAGAATAACGCCAATAAAGGGAATTTTTTATAACTGTATATTTCTGTAGTTGGAGAATATCTAATACACATTGCTATATGATAAATCTACGAAATATACCCCTTTAAAGTAAAAATTTATGTAAATTTGTGATATGTTAAAAATATGCATATGTAGTCTAACAGGCGATAAACGCAATAATCTTACCCCAAATAAAGAGAAATATAAATTATCAAACCCCAAGCGAGAGAGAGAGGGATTATTTGAAGATGATAGATGTTTGGGTAAGGCCAGGGGGTCTGAGGAAATCACCACAATCACAGAAAAAATACATCAATCCTATTTCACTGCATGCCTAGGTGAGTGTGGAAACTGAGATTGTGTTTATGCAGATGCGATGTTGACAGTTGGTCCAGGTGAAGGGGAGAATGCAACAGGTGATAATAGTTATCTCAAATCAGAACAGGTGGGCGCTTGCAGGTAGGGTAAGCTTAAAAAGTTCCCAGGTGGGCTGGTGTTTTCCTGTTCCAGGTGGCGTGCAAGTTTTGATGTCAATTTGGATGCAAGTGATTTTTCTGCTTTCATTGCAAATACCGTAAATGACATTATAACTGGCAGACAATAAGCTACATACCTTAAAGCTGCACCAACCAATGAGAACGTGTTGGTTTATCATCCATGTTATTAGATCTAATTATAACATTGTATACATATGATGTAAATAGTCAATATTCCCTTATGTAAGACTAATGCATATCATGCCTTCATGAATTTTTTGTTGTTATCGAAATGAGGAATTAAGAAGCTCTTTCCAAGTCAATTAATGTATAGTTGTTGATAATGTTTCTTTAATGATTAGTTTGGCATTAGATTGTACAATTTGAAATGTAGGTTGAAAGTAAATCCAAAGTTATTAAGCATGACTTTCAATGATTTAGATATAAGAACAGTCTGATGACATCTTTTGACTAGGTCATTGTGTTTTTTACAAATTCTATTCAACATTTTTTTCAACTATAAGAGTGTTAAATTAAAGATCTTTAAAGTCTTTAGTGACAATGGTTTGAATCCTACAAAAGACAATGAAAACACTGAGACTCTAGATATTTAAGAACATTTAAGCCTGTATATATGAATATACTCAAAGTTGTTATTTATGCAGAAAACAGCAGACTGCAAATAGGAAAGCAAACATACACACCAACTGTAAAGTGATGTGGAGGGTTTATTTAGGAAAACAACTTCTTTAACCAGTATACTTGAAATTTCAATACATGTGTTTACATCATTATTACTTTAAAGAAAATACACAAATATGAAATATGGAAAAGAAAAAATACATACATATAACAGATTGCACAATGAACACAACAGACAGGAGGTCAACAACAAAAATAATAATCTATACACTTTAAGAGTACATCCCTTTATTGCATTCATGCTTTGCTTAAATATTTTTGAATAGGACAATCAAAATCATTAATATTCCTCTCAAGATGATGTTCTTTGTAG
Source organism: Phorcus lineatus (assembly GCA_921293015.1). Taxonomy (NCBI): domain Eukaryota; kingdom Metazoa; phylum Mollusca; class Gastropoda; order Trochida; family Trochidae; genus Phorcus; species Phorcus lineatus. The sequence continues at coordinate 37,037,399 of OV121086.1, read as the reverse complement.
GTTTCTGTAAAGAGGGTAATAGCAGGGACCCCCATGTACTGCTTTATTCACAGGGGGATCAAGACACAATGAAAAAATGTTACAAGGATGATTTTCCAAAACTTGGAACTTCTTATGTTTTTCTGCTTCTGATTAAAAAGATTAAGACAAGATTCCTGCACGCAAATATTTGAGAGAGGTGGAGGGAATAATACCAAACTTAAACCCTCCATAAAGGGTTGACCTAATGCTAGATATAAAGTCCATAGAGGGTTGACATACTGCTAGATACAGAGTCCATAGAGGGTTGACATACTGCTACATATACAGATTCCATACAGGGTTGACAAACTGCTAGTTACAGATTCCAGAGAGGGTTGACAAACCGCCAGTTACAGATTCCATAGAGGGTTGACATACTGCTAGATATAGAGTCCATAGAGGGTTGACATAATGCTAATTACAGACTCAATAGAGGGTTAACATACTGCTAGATATAGAGTCCATAGAGGGTTGACATAATGCTAGTTACAGACTCAATAGAGGGTTGACATACTGCTAGATACAGAGTCCATAGAGGGTTGACATAAGGCTAGTTACAGACTCAATAGAGGGTTGACAAACTGCTAGTTACAGATTCCATAGAGGGTTGACAAACCGTCAGTTACAGATTCCATAGAGGGTTGACATACTGCTACATATAGAGTCCATAGAGGGTTGACATAATACTAGTTACAGACTCAATAGAGGGTTGACGCAATGTTAGATACAGATTCAATAGAGGGTTGACATACTGCTACATATAGAGTCCATAGAGGGTTGACATAATACTAGTTACAGACTCAATAGAGGGTTGACATACTGCTAGATACAGAGTCCATAGAGGGTTGACATAATGCTAGTTACAGATTCAATAGAGGGTTGACATACTGCTAGTTACAGATTCAATAGAGGGTTGACATAATGCTAGATACAGAGTCAATAGAGGGTTGACATAATGCTAGTTACAGACTCAATAGAGGGTTGACATAATGCTAGATACAGAGTCAATAGGGGGTTGACATAATGCTAGTTACAGACTCAATAGAGGGTTGACATACTGCTAGATACAGATTCAATAGAGGGTTGACATAAGGCTAGTTACAGACTAAATAGAGGGTTGACATACTGCTACATAAAGAGTCCATAGAGGGTTGACATAATACTAGTTACAGACTCAATAGAGGGTTGACATAAGGCTAGTTACAGACTCAATAGACAGTTGACATACTGCTAGATATAGAGTCCATAGAGGGTTGACATACTGCTATTTACAGACTCAATAGAGGGTTAACATAATGCTAGTTACAGATTCAATAGAGGGTTGACATAATGCTAGATACAGAGTCCATAGAGGGTTGACATAATGCTAGTTACAGACTCCATACAGGGTTGCCGATATGCTAGACGCAAGCCATAACATAGGTTACTTTTGTACTCTGACATAAGTTTGATGGAGTGCAGGTAGACTTAAACTGAGGTAGTTTGTTCCTGAATGCTTTCTTTGTTCAGTTTTCCGTCATTTTTAAATCTTTTTTATATATGTTTTCAATGTGCAATTATGAATATGACATCAATAAAGGACACTTGAATAGATGTTTGACAGAATGCTAAGTGCAAGCCCTTGGGTATAGCTTTTGTTACGAAGTTTGATGGCGTACATATTGACTTAAGTAGTTTGTTCACAAGTGCTCTTTTTATTGCTGATATTCAACATGACTAAATCATTATTTTCAATTGTAAATGTTTGCAATGTATAAAAATTCACATTTCAACAAAAATCGGCATTTATCAAGAGATACAGACCATTCTATTATGAAAAAGTCAATTGTTGAAAATGGACGCTCACCATAAGCTGCTTATTATTTGTCATTTCCTGCAAGAACCAAAGTAACTGAACAAAAAAAGCTAGCCTTATAATTATTCTTATCCAAAGTTTTCCCAGAATGAATCACACTGCAAATCCAATATCTTTCCTCCGCTGACAAACCACACACACAAAAAATAATCCAAAAATAATGAAACTGAATAAATAAGAAAACAAGAAATAGGAATTGGTGTGTAAATCTGTTTATGTTCACAGGTGTTCATTGCATTAGTTACAAGTCCTTGCATTAATATTTCACATTGTCCACCTCTCTGCTGGGAGTTGAACGAGGTTACCACGGTTGTGAATAATACACTACCAAACACACTACACACATACACACAAAGAGATAGTGGTGTCAAGCAGTACACTGATGATGCAAAATATTGCATCCTTCTTTCTTCTCCATAGGTTTTGTCAGAGACTTTTACAGACAACCTAACAAAGTTCATTTGAGAAAAAGTTTAGGGGCATGAGTCTTTCACAAAGGAGCTGATTGAAGATTTTGAAAAGGGGGAAATGACTACCATAAATTTAAGGCTGTACAGCATGAATTCATTCAGAATGAACATATTTATTTTTGGAAACCCCTTTTAGACAATTTCAAACTTGAATGATTCACAGAAATTAGGCCATTTCTTGCCTTTGCTTGGTTTCAGAAATTGAACATTATGATAAACATTATCCTATAAATAGATATACATGTATTCAAACTGTTGTAATGTAAGTGTCTTCATGGCTAAAATGTGTATTAATTTTCAAATTGATGCCACCTGTTTATTGTTGACAAAATAACACAAATTCTATACACAAAAAAACAAAACAATGCTGAATAGTTGATAAATTATATGGTTTTGAAAAAGGCGGGTCAAACACAATTTCAATCAAAAAGACCCAACAACCACATATGAATTAAACTACTTTCCAACAGGCACATGTTTCTTTATTACTATATACTACTGCATAACTAAACAAAGGAACTATCAGAAGAAATGGGTAAGAAAAAATCTTCAGTTATTATAAATTATGTTTTCTTCAAAAGAATCTTAAGCAATGGCTATTCCTGGATAACTTTCAGTGGTTTGTCGTCCAAACTAGGAGTAAATGTAGATACATGACAACAACACGATGTAAGAACTCCATGTCTTTGTAAGGGTTATTTTGTTAAAGAGACATTTCTGAAGAAGAAGAAAACTAACACCCAAAAAGAAAATCTTGCCACTATCACACCAATTTCATCAACGCTATGTGATGATAAAAAATTTCAGAATAAAAAAAAACATATTCAAAGTTAAAAGTCTCAAATCATCAGACTGAAAGGATGTGGGAGAATATTTGCCTGACCACTAAACTTGATTTTTTTAAAATATCTGGTGGACGCTGCTAGGTGCCAATGTTGTCCATGGAAATCATTCTTTTCCACACCAAAATTAAGTTCAGCCTATCGAAAGAAGGGGAAAATGGGAGAATGTAAGCCTAACTAGCAAATGGATGTTTTTCAACAAATCTGGTAGATACTTTCATGTTTTTGAAGGATGTGTTCCTGTCAGACACAGAGGGAAATGAGACGTGACAGGTACCAAGACCTGCCAAGGGAGATATCTCATGTTAGATAAGTACACCATTAGTACACCTTGATACACCATTGATGTGCCTCTCTGAAGCTTTCCACCCACTTACTATCGTGTGTCGGGATCATTCAACAAAAACAGATGTTCAGAAAAAGTAGTTAGCTTCATTAGTGAAGTTTTTAAAAATCAGGTGTGGTGAAAAAAATAAATGAAGACTGCGGGAGAATATTGTGGGTTAAAGAGAAAAAAAATAGCTAAATGGTTTTGTAGTCCAAAAGTAAATATTCAAAACTAACCAAGATATCATAAACGTCTCAGATGAATTTGTAATCTACTAGAAATAAGCTTAACAGATCTGGCATGTTTAGACCTTAAAATCAAATCAGAAAAAATAAAGAACATCTTTTATTCATTTCAGAAAATCTTAATTTTTCAAAATTAATTTCCACTTTAGAAACTCCATTCACTTTCTTTTAACATCCTCTCAGAGAAGGCATTTTATAGGTAGCATGTCTGAATGTTTGTCCCTTGACTATTAAGATTCTTGATAATCCTCTGCCATAAATATTGCTATAAACTGGCTCTGCTGGAAACACTAATACTCAGTGAACATACCGTATTCGACGTGATAAGCGCCCGGGGCGCTTAAAAAATTGGTAAAAGGGGGCGCTAATTAAAACGATAAAAATTGTCCTCAAGTTTAGTCTTGAAAGTGTTTTCTTACGATACACATGTCTTTGAAATATGGTTTTATAAGTTTTATCATTTTGGTGGTGGCTGGGGGTCTTGAAATACCCTGTATTCTTCACTTTAGTGGAAGTAAAAGACTTATTGCAAGACTGAAAAACCTTCCTCAATGAATCAGCATGCAAGGTAAGTAATGTTGATAGGTGGGCGCAAAATCAGGACGCATATTGTTCACTCAAAAACGTGGTGGGTGGGCGCTTATAGGGGAGTGGGCGGTTATTAAGTCGAATACGGTAATAATATAAGAAAAGACACTTTGTTAAGATTCTTTATTTAACATTCATAATGATCTCTGAAAGAAAATACTGATTTGACACAAGGTCAGCGTCACCTGTCAGCCTGTCATCCTCTTAGGAAATCCTAACCCTTCAGTTCATCCACAGCGGTGTTTCTAATGAGGACACTCAGTGACATAGACATAATCATAGCTCCATATAATGACTTTGAGTAATCTACATAATAACTAATTAGGCTCTTTTAAGGTATATGCTTATACTTAGGAACTTAGTCATAATCATCCGTGTATTAACCTTACAGAGGCACAGCATGCGTCATGTCAGAAATTGATATTATATTCTATGGATAGTTACGAGGGTTTCCAGTTTCTTATTTTCTGTCAGTAATCTCATAGTAAAGCTAATGCAATGGTAAATCACAGTCTCAACAAGGCAGATCAACTTTTTAAGGGAGAATTCAGGCAAGTCAAAAGTAAAATTTGTGGGAAAAGTAACCTCTGATTATATCCTATTTCAAAGAAATGTTGAAAAATTGCAATTATTTCTATTGTACAACAATTGAGCATAGATGGTATAATATCCAAAGAATTTTCTTGATAACATGACATGTTTTCATATTATAAATTTTTTCTGAGATTTGTTCAGGGATGTGAAGTTTATCTAATTACTTACAAGATATGTCAATAATACTGCAAATAACTTCATAGTAAAACATTGCAATTATGTTTAATACTCTTATAATAAAATGACAATTGAGAAAAGTCACAAATAAGCTGAAAGTTTTTTTACATAGGGACAGAATATGCACTATACAATTTTGATGAATCCTTTATTGTCTGCAATAGTTAGTCCATTTGAAATGTAACTTGAACACAAGATAGAGCCCACCACCTTACCATTGTACAATGCCAGTTTTTTATTGGTGTATATGTTATCCTTACAACCTAAAAGCCAAGCGCCAAGCTCAAAGCAAGGAACCAGCCACTCCAATCTTTTAAAGAAATTATTATTATGACATCGTCAAGAAATCCAATCCACTCTTTTGATGATGACCTTAGCTCCACCAACTGAGCTACATTGCAGGTACCTATGAACATAAGTATGTGATATGAATTTCTGTTGACATGATTATAACCTTTCCCAAAGATAATGTGTCTAACTACCAACAATGAGGCCACTTTGTGTTACATTTATAGATTTCACATAGTGATATCTTTATCATAATTGCCTGTTTGGTGTCATAATCTCACCCTTATACTGACAATGTGTCTTTAGCTAGACAGAGAGACACACTGGGGTAAAATTGTCAGAAGAGAAGTTAATTCCGGTCCTATTATCAGGACGATATTTTACTTCAACTATGAGGAGATGAATTTCTATATCTGAATTGATTTTGAAGCTTTTTTTTATAAAGCAACTTTGATTCATATCCGACTTTGCACTTGTGAATTTGATACTGAATCTCATTACTGATTATTATAATCAAAAGGGTATATTTGTACAGTGCTTATTTGTTACATATGACAACACTTATGTTTTACCCTATTGCCAATGATATTGCAAATCATGTAAAAGCATAATAATGCAAACTATATACCCTTTGCACATTGTGTGTCTTTATGACCAGACATAAAATGGCTGCCTCATGTCATAATTACAGCTCTAATATTGCCAATGCATCCCTAACAAGCCATGAGGATAAAGCATTGAGACAAGATTCTTGGTCTAGATACTATGTCAGGATATTGTGTTACTCTGGACTTTCTTTTGAAGCAAAGTTTCAGCACACTGAGTCTCCACTAAAGTGCTTTTGACGAGGCCCAAGGTGTCTGGGAGGAGGATTATAAACGGGCGGAAATGTTTCTTGCTTCAAGATATTGGCTGTGATGAGCTGCCTGTTTGTCTAGTTTACTTGATGTGTTTTCCAAGATATCTAGATTAGAGGTATTAGAGTTGAGCTTCTTTCATCCATAAACTTAAAAAAGATTAGTTTTTGCAGCACATGGTTCAATGTTTGCTTTGGGAATGCTTGAAAACCAATTGTGTTTAAAGTTTGGTTTAGTGTGGGATAATATACAAAATATTAAAAGATACAAATACTTGAAGGTTTTTAAATATGCTTCTCTACTGCATATCCATTACAGTCTGTTTCTAAGTGTTACAATTCAGCACATGCGACTCTTAAAAACATTGACATGTCAAAAAAAATTAATAGCCACTATATGAAAATTTTGCTTACCTTGTTGCACAATAAAACTTCAGAGATATGTTTCAGCAAATTTCATTTTATTGATAAACACTCAAGTGATGTGTAAGAAATCTCATTATTAAAAACAATGTTAAATGAAATACTTTGAAATCAACTATGATCAAAGAATAAGTAGGTATTGTTCTCAGTTTTGATACGTGACTGTACTTGACATATTCAACTTACATGATGACAACTCACTTTGGATATTTTTACAGTCAATTTCTGGTCAAAAATATTTCCATCATCCATCCATTGTTACAAAACCATCTCCATCCTGGTTATAATATCATACTAACAAGCCATAAACATCATAATTGAATTAGACATAGTGAAACATTTTACATTACAGTTTCAAATGCTAGTATAAATGATTTTGAATATGGACATAGATTACATTTTAGTAACCCTGTCATTAAAGAATTAAGTCAGATTTTATTACTCTATACAAAGATGTTTTTCAATGTTTATGGTCTGTGTAAGGGTTATGCTTGCATTGAGAGCTAACCATGCTTGTATAATGTGACTGGATACCTTACTTGAACTCATTCCTTCTACCTACATTGAGTAGATTGTACTTATCTTACTCTGTTTACTATTCTTAGGAATAGTTTTGAGTAATTTAAAAAAGTCTTTGATAGGCATTCTAGAAATTGAGATGAAGAAGAATAATGATGTCAAATGTTATGGATCTTCACATTTTGTACTTGTGGGGCCGGGGTGGCAATGTTTTTACAAAGATTCTAATGTTGTTCCCAAGCAAATAATACATTAGAATGGGATGGTAAAAATATATCTACACAAATTGTTGTTACATTAAACTGCAAGTGATTTTTTTAAACATCAAAGGTTGTTTATTTACAAAGCATGAAAAGGAAATTTAGTTAGTGATTAGAAGTCATGTACCTGATAAATATTAATTCATATAGGAGTTTATGGTTCTTTATCTACTGCGATATCTAGTATCATATTAACTTTGGTGAAGTGACGTGATTTGAGGTTAACACCGCTTTCAAGAGTATTTAACTTATATCACAACCGCTAGTGTTATTGCAGGGAGAAAGCTTCCAACACTATTGTGGTTATGGATTGGTTGAAAGCTGCGAGCACTGACTGGGTACTGCATTGAAAATTTGTGTGGGATTGCACCCAAACCTTACTGCATGTAGAACAGTTCTCTACTGAAGGGAAAGTTGTCCAACCCTTGGCGGAATTCTAACCCTGCACCTCTTGATCCGAATCCAAATTGATTATCTGGGTACAAAGAGAAAACTTTCAACATCTTGGTGATGGATACCTCTCCATGAGGCATGGTAGTTTTAGTGGAAAAACAAAATGACAGAGAAAAGATATAATCCCGTTGGTCTCACAAACCACATTTGCTTAAGCAAAATGACAGCAAGGTCTATTGTTATTGTAATCAGGACCTGTGGAACTTTGAAAAATAAAGATTATTCATGACTTATTCCAAATTGACAATGGTATGAATTATTTCATGCTGTGATAACACAGACCTGTTGGTATCAATCAAAGAGGTTACATCCTGTATCTTAAGGACTAACATCCTGTCCCTTCTTTTTTTTTTATCCTCTATCCCTGACCCCCTTCCTTTTTTAAACTCTCAATCCTGACCCCGTCACTATTCAACCACCTGCTTGTCCCTTGCACCTTACAACCTCTAAAAGCTGTTAGGGAGGGTAGCTCAGGCTAAAAAAGCAATTGAAATTACCCTATAACCATAAAAGGGTTGAGAATCTGTAGCTCTTGCAAAGAAAATTACCCCATAACTTTTAACAGTGAGTATTGACAATTGTAGGAGAATAGGTGATCTGACCCTGAAAAGATAGCATCAAGAAGTCATTTCCACCTTAATTTGGGTGCAATGTTGCCCTTTACCACGAGACCAGGTCACGCTTAAGAAAGACCTCTTTAACCAACTGAAGTGATTCTGTTTCCTCAATTAACCTCAAGGAAAAGAATCAAGCTATTGGTTTTGCTTTTGTGGACCGGAAAAATACCTTTCCATGTTTGAAAATCAGAGTTGAAAGTGAAAGTGAACAGGTGTTTTGTGAAAGATAGCATTATAGAACGACCTGGGTTTTTTGTTTTTTTGTTTGATTGCGTTAAAATCTTGGAGTCATGTAAGTATCACAATGCTATCTAACATTTCTTGAATAAACAAAAAAACACAAGAATAAATAGATTTTTTCTTTCTATGGTCTCTTTAATTAACTAAAAACGTTAAAAGCTTAAATAAAACATCCACTTTCCTTATAAAATAATCCAAATAGTCTACTAAAATTTGACAAAAACCAATCCATCACAACCATTTCAAAAACCTTTTAAAAGTAATTTTTTCCAAATTTCCAAAATGGTTCCTGATAATTGCAAATTGGTGAGACCTAGCTCAACGAAACTTGGTATGTGCAACGGGCATCATGCGGAGATGTGCCTTTTGGGGTTTTCAACTTCTCTGCATTTTTATTTTTACCCGTTTCCATGGAAATGTAACATAAGATTTCTTAAAGGTTGTTTGTAGAAAAACAACATGATCACTGTTCAATATTCCACAACTAGTATCCTTAACTACCCTTTCCCTTTGGCGGGGGATATAGCTGACTCTGTCTGCTTGTTTAGTATTCATTTGTAGTAATACAGTTTGAAACAACAATAATTAATGTTAACCCAACAAAAATTTCTACATATGAAATTTTTAAACCAAATTTGCAAGACCGATTCCTCATTAGTGCCAATGGTTCACAATACCAAATTCAGACCACCTTCTAGGACCAATCACAGAACTTTTCCGACTGAGTATCTTCTTCGCAAAGCCCTCCTGACATTAAATGATCAATTAGCCTGGAGGCTTGCAGTGTAGGGGATGCAAGAAAAGACACGTATACCGGTAGCTAGATCGGTTACCTGCACACCTGGATGTAAATACTGCTAACAAGCATCGGTTGCTTGTTGATCTGTCAGTGTCAGAGATGTGGCAACTGGTATTTAGTCAAAGGAAGTGTTCAAAATATTCTTTTACTTGTGAAGGATTATGAAAATTTTCGGATACACAACTACTTTATCCTGTAATAACAAGTAATCAAGCAAGTGATTATATTTGTGAATATAATATAATTACTTTAATGGTTTCTTATCATTGGTAAAAGGACCATTTGAAGAATATGTATATGAAGGCTCAGGTTAATATTTGGAAATTCTATATTGTTGTATAAATTACAATATGGTTGATATACATTGTAGCCAAGAGTAACTTTGTTATTCTAATAGATATATAAAAAAGATATCTCATCTATGAAGGTGATGTTTTTTAGGGCCAACAATGAATTATTTGGTCTCTGGGCATTGCAAGTGCCGGCTACTTGTCGATTTGTCATTCCCAAAGATGGGAACTATAATCAATACACACTGGTGAACTCAGTTTCTGACCTTAAATTCCAAAATATGTTCATTGATCCTTGTGAACCTTGGTAAATTCAAAGGAAGAAATATATATGCATGGTCTTAGATTCATATACATGTGCACCTATTGAAGCATTTATAGTATCTGGTTTTTCTGTCAGATATAGACAGTGTTGTAGATGTCATTGCATGTGTGATATATGCCATAAATTTGGGCTTATTTAATTCAAAAATTTTACACCAATGAAATTTCATTCCAAAATCAAATAAAATCAACCTCTCATTTACGCTGCCTAAGCTTCTGAACTTGTCATTTTAATACAAATCCTACAAATGGCCTGAAACCAAAAAACAAACCTCAAATAATTAACCATTGAGCTAAATATAATCCTACGGCAATAATTGACAATAAAGTGGATTTCATCTGGCATTAATAATGACGGCAATCTAGCCTGAGCTGATCAAGGAGATGGCAGCTAGGATGACAGGAGGGCAGAGGACGTGGCTATTGATTTCCTTGACAATACACTAGGAAGTGTCCCTGATCCAATAACTGACACACGCAGGTTTAGAGGACGTATCAAATGGTAAGATAACATGCCCAAGACACTTACAAGGTAAAGAATATGTTTGCTGGCAGAGGATCAATATTGGTACAGACCCTGCAGACAATTGCTCTGAGCGAAACTGGGCAATGCTTTAACCTGTACCTTGCTGTGGGCACCAATGGCCAACATAATATGAATGTGATTGTGGATGTAAAGCCGGTTGAAAAAAATGAAAGAATAATATGCTCTTATGTAGTTTTTAACCCTGAATCTTAAAATTTATCCTTTAACATTTCATTTTTTTAAAGTTATATGAATTTATATGTGTAGAACTAATTCCAAAAATCATTTCCTTGATTCTGTACTGATTCATTGTCCTCTTTCGAAATAAATGATGAAGTTTCTTCTTCACAAAAGCATTCAAATTTCCTATTCATATTTGAAAAGATAGATGAAAAGGAAATTCCTAAAATAGGCTTATGGTCTTGGATATTCAAATATTTACAGCCAATTGCAACATAAAAGAAAGGAGATGGACCAAAGGCTGTCCAGAGTATCAGTATGATCACGGTCTTTGCCCGGAAGAGGCTACATTCTCTAATGTTCACAACTGGCCATTTGGAGACCAGTGCTGATTGAAAGTCTGCCAAGATGTCTTAGAGGGATGAGGACTCATATTTTCTGATCAATATGTGCTCTGGTTGCCTGCACTGCACATGGATGGGTCTGGTTCGTGATTAATAGGCACCGACAGAGCAGTTTAATTCAGCAAAGATTTTCAAAGCTTCAATCTCCAAATAAAAAGAGGAAATTCTATTCTTGAACAAAACAAAGTCTTGGAATCTCAAGCACAAAGAGGTATTTCTACAAAAAAAGGTTTTACATGAAATTGAATTATTCTTCAAATGTTTTTGCCTAATGATCTGAACTTTTGATGTAGAATAACCATAATTAATAAGAAAAGAAGAGATCTTAGAAAAGGTTTTGAATGTTCTAAAATCAGTTTCTGTCATAATCAACTAATCTTGAAGATCTCCAAGAATAATTAATCTCAAAGACAAAATCTTGTTTCGGAGATTGAATTAATATCACATGCAGTACCTAGATGTAAACGATAACTGAATAATTATCAAAACTGAGAACAGCTAGGTTTAAGAAGATCAAAGGAATTACATTACAAAATATTTCACAAACTAAATTTTAGTCACTCATGTCAACTAAACATTTAACCCAACTCTGTCATAGTTTCAGATATGTTTTTGTATAATTCTAAGCAAAACAAGACTTACAAAGATCAAAACAGAAAAATCTCTCCAAAAAATAACAGGCAGCTCTTTCAACAGTAAAGACAAACCAACAACATGAATCCAGCCCTTCACTCTTTGATGCCAAATCATTTACAAGGATTTCTTCATTTTAATTAAATGCAAAAAGCCAACCTGTGATCTGATTACCTAGGAATCCTATTCTATCCACTTGAACCATTAGTGGCTTCTTAGCGGACTCAGAATCAATGCCGGAATATCAAAAGGGAATTACATCTGGCAGAGGCCCGAGTCTCTAACATGTTATCAAATGAACAAAATGTCTTTGACAAATTGCATGTCAGGGACCAAACTGAATGTTATGGAAATAGAGGCTCAACATGGCATTGAGTGATTCAGTGTTGAAAACATCCAAGTCGTGTGTTTGACTTTCACATGAGTTATGGGTTATCAAGATAAGGAACCTGAAAGGGAAAATGGATCCTGGTAATTTTGTTTGCCTTTATGGACTTTTGAATAGGACAATGTTTTTGTAACGATATTATAGTATTTGGCAATATTACAAAATTTGGTAACAAAATTTATCATTTCTACAAATAGTTGTTAAAATTATTATCTAGCTGATTTAAGATTTATGAATTATTTGAAATATTTCCAATGACGAATGATCAGATATGCTTGATATATATATATAAGATGTTCTATTTTTGTACAAAATATGCAATTTGACAGCAAGGAAAAGTTAAATTTGAAATAAATATCTATTGAATGCAACAATTCATCCTAAGCAAGTTGAAAACTTTGATCCAAAGGAATCAAAACCCAGAAACCAAGTGATAAATAAGTTAAAGTTTTCATAAAAAATTAAGCAATATATCATTTATAAGTCAAACAGTTGGAACAATTACTGTAAAGGAATCTAGGAACACAAATTTTCTTTTCAAGTTCAATAAAGAATTTTATTGAAAGTTTACAAACATAAAACTTCTCTTTAAAAAAAATAAAAGGCAGCATTTTCCTGTTTTGGTTCAATAAAAGGGAAGCCTAAGGGAAATGAAAGTGACCAACGTTTTGTATAAAGTCAATGTATTCAACTATCGATGCGTCGGTTTTCCCTCTGACAACACTCCAATGATTGAAGCAAACCGGCGCCCTCTGTGAGCGCTCGACCAAATTGAAGTCGGCGTGAAGCCTAGCGGAGTGAAAGGGACGGAGGGCAGCTTCACACCAACTCTATAAGCACCAGACATTCCGTGTAATATTGATTTTTATAGCGCTTCCTACTATACTCTTTGACCAATCGGCACTGGTCCACTCCTGGCAGATACGAAACGTAATGTCACGGAAAGTGTTAATGGAAACTATTTTCCCCAGTAAAGATGCAATCTGAAAAGTAAGCCTCAGATGACATTCGCAAATATTCCGTGTTGAATTTGGAGAAAGTCTTGTGTGAAATTTGGCGCTGGTTGAGCTACTTTAGTGAAGAGTTCCTGATGGAGAGTTGCCTCTTGGACTTGAGGGTTGGAATGTGATGGGATTATTTTATCTGAGAGTGGTGAGAGGACCAAGTTCAAACACTCGGTGCAGACAAACACCCGGGTTACAGTGATCAATGCACTCTGCGATCATCTTCCCTGGGAATTTATATGTAAGTTCATCTTCTTAAACATTAAACATCGATCTCTCATGCTCTGAGGAGTCTTGTTTCTCAAACTAATAGAATTTGCTGCATGGATGAAATCAAACCAAATTCCATTAATAGTTTGAAACTCTAGGAAATGCTTTCGACGCATTGATAGTTTAAAATCATTGAATTCTTCTTTATTTCTTTCATAACACTATCAATAAATTCAATAGTTAACTGAAATTTTGAAGACATTTTACATATATTTCAAAACTTTTTTCAAATAGTGTGATTTCTTGATAGACAATTGAGAAGTTTGAATTACAATTGAGAAGAAAAGGATTCCTTATTCTCACACTTACTTCCTTTTATTATATATAGAGAAAATTGCAAATTCATATACAGGTCTGTTTATCTAGTTCAAGTCCAAGTTTTAGCAATGATGTACATACGTTTTGTAATTAACTCACAACTTTTTATCCATAAGAAAATGTGGTATCTGCTGACAAAATTTTTCCAAATAGAAAATGTTACTCTTTGTGACTTGGACAAATACTTATACAATATCAAAAGTCCATAACTTAGCTCAATGAAAATATTAAACTCTGAAGGTATTTGCTTAAAAAATAAGAGAATGATACAACAGATTTGCTTCTTATAATAAATACTTATATGAAATGAAAGAGAAGAATTTCCACTAGTTTTCAAGTGGAGGTTTGGAAGCCTTATTATAACTGAATATCTGTTTTTAAATAGGCTGGCACTTAGGCATTCAAAATTGCTAACATTATGGAAATTAACTACCCGGTAGGCAATTCATACATCGTTAGATATTGGTCCTCAGATAATTTTAACAACACTACAAAGGATCATGTTGTTTAAAAATAGAGCTATGGGCTCTGCAGCTTATTAGTCTTTGTATTGTTGATGTTGATGCTGATGCTGATGCTGATGCATACCCTTAGGTGCAAGGTATATCCCCACAAAATTTCATCTTTTGGGTGCAGCAGTTTCGTCGAAGAAGTTGAAAATGTGAAAAGTTAACTGACAACGGACGAAGGTCGATGTACAGACAAAGGGCCATGCTGTAAGCCAGTCTGACCTTTCAGGTCTGATTAAATAAAAACTACATCACAACCTCCCCCAACATCAGGTCAAATTTTCTTTATGTAAATAAATTGTATAAATTTCTAAAAATTTGCATTCATTGTCAAATTAACCATAAATCTGAATCCATTGTGAAATTATTATACAAATATTTAACTAATTATTCCCAAAAACATGACATAATGCAAATTTGAAATTTGTTGTCAAAAATCTATTCGAATTCTGATAGAATTTCAGATTAGCTGCTCGCATTTTCAAATAAATCATCTCTCTAATTTTTCATTTATTCAGCTCAAGCTGAACACAGTATTATGCATGTTGATCTTGGTAGAGACAGGTTTCTCCAAACCTGATTACATATTTGCTAAAATGTCAGACATCATGCACGAAGGGAAACAAGTTGAAACTCTGTTTATAAGGTTTCCTCCCTGAGTGTAATTGTATTGATTTCTTAAACAACATGTCTGTCATCCATTACGAGACTGTCACGCTATAATATTGCATTTCCCGAAATGCCGAGTTACCAGACACTCTGAGAATTCTAATGCTGCCAGTCAGAGAATTTCTTTAGTATTGGAAAACCTTTTTGGACAAAGATTTCTCAAGTCTTGACAGCATCTACAAGAAATGCAAAAACAAATTCAGAAACTTATAATTGGGATGCCATATTCATCAAAGAGAAAGTTTCACAGACAGTCAGGAGCTGTAGCTGCATGCTTCGGCTCAGTTCCAAAATATCTTACTTGTATTAAAATGTATTGAAAATAAATTCTGTCATACTCTATAGAATTAGTTTTGAGAAGCTTCCAGTCTGAAATAACTTCATTAGACCAGAGTACCATTTTAGTTGTATTTAAATCATTCATGAGGAACCAGTTTTGCTTTGATGCTGAACATGCATTAGCAAATGAAATCTATGAATTTTGATAATCCTGAAGCCTGACAAGCAACAATTAATTTCAAGTCCAATAAATTAAGCTTTCAAGTAGAAGTCATAGTTTAATTTTCCAAAGTGGTTTAGCCATAATTTTCTGTCTGAAACCCTTCCAGACACATAGGCGCCAATGGTCTATCTGTATGCAAAACATCCTGAGTGTATCCTCATGAAGGAGGGGTAAACATGGTCAATGGCTCTCTCGAATGGTTCTTTCTTTGTACAAACTCCTCATCATCACATGAATTGATGTCTCTGTATGGAGTTCACATCCGTTCCAGACTGGTCAGTCTCTGAACAAAAACTCCTCATCAAGACATGAAATATGGTCTCTGTATGGAGCTCACATCAGTTCCACCATTATGGAACCAAACCATGGTCATAAACCAGACTGAGTGTGTGATCAGACTTTCAAACTGATATATCGGCAACAAAATACTTACTGCCACCATTTTCAGAGCAATTCAACAATTCTAGAATAAATTTGGTTTTCAGGAAGTAGCATAATTAGAAGCTTCCAAAGCCTTGAAACAAACACTGAATACTTACAGGAACCATTTGAAGATGAATTCAACAACATCTAAGAACTATTTCAAAATAAATCAGAATGTATCAAATATATCTATGAAGTATGTCATGTAACATCATTCTCAAACTTAGTCTCACAAATTGAATTTACTCACTTGGATCACTTATGTTGAAGTTCAACAAAGAATGGTAAAAAAAAATTATAATTGATTATCTAAAAATTTAAATACTTGAGAAAAGTACCTAAGAATTCAAAAGATAAAAAACATTTCAATACTGATGGATATTTCATTTTTACATAGAGATGAGCAGGAAATCAATTATTGAATCATTACTGGTCCAGTGAAGAATTAATACATCAATCAGACTCTGCTGTCATTTCTAGCTCTGCTTGGCTCTTTATGAATGACATTCTTATATCATAATTGCTTAGGGATACTCTTAATTTGTAAATTTGAAATACCATAAGGTTCTATCAAACTTTAGGGGAATTTTCAGTTCCATTTTGTCAATCTTTTTCTAATTGAGGAGGAAAATATATTGATGATTGCTCAAGACATACACACAACAACCATAAGATCATTTAGATTGAAGATTGAGCATTTATTTTGTACTGCCAGATGTTAGATCTCAATGGCCTTAAAATAAAACATGGTCCAAAACATATCAGTGGGGACATTCTCAAGGACTAGCAGAAATGTTTTCAATACCTTAAAACCTCATGCAATCATTCAGTTCTTTTCTCATCACATTCACAATCTGTAATATTCCAACATAGTCAAACTTTCAACACAGCTCAATCGTGAATTATTCCTTTATTTGATGTAATGCAATTAATGTTAATTGCACCAACTGCCCTAAAAGGATGGTAAAGTGATAATTAATTTAGTAGATTAAATGGTACAGATAAGCAATTGTTGGTCTAAAATAAAAGTAATTTTTGATAAATAACAATATATGAAAAAGATGTATAGGTAGACTCATTACAGTGTGAAAGTACTTTTATTTCCAAATATTAATCCCCGAGAAATTGGTGTTCGCAGCATCAAAACCAATCTGGAATAAATCAGGAAATATCAAGTGTTGTTATGGAAACTGAAAGGTCTCTTCCAGACTATTAGACCATTTTTCATTCCTCCTGACAAATCCATGACAAGTTGGTAGCTCCAATATCACTATTTCCAGAATAAATCAGATTCATGTGATCATATTAGAAACAGTAAAGTGTGTACAAGACTTTGGAGTAATTTTTCAGTTCCAGTTGTCAGATTCTTTGAAAATAGGTTCTCACATCGTATTTATTTGAGGATAAATCAAACATAATATTGCATCAAGAGTAAGTAATAAATGTAATGGGTCTACCTCACTTGTGGGTATTTTTCAGTTCCATTTGTCAAACTTTCAAATCTTTTTCAATGAATGAGTAGATAATTTGATGTTTACTAAAGCAACTGAAACAAGAAATCTTCATAACAAACAAGTATGAAAATGAAATAATCTTAGCAAAATTTGAAATAAGAACAAAAATGGAAGTAATTTCTAGATTCTTGCTTTCTATCTTTATCTATTTCTCTTTTTTTTTGGAACATCCAAGATTTATTTTTCAATTGATTACATAACATATCATTAAATATGATTATGAATTCCCAAAAAATTGTCAACAGTTTTATGATTTCATAAAGGTTTCTTAAATGCATGTGTTTCTTATGCAAAATGTTTCGACTCTCTCAGTCAGGTTTAACTCATGGAAAATAAAACATCGACCGATTTTGGAAAATATTTTTTAAAAACACACAAAAATTTAATTACATTTCCCATAAAGCAAAACAATATAGTAGTATTGATCAACAACCTTTTTGAAAAATAAAATCTATAAGACTGCTTGGCATTCTTAATTTAGTTCTAGGCTATTTTTGTTCCCGTATTTTACATTGCATGATTTAATGTCACAAAATCTCTCATATTTAAGAATTGTCATTGTACATTATTCCGTATGAGTCATTTATTTGCTCAAAAATTTGAGGCTTACTTGTAATATTTTGTAATCTCTTTCAGACCAGCTTAATATATGTGCACTTCCTTGCATTTCCCAAAAAGAAAAATATTTCCAAGATTATATCTTTGCCATTTGAAGGTGATTTTTGGATACAACTAAAGTCTAAAACAGATTTGTTTATCTCAAGGTCCAATTTTCATCAAACAAAATCAATACATTTCTGTTAACAAATAATTCAAAAGAATGCATCTAAAAACATTTTGAAAGAAAGGAAACAAACTTTTGTTATGGAAGAAAACCTATAAATATAAACTTTTACAAAAAAATTGGATCTAACTGACATTTAAACAGAGCTGGCATTAAGTCTTCACTGTAATCACGAAATTGGGAGTTGGAAGTAATCCATTTCATTTAGTCGTCCATCAGCCCAGTGATAACTACATGCCAGGGCAATCTCGGACACTTCTCAAGTAATCACAGTGACTGCTACATCGATGCTAGACTGTACCTTGGGCCCCTCAACCAATATGTTACTTTCAGGAATCTATATATTCCAACAGAAAACAAATTGAAGTATAATATAGTATACTATATTGCCAGGCAATCTTTTATAGTTATACAGGAATCACAGTGACTTTTCATCAATGATAAGAATGTCCTGTAGGTTGCCAAATCAAAGTCTTCCGTACTTGTCTTGTAATCACAGACCTGCAGAGGCAAGAACATTCCCTTGTTCCTTGAACATTTCTTCTCCTTTAGACTCCTGGTTGCATCAAAACCTTATTGAGGATACCTCGAGTGCCAATGACAATCGCTGTTGAAAACTTTAGCTGCTGAATCTGGTAAATGCTTCGAGGGACAGGGACATTTAGACATCTAAAAACTATTGTTGTAAACATGGAATGATATGGACAGAAATATAATAGAAAATAAAAAATATATAAAAAAACACTTTTTTTCACTAGTCAACATCTCTAGGAATATAATCATGAAAATCTTGTTTCAGTATGGGCAAATTTCATATGCCTTAATTGCAATGCAACATCATACCTTTGTTCATAACATCACTTCCTCAAGACAAAGTGTTATTTTGCTTAAGGCATTATATGAATATTGTTGAATTGCACCATGGATAATCAATTGCAATAAGATAGAGTATTTGGGACTATTTACCTTATGCAATAATACAGAGAAAGTGAACATCAATATAATCAATCAGATTCTGATTCAAAATGTGGACATTTGAATGTACATTGTGGACATGATCTAAAAAATTCTGTAAATGCAAATCCTGAACTCTTGCCCTGAATAAATAAGAATAAGCACTGCGCTATCACTCAACTTTCATTTAGATTTGATTCAACGTGAATCTAAATATGAATTTTAAAACCAGTATAGATGAAGACTGTAAAACCAAACTCTTGTTTACAGAGAGTACTTTTAGTCTACATTTCTGCCCATATCAGTCTATTTCACATTCTCCATCAGGACTGTTTGAAAACCAATTTCTTGAAGACTGTGCTGCCAAATCAAGTGCGCTTCTGGTTTGCAATTCTATCTCGTTCTGCAATCCCCAATCGAATGCTGGTTCTGTGTTCACTTCATCAGACGGTGCATGTAATTATCGGTAAAGAGTTTCTCAAGTTGACTGGGTATTTCTCAATGGGTTGTTCAGTGTATTTCAATTTGAAATTATTGTTCTTGACTGTGAAAAAAGATCATGTACCATACATGCAAATTGATTTAAAAAGTATAAAGCCAAGGAAATTTCTCTTTAAAATTTGTCTAAAAAGTCATTCTGTTTGATGAAATGCCTGAAATTAATGACAACTGCATGTGATGCAAGCCATAATTACAAAGATAAAAGTTCTATGCAATTTATGCATTCTTATTATTGTCAAATACCTCAATCCTATTTCACATCATAAATTTTAAGAATTTTTTTTTAGTATACATCAACAAATAAAAATTATTCTGTTCCAAAAAAATGAACCTGAAAGCTTTCTTTTTATGTCCAATCATGAATATACAATTCCGAAAATTGTATCTGAAGACCACTTATAACAAGGAGTAGTTATAATTGTTAAGTGCAGTCATGAGGGCCTTGGTACACCTGAAATTTTCAATTTAAGTTGTCACGACTGTGATTAAGGGCCTGGAGTTTTTACCCTCTTTTAGCACTAAGAAGTCTAAGTATATTCCTTTGTTATCATTTCTATATCTAATTCAGCAGATAAATGGCTATTTTGTACATCACAATTCAGATCTAGGATTGGCAAAGGTCACAGAAACAATATTTCATTGAAAGGTAAAGGAAAAAAACAGTATTGTTTTTCGAAAGTACAGAAATTTTAGAATAGATTTTCATATTAACATGAACATCATCCATAAAGACAGTACTGGGTCAGTGAGCTTGCAGGATCAATAGAGATAGTATAGACAGCAATGACCTTGAACTGTACGCGCAATCAATGATTAGTTATGCATTTACCGTGTTTACACACAGGGGTTGACCTTACTGAACACACAAAATCCATTTCTTGACGGGAAATTTCTGTTTTCTTACACTTAGCCTAGTAATATGACAGTTTGCTTATGAGCTTTTTTACAATTTTCCATTCATTTATGATGAAGTTTGGTATTTGCTTATGAAAATATTATTGTCCGTTTACACACGTAAGGAAAGGAGATCAAACAATCAATTTTATCATTTCATTTTATTCATTAAGGATAGTTTAAACAGTTATTTTTTATGAGTTTTATTGGATTCTGGTCACGATTGCGATATCTAAAAAACATCATGTTTGTATTTTTCAACCAAACCTAGCATTACCAACTATCTTTTTTTTGTGAAAACATAAAAGCAAGATGGAATTACTCTTTTTATCTATTATCAGTCAACCGTTTAAAATCATTTTTGAATCTGAAAAATCAAAGTAGAGGTATGTGTCACATAAATTGTAAAGCTGATTTTCAGAAATTTTTCATGAACAAAAATCAATCACTTGCGAAAGAATAATGCTAAATTTCTGGTCACTTAATGAAAATTATACTTATAAAAACAAAATATCTCAGTTGCCAATTCTCATATAAATATTAACAGAAAAATAGTTATCATCCAATAAGATAGGAGATATTGCTTGTAGCAGATTAAGTGATATCTTCGAGAAGTTTTTTGACAGTAGATTTTGAACAGTGCCCTAACATCTTCAAATATGACTTCACAATTGTTTTACACTATTCAGCAATGGCATCACAATGGTATGACATCATAAACATGACTACATCATTATGCTATGACTTTGCCGCAATGGGAGTCTAAGGATAATGCAGAGGTCAAAGATATAAATATTTCATGTAAAGAGATTGAAAATGAGTTAATGATAAATAGAATCCCACCCTCGTGTCTTCTGATATCAAATATATCAACACTCATTGATAAAAATAAAATTATCCTTGGCATGCCTGTATATTTGTAACAGTAATCAAATATATCAACGCTCATTGATATAATAAAGTAAAATTATCCTTGGCATGCCTGTATATTTGTAACTATTATCAACTAGTGTTGATATATATGATATCAGAAGACACTTAGGTGAGATTCTCTATGTATCAATGTAACCATACTTATATGATAGGCCGAACACAGCCTTAGACCTAGTGCTACTTAAAGCTGGTACAAAACAATTAGATTCTCTCTGTAATTCTAACACTATGCTTGTTCTATGATACAAAATCAATTTCCATTATCCAAACAACGAGCTCTTTTGTCATCTAACAAATCTAACGCTATTGCACTACTAATCCAGTGTCACGATGATTGTCCATATAAATGAGTCGAAGTGACCTACAAAGAAGACTTTATCTGCGGTTCATGTTTTACCCAACAATGGAGTAATATCAAGGGAATTATTCACCAATAATTACCTATTTCCCTCAACGCTTTCACATTTTCTCTCTGGATACCTGTTAACTCTACCTGTGGACGAAACAATTGGACTCGCTAGAGTGGAACCGTTACACTTGAGTAATCTCAATGATCATTTCATCTGTTTTCTCCATCCCTATGGCATTAACCAGCAACATTTTACTCTCTTTTGGGAGGCACCTTGTGCATATTGTTCATATATTTCATGCTTGTCTTCCCCAGGATATTAACTTTATATTTCAAGCTGTTGTATTATTATTCGATGTTCTAGTTTTTGTCATGCAATTATCCATTATTATAATCCAGACAGATGACGATTATCATGCTTGCTACGTTCGGTTTGTTTTCTCTGCTAGGCTACTTTAGAAGTAATGTCATATCGCTTTCTTTGTCATGACTGTGTCATCTTTCATTCACAACAGAATGTTCAGAACAAAATGGTATAATTCATTTTTATCATCAATGTGGTATATTGAATTTTGTATTTTCACAACTTTCAATTTGGAGAATGTATTGTTGTTTAAGGATATCTCATGAAAAAATCATCTTCAACTATGTTTTCTTCTAGTCTAGAAACTGAAACTAACATCATATGCGGTGACTTCAACTTAGTTCAAGATCAATCAAAAGATACTTTCAACTATATACATATAAATAATCCTAAATCAAAAGATGCAGTATTTGACATGATAAATGAACTCAATCTGTATGATCCTTGGCGAGAAACCAATCTTGATGTTAAACGATACACCTGGAGAAAACCAAAACCTTTAAAACAAGCTAGATTAGACTTTTTTCTCGTAAGCAGAAACATGGAGAAATCTATCATTAGTTCGAAGATAGAACCTGGTTATAGATCGGATCATTCGATTATATCTTTGCATATTGAATTCACATCCCTTGAAAAGGGAAAAGGGTTCTGGAAATTTAACAATAGCTTACTACATGATCCCGAAAATGTACAGAAAATAAAAAGTATCATCAATGAGACTGCAGAACAGTATCATTCCCTAGATGCTGATGGAGACAAAGTGTTAAAGATAGATGAACAATTATTCTTTGAAGTAATATTGTGCAATGTTCGAGGTTTTACCATAAAATATTCATCTCATAAAAAAAGAGAAAGATTAAAACTAGAAAATGAATACAATAAAACTCTTGAAACCCTGGAAGAAAATTTAGATACCACTGACAATGAAAAAAACAAAATCAAATTGTTAGAAGAAATAAATATACTAAAAGACCAGCAACTTGAATTGAATAAATACAAAACAGAGGGGATTTTACTTAGGTCTAAGGCAAAATGGTATGAAAAAGGAGAAAAACCAACAAAATATTTCTTATCTCTTGAAAAACAGAATTTTCTTAACAAAGCAATAACAAAACTAGAAACAGACGACGGACAAATAAGCGAAACAAAAGACATTATCAACCATACAAAGACATATTTTAAAACATTGTATACCAGGAAACCTGTCGTAGATGTTAACCTAGAGGACTTATTCAAAGATAAGAAAATACCAAGACTATCTGACAATGACGCATATTCTCTTGAAGGTGAATTGCAATACGAGGAAGTCCTTTCAGCATTAAAAAATATGAAAAACGAAAAAAGCCCTGGCCCCTCAGGTTTCACAGCTGAATTTTATAAGTTCTTTTGGAATGACATAAATAAATATCTTATCAATTCATTGAATGCAGCTTATAGATCAGGTGAACTATCTGTAAGTCAAAAACAAGGTCTCATTACATGTATCCCGAAAAAAGATAAACCAAAAGAACTTCTGAAAAACTTTAGACCAATTTCTTTACTAAACATTTCATATAAAATAGCTTCAGCAGTAATATCAACTCGAATTAAAAAAATTCTTCCAAACTTGATAAGTGATGATCAAAAGGGATTTATGAAAGGAAGATATATTGGTGAGTGTACAAGACTGGTTAACGATATCATGGACTACACAGACTACATGAATAAACCTGGACTTTTGATATTGATAGATTTCGAAAAAGCATTTGATTCTGTAGAGTGGCCTTTTATCGAGAAATGTTTCGATTTCTTTAATTTCGGTCCATCTATCAAACTTTGGTTAAAAACTTTCTACAATGATATAAATTCTAGTGTTCTTGTAAACGGATTTCCATCAGAATTTTTCAAAATTACACGTGGATGTAGGCAGGGTGATCCTCTTTCTCCATATATCTTCCTAATTGTTGCCGAAATCCTGGCCCACATGTTAAGAAATAATGAAAAAATAAAAGGAATCAAAATGGTTGACTTAGAATATTTATTGACACAATTTGCAGATGATACAACTATAATTCTAGATGGATCTGAAAGCTCGTTTAAAGAAACTTTACATGTACTTGAATTATATGCATCCTTTTCTGGACTTAAAATAAACATAGACAAAACTAAAGTTGTCTGGATAGGTTCAAAGCAGTTTTCAAGTGTGCAATATTGCAGAGAGTTTAACTTAGATTGGACACAAAAACCCTTTGTTTTACTAGGTATACTGTTTCAACACAACAAAGCAGAAATGGTAGAGAGAAATTACAAAGA
Organism: Phorcus lineatus; assembly: GCA_921293015.1. Lineage (NCBI taxonomy): Eukaryota > Metazoa > Mollusca > Gastropoda > Trochida > Trochidae > Phorcus > Phorcus lineatus. The sequence goes on along the minus strand of OV121086.1, from coordinate 37,012,799 downwards.
TAAGCTCAAAAAAGCAGAAAAAGCAATGACAATGTGGTCTCTCAGAGACCTTACGCCATTAGGAAGAATAACAGTCTTAAAGAGTCTGATACTACCATCACTTAACCATTTATTCGCATCACTAGCAAACCCAAAATTCGATACGATTGTGAACTTTCAAAGAAAATGTTTTTCCTTTATATGGAGAGGCAAACCCGACAAAATTAAACGAAATCTGTTAACAAAATCTTATAAAGAAGGCGGGTTAAAAGTTCCAACAGTACTAGAAACAATTAAAGCCCAGAAAATATCATGGATTAGACGACTATTTGTACAGGATTCTAGATTAAGTAACCTTTTGTTTACGTCACACCCAGTAAGCCAACTTAACCCAGTAGAAATGGGACCATCTTATCTAAAGACACAATACATCCCTACACTCATTAGTCCATTCTGGAAAGACGTATTTCACGCTTGGTCTGAATTACAAGAAAACTGCAAATATGATAATATCAATCTCAGTAGCCAGTACATATGGGCAAATGACAACATCAGAATAGGAAACAAACCTGTTATATATGACCATTATATGCAATCACATATCAAATTTGTAAATGATTTCCTAGCAGATAATGACACATTTCTGTCCTATAACGACTTTGTAGAACGATATGGGGTTAAAACAAATTTTCTTGAATATGCTGGTTTGATATCCTCTTTGAAATCATTTATAAAACAGAACTCGACCAATATCAGTAAGCAGACAGATTTGCCTTTCATGCCGCCTAATTTAGAAATACTGTTTAAGGCTGAGAAAGGATGTAGCATGTTTTATAACCTTTTACATAGCGATATTTCCAAAGAAAAATTAGCTTATCAAGGTAAGTGGGAAAAGGAATTGAATATAGACTTTAGTTTGAATCTATGGAAAACATTTAATTTTATACCTATTCGAGCATGTTATAGTGCAAAACATAGATGGTTCCAGTATCAAATTCTCCATAGAATCCTCACAACAAATAAAGATTTACATAGATATAACCTTATTGAATCACCACAATGTACATTCTGCAATGTTGAAGCAGAATCAATTATCCATCTTTTTTATGAATGTAAATATGTAAAAACGTTGTGGCAAGATCTACTAAAATGGATCGAAAATGAAACAGACGCCCATTTGAACCTAAAGGCAGAGACAATTCTTTTTGGATTCAGTGAAAGAAGAAATGATGTTCTAAACTTCCTTTTTATCCTAACTAAGGAATACATATATGCTAGAAAACGAGCAAGCATTCTACCGACTCTAGCAGGCTTAAAACCAAAATTAAATTATAATTATCAACTACACAAAGCAAATGTCTACACACAATGCCAATACGATAAGTTTGTCTCATTTTGGTCGTCTTGCCACAACTTGTTTATTTGAAATGAATAGATATGTTTTATTTTGTTTACCTCAAATGTTTCATAGTTTACATTGATGTCAAGAAAAAGCTGTACCCCACTCAAAAAGAAATAAAGTGATAAAAAAAAAATGTTTTCTTCTAGTACAAAAATCTAAATACACATTAATTTGTATATGTGATAATTACATAAACATACTAGAATCAAACTTTCAAAACTGATATTAACAGACTAATGTAAACCATTACATTATGAAACATTAATTAACATGCTTCAAAATAAATCAAGTTGATAGCAAAATTATTAAAAGGTGAAAAAAATTAATATTATTCAAAGCTTACAAGTCTCAAAATTATCTACCAATAAGCCTGCCATTACAAATGTTGATTGTGACAAACATGCAAAGATGATATAAATGGACAAGTTCCTTAATTAAACTTGTTTGTATGCTCTAAGGTCCAATAAAATCAATGTACATGTCTTTAATACATATTTTCCCCATTGGCATGCCGTCAAGCTATAATCTCCTGCCAATCAAGCATCCTTTGGTAAAATCAACACTCCTGAGCCGTGTGTTAATTTTTAATATCAACTCTTTCATAATACCCTTCAAACGGTGTCGTAACAAGTGCATATCACCGGTGGCTGATCATCTTCTCCATAATTCAGGAACTTCTTAATCCTTGTTGGTGTTTATGGCATATGGAAGCCATGAATTATCTTTTCATAACGCACTTCAAAGCCCGAGGGGGAGATACAGAGTTATGAAGTAATCTTTCGTCTTGATAGGCTCAGATGGGGTCTGGCGATATGACAGGGAGCTATTGATGTCATGCCATGCCCTAGACAATGTCCATTAGAAGTTTGATGCTTCTGGGTAATATGGATTGATAAATATGTTTTTATACCACTGTGACCCAAATAGGTACAATATTACCGCCATATCAAAATGTACACAGGGTTTTACGGGACTCAACTTTCCTGAGTATTTGATGCAGAAAATGTCAGGAGGACCACCAAAAAATAATAATGTGGGTCCTCTGTGACTCAGAAATAATCTGATACAAATATCTAATCTTTCAATGAAAACCCATTTCAGTAAGACTTTCATGTCAAGATGGTATTAAAACATCACCCAATAACAATCCCATTATAGGCAATTCTGTATCAACCTTTTTATCAAGTAAAAAACTGTTTCAATTTTTAAGGACTCCTGAAATAGTCGCCAGGACTCTCAGTGTTGATAGGATAAAATATATTTGGGGAACTTATAGATTCAACTTTGACCATTCAATGAAAATGCATAGTTTACATGAATGAAAGATAACAAATAGATGCTGAAAAGGTGGTGTAAATATGTCAATGTAAATGTAAATGTTATTTAGGAATATAATGGAAATGATAAATTTTACAGGAAGCAGGAATCAAAGGAACAAAATACACTTAGCATCAAGCTATAAGAAGATCCAAACGATCAATGAAATAATAGGGGTTGTAAAGGGAGGATATCACCAACGTGTGTTTGTGTATCATTGACAGCATAAAAGAAAAATCATGAATATCTCCTAGAATTTTATCATCACAAAAATACCCCACTTTTACTATATTCATGTAATGCCTTTAACAACAAAATTCAAAACAAATTTCTCAGTTAATCACCCTTGTCACAGTGAGTCCATTTGATGATTGAGCTGCAAGATTTTATTACCTCCAATATCCTGTCACAAATACAGGTTCTGATGATCCCTCAATGAAACAAACCTCAATCAACCAACAGGAGCAATAAACAATTAATGAACTGACGCAGATCATTTGACAACAATGACAATGATTTCAACGTACAGCAGAGAGTCCAAGTACACAAGACAATAACATCAAAGCAGAGGTGTGACAATTTTGTCAATAAAATCCACCTTGTGTGACAAATCTCTAATAAAAGGTACATGATAACAAATAGAATGCCGTCCACAGTAACATTCTAATCGTCCATAATGAATAGACCTGTCCGTAAAAACCACAATCCAATAACTCAACCCTCGTTAGCCAGGTGCAAAAACATCGAAACCAGATTTTCCAGTGATGTCGTAAAAATCTAAGGAAATATGTATAAGCACTCAAGCAGAATAAACTTGTTGAGGAAGACACACCTGTGAAATGGACATCAATAGAATCTATACCTGGCAGGTAGCTTCATTACAGGTGTGGTGAACACAAACACAGGTGTATGGGTGTGCATAAAGAATTATTCAATTATCTCACCTGATTGAAAAAATTTGATACATTTTGATTGGCAATTTATGCTTTCTCACAGAGATTTATATTAGATTCATACCTAAAATTGAAATAAACACCTGTTTATGTGAGTGTGGTGAAATTAGACCTGTGTATCATTGCTTAGTGATAAGATACTATATCCCAATTCAAGTTTTACGAGGAAAGACGATATATCATATTGCCAAGGAACCTGCAAGACGATTATCATCACGATACCATGTTTGTGATATAATACGTATCCCGATACTCTACAGTTTAAGAGAGCAGAACCGATAGCACATATGCACATGGGTTTTTAAGATACCAACCTGTCATAAACTTTACATGAAGAGAAGTCCCCAAATCAGAGAGACTGAACTGTGGATAAAGTATAAGAAATATTCTATAGTTTCTGTTTGTCTAATCACTATTAACCTTTCTAAAATAGAACAAAAACTTAACTTTGTCAGCTTATAAAGTTATTTGTTTAAAACATATTTTGTAATTAATATCAGGATATATTGTCTCTTGTGGCGATACATCAATGTATCATGGACCCTTACGATATAGATATCCTGATATATTGTATAAATGTGTTTTGCATCGATGCAAATATAGATACTATCGATAAATTGTTACAACACTGGGAGAAATCACAATCATTGCTGACCTACAGAATATTAATACATTTTCATAGGCAATTGATGACTTCCAACAAACATTTATATTAGATCCTGAAGGTATGTTATAAGCTATCAACATCTGTTTATATGTGAAATGGTGAAATAATACTTATTGATATCATGCGTGATGTATAAATTTGACACAAAAAGGTGAAGGTTTGATACTTTATCATATGGATTCATATCAGATTTAAACATACTAATTTCAGAGATAAACGCTTGTTCAAATATATAAGTATTTGAATAATCAGAAGATCTAGGGAAAATTTAAGAATTGATCAACTGCCTGATTTTCATTTGTCATAAATCTGATTGTTATTATCATATTTTTACTCAGTATGGGATTATGAATTAAGAATTTGAATACCATAAGAGATCATTCAGAATTCGTTAATTGTCTAATCTGATTCCCAGGTTGCAAATGAATGTGGGATTATGAATTAAGAATTTAAATACCATAATGGATCATTCAGAAGTCATTAACTGTCTAATCTCATATATTCATATGACATGCTTGGCATAAAAGTATCATGTAATCGAACACACACACTGTAGTTTATACTATTTTAAACTCAACATGACCTCTTGAAAATCAAGTCTGGATTTGAATCTGAAATAGCAAATTCTTCGAAGATCCTTTTTCATATTAAAACAAAATCATTTTTGAGAATCATTTTTCAGAGACTGAATATTAGTCTAAACAACATGTACCTTTGTCATTTATATCATTTTTGAGACTTTTCTACAGAGTGCATTGATGCAAAATCGCATTGAGCCTGTGATAAAAACAGAATTTCATTCATCGAGATGATACACTCTGGTAAAAAAGCTGATGCATACTTTGAGATCAGATAAAAGACAAAGTGGCGCACCTACAATATTGTTCACTATTTAAACCTCTGTTGGTTTCCTTTAAAATCAGGACTATTCAACACTGCCTGATTTGAAAAAATGTCCAAATAATTTAATTAATTAAAATATTATAAGATATCGTGCTTGACTAACCAAAAATGCTGTTTTGTCACCAAAGTTCCTATCAGCTGCTTCTTTTACTGCGACCACAATGTTTGTCACTTACAGCACTTCCTCTGCAATCAATAACCTCATTCAATCAGCAGTGAAAGAAAAACAAAGACAATCTATCAGGGTTCAATTGAGTTAGGAGAATGGCTCCCATTAGTCCATGATATGAAAGCACACTTCGGACATACAAACACAGATTGCTGATTTGTTCAGCCAGGGAGTTGATTCCATTCATGAATGGCAATACGTAAAGTGGCTGATTTCAGATTGGTCCCATCCATCATGGTCAAGTACACCCGAGCAACACGTATCAATTTTCAATCATACATACTGGTTTGCGGGGACCAATCAATCCTTAGCCAGATGTCCTTTTCCTTTTTGGTTGATGATATATAATATATAGAATTCTTAATGTTTTGTGATGGCCTAGATTTTGAATAATTAGTAGACAAGATGTTCTTTTGTTTTTATGTCTATTAGTTTTTCAGTTTTTAAAATATTACTATACATAGTTGTCTATGAGGTTTTGATGTACAAGTATTCTCTCTTTAATCTATAAATGGATATGTTGCATAGCTCTGACTGCACTGTGACATATACACGTAAGCTGCTGAACTAATTAAAAAAAAAACATCTACTTTAAATTAAGAGACTTATTGACTTCATGCAAGGTGTTGGTAAACTTAAAAATGCTATTTGAACCACAACTGTCACAAAACAGGATCCTCTTTGAAAAGAGACCCTGAAAAGAGAAAAGATATAAGTGTTCCTTTTCATTTTAATGCAGCAATTTTAAAGTATCTGTTTCATGGCTGTAAAAGAACCTCCCTTAAAAGTGCAAAGTTTCAGACGATTCATACGTAGATTAGCAAAGTCTCCTGTGACGTTTAAATGCCTGTCACAATCAAGGGATGAATTGTTAATATTGTGCACTGTAAGTGACATTGTCACTACAAATTAGCTAATCAAGCTCTTGGCACTATGTGAATGTAGTTACCTACCCATTGCAGCATGTCCTCACCTATACAGGAATAAACTTAGCGCTAAGAATAGATGAATCATTTACAAGCAAAGGCGAGGTCTGTCACACTTCTAACAAATGCTTTTATTGCTGGTTTCTGATTACAAGATGTATCAACGTTAGCTTTAGTATCTAATCTAATACTTATGTAATATTAACTCTTAAAAGACCTTCTTTGATGGGTATTTAAACATTTGAGATGAGGAAGGATGATGAAAGTTGTGTTATGGATAAAAATTTTAATTCAAGATAGGCAAAATTTTGACATAGATACTAATGCATTTTTTCAGTTGCACATAAAAATTACATTAGTATCATGTTGAAACGTTGCCTACTTTGAAAAAGAATTTATCCATAAGATTGCCTTCATCATTCTTTAAAAGACCGTTTAAAGTTCTCTTATTTTTTTCTCAAGAAAAGGAAAGAAACTGCTTTCAACCAAGGATAAGTATTTGTATAACGTTTAAAGCAAGGGTTGTGTTACATGCTCAGAGGGTTGGATCTCCTTCAGATAAATTCTGAAACGATGGAAGATGATTTTAGAGGTTTGTAGACAGTCACTACTTAGATTCTATCTTTAAGAATAAATCATTATTCAGTTTATAAACACTTTCTACTAACTTGAAAAACTCAATTTCACAGTACACATCACATCTGGAGAAGATACACATATTTGTTGATATACAAAATACATCATGTCACCCTATCTTTCAAAACCACTCAGTTCCATACAATTAAACTTCAAGGACTTTAAACTATCACTAGAAGTTATGAAAAACGCTAAGTTTTGCAAGAGGTCTAGTGAGCCTATTCTTCAATCTGATTGGTGGAATGCATGTGTATTATCCAATTAGAAGTGAGCGTGTGCGAACTATGCTTATGCTTCATTATCTATGCTTCCAGCTGGTCGCAGCTCACGGCCCAATCAATGCTAGCACTTCCCTGCTGACACGCTCTCTCCCTCTCTCGATCTCTCACTGTAGTAGCTTCACTCACACACAACTACGGAGCAGGGCCCGATTCCCTATGTACACACTACAAACTTTCCAGGGATATACTCTCACAGGTAACCTTGATTTATTCTACTACCACTTGTGCAAACATATCTTCATCTTATCTGTGTTGGTTTGATATTTATCAACAGAGATAACACAGTATCTTCACACTATCAGAAAGATATTGTCTGTTTGTTTATAGTTTACAATCATCATTAGCCAGCACATGGCATGAACTTGCATATAGCTCCGTCAGATTTGCTTTATCATAGATGAGGGCCTGTAGTTCTAACAAGTTTTGGTTGATGCTTAAAGATATGTTTGTTTACAGTTCAGAATTTCAACCTGCAACTTGGTACATATTGCTTTTTAATATATGATTATACTGTAAAGATGTGAAGGCATAGGGTTTTCAAATTAATATAAGTGTGGTTGTTTAATGAAGATACTGGTCTGTTGTTTAGAACTTCAACTTGCATATTGTAAGCCATGTTTGTTCTAATAGAAAAATGCTCTTTAATATGAGATGAATGACTATGGTTGTTCCAAGTCTGAAGAAAGTGGTTGTTCCATAGAGAAACGAAAATTTTGTTTACAGTTTAAAACTTCAAACTGCTTATTACTACTTTAAATTCAATAACAGATAAAAGTTCCTATAAGTTGGAGGTCTATAGTTAGAATAAGTCTGAATGTTCTGGTGTTAGCACAAAGATCTGTTGCTTTCAAGTTCAAATTGCTTACTTACAGCACTCTTTTTTCTTTTTCATAATGATACTCTTATGATGTGGAGATTTTAGGGTTGTCAAAGTCTGATTGATATTGTTTCACAAAGATCCCAGTTGTTTTTGTTCACAGTTTGCAGCATTAACTTACATTAAGTGCTGCATCATATTTATCTTATAGAATATAATACCCTTATCAAGTGAGGCTTTTAGGCTTGTCAAATCTGACTGATGTCGTAGTTTCATAGAGATACAGGTCTATTTTCTTATAATTACGAACTTATCTTATTATACCTTCTTTAGCTAAAAATTCATGATGCTCTTACAAAGGGAAGATCTTCATTTGCATTACAGTTAAGTATCATTTGAAAATATAAAGATATGTGTTTATGTACAGTTTTGAACATAGATTTTAATAGAGATGTGTTACATTTTTCTCATTGATAACACTGAAACACTTTTATTGGAGGAAGGCTTGCAGTTTAAATGATGTTGGTAGTTTTACAGACATGCATATCTGATTGTTTACATTTTTCATGAAAAGGAGCTTACATGTTATGAAAGTTGCAAAAAGCTACAAATATTGTCATAAAGAACGCTTTGACAAGAATGAATCTCGACTGCTACAATTTAGGTTGCTGGTATGTTCAAATAAGTGTGCTTGTTATCATATCAAATGTAGAATTTATTGATTAATTTTGAATAAACTGAAACACAAATGGCTTTATGAAATGAAGACTAACATTTAGTTCAACTGATTTTGTTGGCATTATCTTGTAGAAAAGAAATGTTACAAAAACGAGCTTAAATCATTGAAACCTTTTCCTTAGAGATAATTATAACCACACATGGCCAATCCCTGGTTGCAACTACTCAATATCACATTTTGCTTCATAGGAATACATGTCCGTCTATTTACAGTTTATAATCCCACACAAACACATGGTACAAAACCTTGATAAATCTCTCATAATTTTTCTAGTAGGATAAAAACACTTTCTTGAGGTAAAGGGCTGACTGTAAAAAGCTCAACAGACAATATGGATACTTTGAGTTATGTTGCGGAAGCACGATTTGGGTATTTATTGAGATGTCAATAGGAGGCTTTGTAGGAACAAGCGTAACAAATTGCTCCAACGTGAGCTGTATTTACGGGGTGGAGGACTGAGGGTCACTTCCACATGAGTAAGCAGCCTCTCTAACTCCCTCTTGCATCCTGGTTCCCGAGCAGCTGGACCACTTGACGCAACTGTGATTAACTTTTTACAAATGTCACGGAGAGTAGTTTTGTACAACCATACGTACAACAGAGAGGCTGCAAGCTTTTCTTCAGGTTTGATGTGTTCTTATAAATGGTTTATTTCCTTTTTGTGATTGTGTTTTTACAAATGTCACTTAGAGGCACGGTAGTTATTACAAAGGTCCCTAAGAGCCAGGGCAGTTTGACCATCCACTCTTACAGCAGAGAGAAGTCTGCAAGCTTTTCTTCAGGTTTGATGTGTAGTTATAAATGGTTTATTTCCTTCTCATGTTTGAGTTTTTACAAATGTCACTTTGAGCCATGGTAGTTTTTGTAAATCTTACTAAGATCCAGGGCAGTTTGGACTACAAATCTTACAGCAAAGAGAAGTCTGCCAACTTTTGTTAAGGCATAAAGTATCATTTTTTATTGTTTATTTCCTTCTTGTGATCTAGTTTTTACAAATGTAACTAAGAGCCATGGTAGTTTGAACTACCACACTTACAGAAGAGAGAAAATTGTAAGCTTTTCTTTAGGTTTGATGTGTTATTTGAATGTTAGTTATTTCTTGTGACTGAAATTGTACAAATGTTACACAAATAGCTGCAGCAGCTGTATGCCAGAGAGAAGTTTGCAGGACTTTTTAAGGGTTCCAAATGTCATCTTCAATGGATAACTTCCTTCTTTATAATTCTAAAAGAATAATGTATTCAGGGTTGAGGGAGAATATCTTTTAAATCTTAAATGTGTTATGAGGATATTCTGTATGAGTCCACAAAGATTGTTTTGTTCGACATTACTTAATGCTTTCTAATGTCTATCTCTCAATCTTTTCACTTTGAACTTCTCTGATGTGTGTTTTTCAAAATGGTGTATCTCATTTTCAAGATTTTTAAGCAATGCATAATGTTAAGTTATTAACTGGATCTGATCTGTTGGAAGTAATGTGATAAAAAGTTGTGTCAATACAGAAAATACATAAAATACCCTATCTATATTGTTATACAGAATAATAATTTGATTTGATTTTACATTTAACATCTCGACTGTTTTGATCTAGCTGTGTGCATTTCGTTTAATGAAAGCTTTTCAACAATTAGATTTAAAGTCTATTGGAAAAATATTCGCTTCAGTTTTGGCAGAAGACATTCAACTGTCAGAAAAGCATGTAACAATAATATCATTAGTTGTTTGTTTGTTTATAAGTGAATGTTGAATGTCACTGAAAAATGCAGTAAATGACTTTGCGTCAAGATACTGGAGATAGCATTATGCTATTACTCCTTGCACCAGTTAACACAGTTTCTTCTCCTCACGACAGACAATACCTAGGAGTGTAAACAAAACCTTCACTAGAGACAATGAAATGTTTTCCATTCTTCTTCTATTCCCTCGAAGATAAAAGCTAAACGTGGTGTTGGATGATATATCTTGTTTTGATGTTTTTGTGATTGCTGCTTTAACATAATGTGATTATTTATTACATGGTTTTGTCTGATATGCTGTGAAACATACTAGATGTGCATTGTTTGACTGGAGAGATAACAGAAATATATCTTGTAGCGATGTTAAAACTGCATATTTATCTAACAAAAATGTATATCCTACAAATGTATTTTGAAGATAACATGTGTAAACTATAGACTTTACATTATGCAAGTCTTTCTTGCACAAAATGTATTGTAGTCTCACTTTTTTCTCTACAAATGATTCAATTGTGTGAGGGAGAAAGTGATATAAGGAAAACAAGTGTATTCATATGAATCTGCTTATCACTATCAGAATTGTTAATTTATACTGTCAATTTTTACTTTATTCAGATTATGCATAAGTATAATTCTCAACATATTTGTGCATTCTGTCATTTCATTCTCCATTTTTATCAAATCGACCTGAGTTTTAGTAGAATACTCTTAAGTCTAATTTAACTAAATTAATAATAAGTCTTGACATACTCAAATGTATTATTAGTCATGTTGAAATATTCTAAAACCGTGTACAATAAAATTATTATAACTGTCATGGAAATCTATGTTTCTGCCAACTATAGCAAAAATATTGCCATTACCCAACAAAATTGACAAATAGTTTGCATGTATGTGTCTATCATCCAGTTCTCAAGTGTGGATCATATTCACGAATATAACTATTTATGAATTCTAGCAGCATTTCTATATTCGCTGCTGGCATTGTACAAATGTCCACAACATTGGTGGAATATTGATTTGATATGAATACAAATAAAACACATGTCGATTATCATCCGATATTACCGAAGTGCAAAATAATTGATTCTGTTTTCTATTTGTTGACAGGTATGGAACAGAGAGAACAGTACAAAGAAGAGAAGTTTGAAACCTGACAGGAGGGACAAATGATAGGATGTGAAGAACAAAGGATTAACATGTGAAGTGTCAACGGATTTTGCAAAATGGATAGTTTGTGTGATTCTTAGGGAAATGGATACTTTCCAACTAAATGTTACTTGTCTATGTACAATGGATACTCCTGAACAGGATACCATCACCAAATGGGACCTTGACTTGTTCTTCCAAAATTTAGAAATTGTGATATAATGACGTCTCCCTAAGCATGAGTCCACAAGGATTTCTCCTTGCAGGAGTTCTCTTAATGGCTGCCTCGTCACTTGATATGACGCAAAACCATCCTGCGCGTAGAACATGTCCAAATGGCTGCAATTGCTACAGGGCTACGTATTCTAGTTTCAATGGACGTCTGCTCACGGTTAACTGCAGTTTCTTGGATATAACTGAGTTTCCTGAGGGTCTGTCACTGGACACTGAGGTCTTACTTGCCACAAACAACAGGTTCAGAAATCTCTCGGATATTCCTTTGTTGCCTGCCTTGAAAATACTAGATTTATCAAACAACAGAATAAGATCCTTGGACAATCGGCGTATTTATGATAATATTGGAACACTGAAAGAATTAATTCTGAGAAATAATGCAATCACGACACTGATGCATGGAACGTTCAGTGGGTTGATGAATTTGGATGTTCTTGATCTTTCCCAAAATGCTTTACAAATCATAGAAATCCATGCCTTTGGTGGTCTTAACCACCTTCAGAAACTACTGCTTGACCATAATAACATTTTCAATTTAGATAGACTTTGGCTACAATCAATGCCCTTTTTAACAGAAATAAATCTGAAACAAAACAGTTTATCACGACTCGACCCAAAAGTGTTTGATTCAATGCACAACTTGGTTCACTTGGATTTATCAGATAATAATATCATGAAAATAAATGAAACATCTTTTACAAATGTGAACAATCTAAAGGTCTTAGACTTGTCGCACAACAAACTGACGCAGGTTCCTCGGAGTGTTCTTGGCATCAGCAACCTCCAGATCTTACTGCTTGATGCCAACTTATTCCAGAGGATCCAAACCAATGACTTCAGTAACTCTAACATAACTGAGATATCTATGAGCTTCCAACCCCAGCTTAGAGTAATTGAAAAAGGTGCTTTCACAAACCTCCCCCGTTTGGTCAACCTTCAGATTCATGACAACCCCAATCTCATCTTCATTCACCAGGACACGTTCCAGAACGTATCCCGTCTCAGTCAACTATTCCTCCACAACAACAAGCTGATGGCACTGTCAGCCAACATCAAGGAAAGTCTGCCCTCCCTGACAGCCCTCCATCTTTATCACAACCCTCTCCACTGTGACTGCAACGTGTACTGGATCAAGAAGGAGCTTCAGGATGCCCGCAACACTACTCCAGCAGATGAGATGTACATCAAGGAAGCAGACAAGCTACTGTGTGATACCCCAACTGGCAGGACCAACATGCCTCTCAAACAGGTCTCAATCGACCATCTTCCTCCCGTCTGTGCACCAACAGCTCTTCCACTCTTCTCAGAAGCCCTTAACATTACCATAGGTGAGGATTTATATCTTGAGTGTCAAGCAATAGGTGTTCCTCAACCAAAGATTCACTGGTTGTTGCCAGATGGACAAGTGCTCAATGCCTCCAGTACCAATGAAAGAGTCAAACTGCTGGAAGATACTGCTATAACTGTCCTTGGTGTAAGGTCCTCAGACACAGGGACCTATGCATGTGAGGCACAGAACCTTGTGTCCTATGACATTAGCTCAGTGGCAGTAACTGTCCAAAAGAAAGATCTCAAGTTGTTCCCAATCAGTATTTCAAACGATTTCATCACAGTGGAATGGAGAGGTTCCATTCCTAGGAGACACTTGTCAGATTTTCAGTTGAACTATCATGAAGTCAACAATGACAAATTAGAAGTGATATATTTGAGTTCCTCCATGCCTAAATGTACAATAGGAGGTCTCACACCACTAACAACATATGAAGTCTGTATCATGTATCAGCATCAATACACCATTCATTGTCGCAATATCACAACTACCCATGAACTAACCATAAAGACAGGTATTACCCGCATAAAGACATCAAAGATTATAGCAGGCGTGTGTACAGTGGTGGCTTTGACTATCTTGCTGTGTTTCACCACTTTCATGGTGAAGAAGTTCAAGAAGCGAAAGGAGTACGAGGACCCAGAACCAGGGGAGAAGGGTGATGTCTTGTCTCAGATTCCCCTTGAGAACCTCTACCAGCCCCCAAGCACTCCTCTCTGCACCTCCCGCACAGCTCTGCTTCCACATTCCCAAATATAGGCATGTGTCTCAGTCAAACTTGACATTCTGAGGTTATACATTGGAGTTTACCATATGCTACGATTATCTGGATTTGTTAAAAAAAAATTATTTCCAGGAGTGGCAACAAGAATGTTTTTAGGCAGTGCTGGTAAAAGTGTCTGAAAACATTATCTGAATCTGTTACAATGGAATCTTCCACAGCAATGGCAGATACAAGAGGGTTGGTGTGAGTTGTTTTTTTCAATTGGTGAAACACCCCATTAAGTTACCAAATGTGGAAGCAACACTGGTTAAGAGGCTTATGTCCATGGGGTTGTTTTTAAACAGATGTCTTTATATAACCGCAGGTCAATTCATGGATGTAAGCTAAGAAATTAAGATTCTTTTAGGGTAATACATCATCAGTAGACCATGTCAGACACAATCTATCAATGACATTGGGTTAATCTTGGAGAAATAAACTTGTGACCTTGGCTGGTTCTTGGAGAGGTTGGATGAAGTATGCTGATGCTGAAGCCATGACAATTTTTTTCAATGATTGAAATTGAGGGTTGGTTGACACATAACTGGAGTTAATTAGTGGAGAATATTCATCCGACACATTGGATTAGTCTGTGAGATACTTGCAGCTATTGCAGAAGTCACATAACTCAGTTAGTCCTTGTAATAATTTAAGCTGTGATTTGGAGTTCGATATGCATCTTACAGCTGTAGTAATGGAAAAAGTGACAGAACAGTATATCGCATCACAGCTTACAGCAGCTTATTATATGACAATATTTTTTAAATTGATCATTATACCTGTCACAGGTGTGACACAAATTATAAGCATATGCATTACAGCCAATACTGCTTTCCTGGTATCAGTTATTGTACATCACTCTTATTACTGAAACATTTGTGAATTCATACATTGTACCAAGACAAAAAATTATGAGTTAGCTTGAATTCACAATGCATATTTCTGCTATAGCTCCGTTTAAAGCATTTTATATTTTTACAATGTTAAATCAAGAAAATGCATATTATTTCATAAAAACTTTCTTATGATCTTATGATCAATATTTATCATCAATATAATGAAATCATATTCATGCTGCTTACATCATGATTGTTATGTGAAATATTCATAATTATCACCATAATGTATAAACAGTTTGCAACTACGCCTTCAATGATCAAGAAATTAATAATATATGAATAAACATAGATAGATATATGATCTAAATTCAAAAGATAAATTTTGCCTGCATTATATAAACATTTTAACAAGTCACACAAAATATACAAAATATAAATGAAGTATCTGGAAGTTTTATTTCTGTAATTATAATCATACATCATTATAAGTAAATTCAAAACATATATTTGTGTGATATGAGTCATCACCCTATAATAATATGATCTCAAAACGCTTTCTTGTAAATAGTAATTATTCAGCTGCATTTTTTAGTGCTTTACAATTTACATATTCAATTTAGTCATTATAAAATGGTGCTTACTGTTTCTTTCTTAGTAACAAGTTTAATCTTTGACTTGAAAGGTTAATTTCAATGACTAATAGGATAATAACAGGGATGAAAATTAACCCTTATGTGCCACAGCATACTATTGATAAGACCCTCTATGGGGTTAGATGATAGGAAGGGTCAAAAGGAGGTTATCAAGTAAACATATGGGTAAATATACCTACATACCAATAATAACTAGGCTGGAAGTAACCATTATTGGTTTTAAACATTATGTATACGCACATCTTTGCTGCAATGGAAAAAAGCGATTTAATAGCAAGACAGAAATTGTATCATTCTATTGTGAATAATAGTTAATATTTATCCAGGTTAAAATTTATGGTTCAAAATAAATTAAATGTCAAACATTGTATTACTAAAAGTTCAATAACAACATAATAGTTTAATGCTGAAGGTATGTTTATGAGTTTATGAATGTTAGCTCTAATCATATATAAACATATCACTGACTGGAATGGGGGCTACATATTGTTCATATCTATACCATGGGTGGAAAAAACTAAAAAAGTGAAATATTTTTTTAGAAAACTATACTTTTGTCGTATTCATTAAATTGATTTACACAAGGCATCACTTCTTACAACTTATTTATGCAAATTTAATGTAAATTTATCAAATCTTCATTTTGTTGATCACTGCTTTTTAGCCAATTGCTTCTGAAGTTACAAACGAAACAATAGACAATGAAGTGGTGTACATATTCATTAAAATAACATCATGCCATTATAAGCATATGCATAAAAATGGTGAATAAAATTTCATCACTAATCAAGTCTAATCTTCTATATGATTGTATATAATTTGAGTAATAAATCAAAATAAAAAAACACTTGGAGATAAATAACTTAAATAAGTTTCAATTTCAAGTTTTGCTTAAATACACATAGGGCTCAAACAAAGGTATTACAGTCTATATTCTCAAATGGCAATAATTGTGTTTTTGTGAATATTTTCTAAAGCATAATTTCTTATCATACATCTACATTGGCATATTATGTTGTTTAAAATTAACTTTGAATTGTTGACACTGTTGAGCTAGCCAGTAAATATTTTGTTTGAAATTAACTTTTTGATTTTTGAATTGTAGATAGTTTAAAGCTAGCCAATTAAAGAGGGCAAATATAGTCGACCATTGTTCTTTTATCCATGTTTTTTCAAGGTGTGCCATATAAAGCTCTTATATACCTATATATGTACATGTTCTATCACTGCCAAGTTTGTTCTGTTGGATTATTGTATATATTGATTTTGAAGATGCATTTTTTTGCTATTTTCATGGTGCATACATCTATTGAATGATATACTAAATATCTTAATATTCTGCTGAAGTGAGTTTTACTGTTTTTAAATTAGAGTTGACAAAATGTTCAAGACGACAGTAATGATTTCCTGCCCATAAAATCATTTTTATTTTCATTATCAACTTTTATTGAGCAATAGTGTTTGCTTCTAGTGCAGTCACTTATGCATGTTATAATTGAACATATTTTGAATTTGATGTGATTAAGATTACTGTTACAGAAATAATCAAAATACTGAAATAATTAAAAGAATCAAACAATTAATTTTATACTGAATGTGCAATAAAATGAAAATTGCTTACACGCTGAGTTTTGTTTTTTCTTTTATGTAAAAGCATGAAATCTTCATTGTGAGAAAAAAGGTTAACTGGGAAGACGATGTCTCAATTACACATTCCCACTGACATGACCCTTTTACAATTTTTTCACTCATGAATCTTTGAATACAGTTTTCACGCTTGTGTTAGCCATCACAGAGGCCTTTTATACTCATAACACTATGGGATGTGATTACATCTTTAAAGAGTTGGATACTGTTTGCAGCAATTGACATGTGAGCAAAACCCTCACTTAGATTTTATTAAGCTTCATTAAATTTTCCAAACGGAGGTCCAGTGACATATTTAGTTGTATTCACAGTGTATTTCAAAACATTACACCTTGTTTCCACTCACACTAGCCCAAATTTAACCTCTTGGAAAGCAAGTCTAGACCAAACTCCCTTTCCTGAGGCCCCTTCATTATATTTAACATTAGAGTCACTGGTTAAGAATACATATGTAAGTCTACGACATAAGCAACTGGCATCAATTACCATCAGTAAGACTTTGCCCAGCAGTCTTTAGGTATTAAAGGTTCCAAATCATAAAACAATAGCGACAAGTACACACATAATTTACACATCTTATATCATAAAAATCACAGGAACTACATATCATAAAGTTATCGCTCTTTGAATGAAATTTGTGTGTGCAAAACACCAAAAAGACAGATCTATATTTCTTGGGTACCTAGAGCCACCTATGACATAGAATACATAAACATTTATCAGAAAAAGGGTCAAGGTACACAACCTTTGTACAAACTAAGATTCTTTAGATGCAAGGTATCTCCCCACATTATTTCAGTTTATGAGGTGCAGAAGTTCTGAAGAAAAGTCAATATATGAAAAGTTTAGAGATGACAGCCCAAGGAGACTGGAAAAACAGGAAACCAGGGGTGTAATAAAAAACATACCCCTTCAAAACCACCCTAATCATTTGGAAATTTCTTGATTTGCCGAAAGGATTGATAAAAAAAGTCTTGTCAGCACAATCAAAGTCAATAAAATGAAAACATCTGCAGCGCAAACCAATTACTCTTATTGGCTGCAACCTTATCAGTCTGACTGGCATATAACCATGATATTATTGATGTTGCTACCGAACACTACAAGAAGCTATGATATCAGCACTTGCAACCAGGTAACTGTTTCAAAACTTCCACTCCTAGCAACTGAGAGGAGAGAAGGCAGATTGATAGTTAATTAAAAGATAACAGACAAGGGAGATAACCCCAGGGTTCCACCTGGTTAAAGGGGTACTTTTCACAGATCTTAAACATGATTCCGAGAATATTATACAATATATAGAAGATTTATTGCCTTACAAAACTATATCCTCACGAGATCTTCAACATCAATTGTTTTAATAACTATTTCACTTGAGCTTTTGACTATGAAAATGGGAAAGACATGAATCTGAATCAAGTGGTTGGAATATCAATGGCTATTCTTGACGGATTTGTAAACTAAAGATTACATTTTAGATTTCAGAAAACATTTTTATAGATACCAAATCCTCCAGAGTGGAAATGAAAATATGATAATTTAAAATGGATTGATGGTGTGGTTCCGAATTTACAGCTTCTGGTAACACCACAATGATAACAACAACAAAATGGTGCCAAGATGATATTCTCGTTCTGTGAATATTTCTTAATGATCAATCAACAAATCATCATGGATCTAAATAAGGCATCACTTACTTGTTATGAAGTAAGTCACATTTCAAATCTTTATATATCTTCCTATAAACACTAAAAATTGACTACACACCCACAAAGAAATGATTTGTATTACTTTTGCACATCAAGGTCTTGATGATATATGACAGCAACAATCTGGAAACAAAGTTCAGACATATACCTTTCATTCCACATGCTGTCTTCCAGAGTCATAGAAATTCTGATAAATATACATTTTCATCACAAACATACCACCTTTGTAAACACCTTTGAATCAATAAAAGACAACTATTTCGTGATTAAGCAGGTATATATATGGTAAACCTGCAAGGGAAACCTCAAAGAGTTGTGTCCCTTGCACAACCAAATGCTTGGATTATGTTCTATGACTCCATAATGGCTGGCAAGGAGTTATCGCCATTTTTTTTAGATGTTTCTGTTTAAAACTTCAGATTTAACAAATCCTATTATATATATAGTAAAACTATTGTCTTGTCAGGAAAAAATGTTTTCCTTATAGATTGCTGTTCGAACAGCAACAGAGGGAGAGTGATGTTTGTAGCAGCTAACCACAATGGTTATTGCCATGGTGGTATAATTGCAAATTGTTATTGAATTTACAATTTTGCTAAAATGTACAAGTTAAAGATTAAAAAAAATATTAGGTACTTGTAAAAGCTTTAAACGACAAATAAATATTCAGATAAAAGGTGGTACAAATGTCAATTTATACATTGGAACGTCAATGTTAAGGCCACAAGAGTAACTTCCCTTTTTACTGAAATGCAAGTCTTCAAATACTACATGCAGTTATCTAACTATAAGATTGTGTTAAGGTGTGTAATTCAAAATTTTAGACTGCCATGTCATTTGAAGAACTGAAAGAAAGACACAAAGCAATCATAATCTCTTTAAGCATGACAGACTATGAGACAATGAAACATCACAATACATTCTGTATAATATTCCGATATGTAGTGAAAATAACTGAACATACTCAAATCAATCCGAAGGCTTTTCAAAAGGAGCTCAAATTGATGAAACTCATTTACAGATTGGCTTTGTCTCCCATCAGCATCCAGTGGCATAGTTCTTTACAGTAGTAATACACATATTAAAGGCCTGGCCTTTATAGAGACCAAATGATTAGAAGGTCACACCCAGCGTTCATAACAAGCTTGTTAATGTTGATTATCCTGTGTTTAGATCATAAGCTGATGCTCTGAACCAAGCATTTGTCAGCGGACCTGGGGTCATTATAGGCTGGGTCCTATAAGAGGTGATACAGCATGTATCTATGTATATATATGTATGTTTCAGAAAATGAATGCATGTACTCACGTCATGGAAACTATCTCCCCTCTCTGAAACTGGTACGTTCTGACAGACCACCGGTTGAGGAAGACATAATCAACAGCTGTCCTCCCATCTCCCTGAGGGTTCAGCACTGGCTACAAACAAAACAAAGAATCATCTAGTTATAGTTTATTTATCAAACACAGACATTATTATCTGTTAATAATATCGATCCACTCAATGAAGTATTCATATCATTCGTTCTGAATATCCATCCATCAATCCATTCGTTCTGAATATCCATCCATCAATCCATTCATCCATCATCCAACTCTACCAATCCATCCATCTATTAAACCATCGACCCATTCACCTCTCTTCCATCCATTCATCCACTCATTCCCTAACCAAATACCCATTCCATTAATTGATCAATCCACTTATTCATCCATTCATCCACCTGCCCATTCACAAATTCACCTAACCAACAAACCATCCGTCCTTCCATCAACCCAGAATTCCATCCATCTGCCCATCACTCCATCAAACAAATTGTCCATCCAACCAATTATCTATCTACCCAACTTAATATTAATTTACCATTCATCATAATGATTCATTCTAATATTTATTCATCTTTTATTATGAAAACCTTCATAATGAGCTATCATTGAATAGAACATAACAGATGTCAACAACAGCAAACATAAACGGCAAGTGATATTTTTGCAGTAAAGTCATTTGCATTTGTTTTGTTCTTCAAGAATTCTCTTTCAGTGACAGTCATCTGTATTGCCATTGTTATTGTCATTGGGCATGGGAAAAGGAAGCTATGAATTCCAAGTGGACACAAACACTACCCTTGATGTTTCATTTTCTTTCAAAAACAAATTTTTTTCCCTTAGGGCTGAACTGTTTTAACATCTTGATGAAAGAAAACCAAATTTCACGACATCTAATGAAAAACAAAAACAAAATTTTACATGATTTATCGTCTAAAAAGTTTCATCATTGATCAACTTCATATATGACAAAAGATCCTTAACAGTAATTCATTTCATTCAGCAAATCTAGACTTCTCTACATGACCAAGACATTAACTCTTACGTTGCTGAATATTATTTTGACCAGTTTTGCTCCCGTGGCTGAATTTTCCAGCACTCGCCTCGCTACCGTTATAGCGCAATTAGCCCCTGTGGCCGAATTTTCCAGCGCCGCCAGATGCGACCGTTTTAACAACATATGGCGTGTTTACATGGCGAATTACGGACATTATCGTCGTTTTATACAAAGCTAGTCGGCGAATCCCGTGTTACAAATGGATGATACTTACTTGACACTTTGAATGAAATTTCTATCACCCCTGGAACGGTTTCTACAACTGAAGTAAACTTGTTTTCAATTCAGGCGCCGTAACTCAATAAATTCCAAGAGCGCATGCGCGAAATCAAAACGAAACTAAAGATGAATAGTTCCTCTTCACATCGATATAAAAATTATTTTTATAATATGTTTAGAACGAATTTTACAAAATTTTAAAAATTGTCTTCATTTCAAACATTATGAAATCATTTAATCACTGAGTGCACACATGCAAATTATAAACGGAATTGAAGCTAATTTTTTCCTCTATATTTCACGATAAATTTTATTACGATACGCCATCCTAAACGAAAGATATAAATTACGAAAACAGGGTAGTGATAAATCCCGATAACGTTCTGACCCCCACAGTAATATTACTAAGCTAATAGCCTCGGGCAAACGCACGCGCTCAGCTCGTGCAGGCGGGGTATCCCCATTGAAACATACACTCACACACAATATAAATTGTCTTTATTTCCAACTTTATAAATCATGTTATTCGCTTTGTATACATGCAAATTATATATGGAATTGAAGGCAATTTATTCTTCTTTACGAAGAAATAAATCATAACAATCTTTTGCACTGTAATTAGAAGTTATTACCAACGAAACGTGGGTATAGCTAGTAATAAAGTCTTTGATAATCGCCTTACCGCAACATGTGTCGCATCGTTTCCACACGTTTTATTTTGATGCAAATATGGGCAAATTACACATGAAAATGAAGGTATTTCTTTCTGCTTTACGATGATATGAAAATAATAAATATGTACCACTTGGTTTGGAATATATAAAGTTTGCAAAGATGGTACCCTCGGGTATTTTAGAACAGATTTTGATAATTGCGACATCACTAACCGCTCCTTTATTGTCTAATTGTAATTTGCAAATTTTATATAGAATTGAAGACGATCCTTTCCTCTTTATTGTGATATAAAAATGTCGATAATGCGCTCTGCCGTTAAATGGATAGGAAGTGTAAAAAGCAGTTGAAAATAAATCGCTTCTCGGTAAACAAAATATGAATAGAGAAATTGCCTGTTTGTGCGATGCGCGCCGGGTCCCTTCTGATTTTCTTGTACATACCAATTTTACATGGCAATAAAGATTATCCTTTTCTCTATATTTTGATATATGAAATTGCAAAATTTACCGAGAAGTTTATGTGATATAAAGTGCGAGAAAATGGTAAAAACGTAAAGAATAAACAAAAGTCACAATTTTGCGGAACTTGCTGTATCTTTATTCTATATGGTGTATATAATTTTTTTTATATCAAATCGAAGACAATTATTCCTTCTTTATCACGATGTAATCAATTTCAAAATACGCCTAGCTGTTGAGAAGATATGAGCGAAAGAAAGGCACATGTCAAAATCGCCGTTCAGTTTACATGATTTGAATCGAGAAATTAGCTTTTTGTGCGGCGCTTGCTGTGTCTTTATTTATTATCGCGCATGTACACATTTTACATGGAAAGAAAGACAATCTTTCTCTCTGTCTTTTGATATAAAAATTGTCAAAATACGTTGAGCACATCATGTAAAAATTGGTGTGACAAAATGGTGTAAAACTAAAAATATGTAAAAATCACCTTTTTTGCGGCACATGCTGTATCTTCAATTCAGGTAGCGTAGTTACGTATTTTATATTGAATTGAAGACAATTTTCTGCTCTTTCAAATGATCCAACCGGTATCGAAATCCGCCCAAGGGTTCAGAGCATAGGGCGTGCGATATAAGGTTGTACGTTTGGTGTGAGTGCAGGCTTGTAAGCAAACGATAGCACGCGCGGGGCGGTAAGCTCGTGCGAGAGGGTAGAAAGTGCCCACAGGCTATTAGCACGTGCGGCGGGGAGTGGGGGAAAATTGAGTGATTTTAAAGCTTATTTTCGGTACGATAAACGTTATCAATCGTTGCATAATTTTCGGAACATGTACGCGCATTATTTAGAACACCAACGAAACAAAATTCGGTAGCTTAGCGACACACGGACGGAAAGTACTAGCGTTGAACTTACACTACTGCCGTGCAACAATTGCCCGTCCTTCGCTACTGTGAACCTTGGCGTTAATGAGCTAGCGTGAGAAAAATAGAGTTTGGATGTCGCATCTCGCCCAGAGGACATGCGGTCAAAGCAAATTTCAACCCGGACAGGCCCGGGACCCGCATCTTAAGGGTTAACATTGGTAGACGCATTGCATTTTTTTCCTAAACAAAATAAAAAGTGAGCATGGCTCACATACCCCGCAACACCCTCCGCCAAAGGCCATAAACCAAAATCAGCCTAATTGAAAAACAGCTTTCAAACTATATCAAGTATACCTACAGGACTAACCATGAGTGAAACATCATTTCCCTTAGTGTAAAGTGTATAAATAACTCGTCCAAATTCATTGTAGCATCAGACTAAAGATAGAAAGAATTACGGCTATACACCATGCTCCATTCCTAGCAATGGTATGAATATTATCTAAAATATCATTTCATAGACCAAAAGATAGCCTCTTACACACCTGCATAGATACACCTTCCACTTTGGCTACATATCCAAAGAGGTCAATGAGAGTTGCTGTGACCGGCACAACAAATGTTGCAGATCCAAGGACGGCTCCAAGAAATCTCATGGCTGGTTCCAGACATTGGACCTCCTGCGCTGAAACACAGGAACAAAGTCAAATTGTACATGGCACATATTATTCAAACGAGAGGAGGGAAGTTGGAATGTATTTACTTTTTGTAATTGTCACATCCTCAATGATGGTATATTGAAGATAAGAGAGGGATGAAATTAGACGAGAGGTGGTTAAAGTGACACAAAGTATGTTTCAAATATTTTGTATGTGGCTTAGATTGAAGCCACAATACCATATATTCATAAAGTTTAAATTGCCTTTCTAGAGTTACGTGTTTATCTCTAAAATGCCAAAATTAGCATATTTTATTGTTTTCAATTGATATCGAAAAATGACCATATCAATATTAAGTAGTGGAAAATCTCTGTCCCATTTACATTGAGATTAGTTAAATGACCCACTAAGCACTACAAACCTGTATCTGTTGTGTCCGCTGTAAATATGTACGTAAATTATTAGTCAAAATTAGTTAAATTAGTCATTGGCGCGCAATTGTCCGGTTTTCGATCACAAATCTCAACTTAAATCCCATTTATTGTTTCTAATCTGAACTCATAAGCATTAAGAATTTAATCAGAAACAACCACTACTTCTCGATCAAATTTGTGGAGTTTGACATAATGACCACAATCACATAATCTGTGCCCTTTAAAGGGACACTGAGTATATTTGATGATTTTTCTATGGCTGAAATAAGAGCCAAAATACTATAAGTGCTTAATTATGTTCAAATTGCCGCTCTCAAGTTGCAAATTTATCGCTAAAATACCCAAACTATGATATTTTCTTCTTATTAAACTTACAAAAAAGGCCATATAAATTCAGGAAGTAGAAATTTTGCTTGCAATTCATATACATATTAGTTAAACGACCTACCAAACACTACCAATCAATATTTGTCTTTGTGTCTTCTGTAAATCAGTTTTAAAAATTACGTTTGAATCATTGACACACAGTCGGGCACCACTGTCCGGTTTTTTTATCATAAATCACGACTTTGACCTGTTTATTGTCACTATACTGAACTTTTAAGCACTTAGATTTTCAGATCAAACTCTTCTCGATAAAAAAGAACTATTTATGAAGTTTGACATATTTGACTCCAACAACATACTCTGTGGCCCTTCTTTATTTGTAGGATGCTTAAGTAACAACAAAAGGGAGGTAATCCAAACATTATTTTCATACTGGAAGTGCATACTGCTGCAATTTAAGGCAAGAGAAAGAAAAAAATTCTTCATAAGAAATGTAGCTTTGAACATTTAAGTGTTTCTCTGGCACTTTTTTTTCACAAAGAGACAAGAGAAGTTGGACTTTATTAAAAGTTATCGTTGGAAAAAAATAATTATGATAGATAATAACACAATTTATCTTTTCTTTATTAGAAATGCGGCTTAGATCTGGTTCCAGTTGACAAATGGACAACATTATAGCTCTTACAGAAAGGTTGAAAATTGCATAATTACTTTATTAGCAATAGGGATGCTGGAAAAAAGTATTTACTTTTTTATAATAGAGTCGACACTAACAAAGTTTGAGATCATTAACATCTTTACTGAAATATAAGTGAATGTGGATACTGACACCTTTATTAGACATTCAAAGCAAGAAAGAAGTTAATATTCAATTATACAAGAACATCTTATTATCCTTTATCCGAATAACGTCGTAGTATGCCCTGACAAAAGTTAATCAAATATGATGCATATCTACACTAGACTAAAAGCAATAAACTTCACTCCTGGGACATTAGTATGATAAAGAGATGGATCTGTGTTCATCTACTTGCTTATTAAATCAGGTAAAATAAACTGCTGTGGTTTTACTTATTCATACAACTCAACAAAGATAAACGTAAACTTATGAACGAATATCCACAAACCTACAGATAAATAATGATTATACTATCAGCAATAACTTGTCATGCTGTATCAGGGATTTCAATGCTTGTAGTGCAAATGAATGGCTTCAAAACTAAATGATCATAATATATCATGGACATGCGTAATTGCCACTGCTACAGTGACGTTACTTGGGAGAAGGTGTGTCATCTTTCAAATGACCCAGATCTTTCCATCTTATACATACAGAGAATTCTGCTCGGCAAATAAATCAATTTGCCCATTTAGGAGAGTGTCAGTTTTCAAAGATGATGATCTTAAGCTTATTCCATTGGTACATGAGTTTACCATTTTAATAGCTGACGGACGATTTTAAGTCTGCTGTTTCAAATTTTCAACAAGATATTTACGTATCTATTAATGATTTGACCAGACATTCTCATTTTGAAATTCTTACTTCTTGCTGCCAAAAATGAGTTTAGAAGAGTTAAATGTCATTGTTGTTTAGCCAATTGATGAATGGTCAAATCATTTACATATTCTTCCTTTCAGAATATCAAAAACAATTGTTTATTTGACAGCCATCTTTTCAGAAGTACTGTCTTGGTGGGACAAAGGACTGTTTACAATTCTATCATAATTTTGATAATTTGCAGTTTATATTTTAACTCCAATGCATTAAACATGCAAACATATAAAGTTGAAAACTAGAGTCAAGACGGCAACGATTAATTTGATATCTTTTAAAGGACAGTCCTTTCAGGTTATTTATTGTGGAAACGAAATTCAAGTGGAAATTCCTGTTTATACAAGTATGTTATCGCAGTGATTGTAACATAACCCAGTTGAAACATGGTACAGAGGATAACATTTTGGTTGAATTAGATTTTACAACTAGATAAATGAGAGTGCACACTCAGTAAACTTGAACAAGATTGAAAAGTGAAGCCATTCATCGGTGCTAAGAGCCTGTCATCGACATTACAAGGCATTGTTGATTAGTCTTATCATAAATCATTTGTTTATTTGTGGGTGTTCTCTCCATACCTCTAGTTTATCTTTCAATGTTGAAACACTAGTAGTAAAAGTACAGCACCTTTTTTCAAGTCATAAATTGTCCTCAAAGCAAAATGACGGACTGTAGCCAATAGGTAAGCATCTCTAATAAGCAAAGTTTCAAATACAAGGACTAGCAGCCAAACTGTTTGTAGTCACTGTTTGGGGGAACAAAGCACAGTACTCAAAGCTTGTAATAATAAGTATAATGCAGTACAAACTACAAACCCTGACCATAAACAATGAAGAATCTTATCAGGCTTATAATCAGTGTTATTGAAATCAAGAACTAAAATGTCAAGAATGAAGGTCAAAGTTTCTGATATAATTAAGGAGAATAAGCAAAAGAATATTCATAAAAAATAAATCATCATCTTTAATGTGATAGAAAATAAATCGAAGTCAAAAGAGACCTCATTTTTGGACACTCAAACACAGAAACTATTGAAAGACAAACCAAACATTTTGAGGAGATTAACAACCTCATTTTGCCATACAAAGACACTAAGCATGTCACTATTAGATTTTTCATTTAATATACAAACAAATCACAAAATAATGGAACGGAAGAATAAATTGGCAGTAATGAAAGGGTCAGTGACTTGACTTTGTTGACATAGTCGGAAAAGCCTTCAATTTTCAAAATGTCCCAAATAACTTTCAAAATACTTTACACGAACTGAAAGCTTTTGATAAGGTAATCTTGACAATGCATTATATTAAATCTCAATGAATCATTTTATTATCTGAGAGGTGATGGAATATATCGTTAGTGTAATGACAATTACATAAACAATCCTTACAGCGAAGAAACAGCGTGAGAGAGAGTCACCTGCGTGCAGACGAATTTGTAACTCTTCTGCGTGAGGAGATACGAAAACTCGACATATACAAAAGTGAACTTGTGCATTTTACGAACGAGAATTTCAGAGAAAATCTTCGCCTGAAACAAAAATTATCTCTCAACTAATCAACTGTTAAAGTATTTCATGGTTTCAGTAGATCTTGATCAATTGTGTCAATACCAATTTAGTAGGCCTCCTATTTTGAATCTTGATAGAGTCAAATTCATTTTACACATTAGAATTTATGAAAGAGAAAATAAATAATACGAAAAGGGAATTAAGAACGAAAAGTTTTTCACCCGAAAGAAAACAATGTGTGAAGTTTGCAACTTTTATAATTCTTCGAGTAAAAAAAAAAATCTGAGACAGTTAACCAGTGGTCTAACATTTTTAGTTAATTATTTAATGGAAGATGTCACTATTGATAATCATGTATCTGAGAAGAACATCTCTACAGGAGGCTTCAATTAACATGTGCATTCCGGTCTCAAAGTAGATACACAGCCAGATGGCAGCTTGTATTTGTAATTAGCACGTGCGTCGGGTCACAGTCTCCGTGTATTGACAGTACGTTCTGTAGAGAAGTCACGTTTATGACTACTATAAACATTTAACTATTACATGACACATATACTTTTCAATTTATGATTGTACTATGACATCACGAGAGTCTTTCAATACAAAGTTTTCATTATGCTATTTAGGCTTCATGATGATAATTGGCTAGGAAGTGATAAAGAAGAAATGAGAAAACTATACATTCATTCAATATAATATGAATATCTTTTTTAGGTCTACATCTTATTTGACAATTACCATTTTTAGCATCGTAAAGTGACAATACAAGTTGTTAAATCGAGAATATGTTGCATCGTAAACGGACAAAAAGCTGGCCAATTAATCAAAAGTAATTTGGGAACTTTCCATAGTAGACAAAAAGACAGAATCGGATGGCAGTGTTTAATATGTCAGAAAACAGTAAAGACGTGAATGTAACTTATAAGTTTAGCTTGTGGACATGCAATGCAAAAGACCCATTGCTAGATTTTTTATTGGAAAAAGTTATCCTCATAGTTGTCATGAATATGCAGGTCAAGTAAGATAATCTAAACTAAAATCATTTCATGAGGTATCATGGCACGTCTTCAATAATCTTTAAATAAACTACGCTATGTCTCTTCGAAGGATATCAGTAACGTGTATGCTAACAGGTTATGAATCGATATATACATTCGTATGTTGTTGCTTCTGAACTATATACATTTGTTTAAACGCATTAAAGAGCCACTCCGTGATTTTCATAAGAAATTATTTACCTTTCTTACAAACCTAAATGTCATTTGGGGTGATATAGAATCAAAACATCTTAACTTTTCATGTCCAAAAGACATATATATGACAAATACTGGTTCTCCATGAAAAAATAAAAACAGCCTTATAAATGCACAGAGGTGTAGATATCACGTCCAATATACATGCATACTAGTTATATAACCTATATAACAAACACTATTAACTCCGAACTGCCCTCCTGGTTGTTTTAGATAAGTCTCCAAAATTACGTTTGACTATTTGACGCGCGCCACTGTCCGGTTTTCGATCATGATTGCGATGTTCTACCTTCATATTGTCACTGTAAAAAACCAACCAGCTTTAAAATGTGTCTTATTGGTAATAGTCGATACTTCGCGATCAAATGACACCATTGATTAAGTTTGGCATATATGACTCTAACAACTAACGGAGTAGCTCTTTAATGTCTCCGTGTCTGATGTCTGATAAAACAGGAAATGGGCTATTGTTTCCTTTAACCTCTATTTCATTAACTTTAATTAATCATATGCTTCAAAATAGTTGAAAATGGCAGTATAAATTTGATTGATATAAGTTGAATATATGTCTTTAACGATTATCGTGAATCTAAGAGTATTTATGTGACTTTTGATTTTGTTGGTAAAGAATTAACGTTATATCGGTTGTATGTTATGGTTTTGATGAATGTTAGTATATCGGAGCTTAAGACGATCTTAATAGTCGTATCGGTGTCCAGCATGTAGAATAATACTTATGATTTTCAGAAAGAAAAATAGTTTCCTTGAGGAAGTGAAATCGGTTTACATTAGTCGTATTGCAGTAATATACCAAACGCTAAAAACGCTGTTTGTTTATCCTATTGGGTCAATATGATTTGGTAAGTTTGTTTACAAATTAAAATAAATTCGAAGTAAAAATGGTTGTGCATTTTTTTCCATTTATTCGAGCTATTATCTCTCTCAAACAGAAATACACCAATCCTTTTACACCTACTGCCACTCATTACCACTGGCCATGATTTTATCAAGGAACAATCTTTGGGATAAACTGCAAGGCAAATATAAACAGTCTTCATGTAAATCATAACGCGCCTGTACAACACAGAGTAGGTCTGTTGGTCACGCCAGGT
Organism: Phorcus lineatus; assembly: GCA_921293015.1. Taxonomy (NCBI): domain Eukaryota; kingdom Metazoa; phylum Mollusca; class Gastropoda; order Trochida; family Trochidae; genus Phorcus; species Phorcus lineatus. The sequence goes on along the minus strand of OV121086.1, from coordinate 36,982,500 downwards.
TATTCCACACATGCATTACCGGACACTACTGTTACGTAAGATCGAACAGAGAGAGGTTTACCACATGTCCTACTGTAAGAATTCTCTGCAGTAAGATGCCTGGCTCAGCATGGCGTACCCGAACCTGAGAGCGTAATACTATCTTGTCTGTAACCACAGATGTGATGCTTGGAGGGTTTATAAGCAGACAGGTCTCACTGACCGTCACATTCACTCTTTCCCCTCTTAGCTAGCAAGTCGTATCTTCACCACAAGTCAAGCAGCCATGGACGCCATCAAGAAGAAAATGCTCTCCATGAAGAGCGACAAGGACAACGCCATTGACCGAGCTGAAACCATGGAACAGCAGGTCAAAGATCTCGAGGTCGAGAAAACCAAAGTTGAGGAAGATCTTCACGAACTTCAAAAGAAATATTCCAACCTCGAAGTCGAGTTTGACAGCGTTACTGAACAGCTGGGAGAAGCCAATACGAAGCTTGAAGAATCAACAAAGAAGGTGACAGAGCTGGAACAGGATGTAAGCAGCCTTTCCTCCAAAGTTACAATGTTGGAGGATAATCTTGAGCAATGTGAGGAACGACTCCAGGCTGCCACTACCAAGCTTGAAGAAGCTTCCAAAGCATCGGACGAGTCTGAGAGAGCCCGTAAGGTGCTTGAAAACAAGAGCAACGCCGATGATGAACGCATCGACCAACTTGAAACCCAACTCAAGGATGCCAAGTTTGTTGCCGAAGAAGCTGAACGAAAATACGACGAAACTGCTCGTAAGCTCACAATGACAGACGCGGACTTGGAACGTGCCACCAACCGAGCTGAAGCTAATGAGACCAAAATCACCCAGCTGGAAGATGAACTGCGAGTGGTGGGCAACAACATGAAGTCTCTGGAGAACAGCGAGAGGGAGGCCACTTCAAGGGAGGAGACCTATGAGGAAACCATTAGGGATCTGACCCACAAACTGAAGGATTCCGAGAACCGGGCAGCGGAGGCCGAGAGGACGGTCAACAAGCTGCAGAAAGAGATGGACCGTCTGGACGACGAGCTACTCACGGAGAAGGAGAAGAATAAGGCTATTCATGAGGAGTTGGACCAAACCTTCGCTGAGCTGGCTGGATTCTAACTGTGCCTTTTATACTGGATATATATGCACTGGTGTGATGCGATACTCTTCAATGACCATTCTATCTTCTGAGCATTCTGGATAAATACAAACTGTGAATTAATACTGAAAACAACGATGTTTGTGACCTGTGGATATCTAACTTTGAGGTTTTTAATATATACTTTTAAATATCATTTAATCACATTTCTAATGATGAATAAAATTATTTGAAAATTCAAGAAACTATGTTCGTCATGAATTATTTATTATGTTTACAGTTTTTGGTGGTTTTTGTGAATATTAGATTTTTTTGACAGAATCTATAATGAATCCCATAATTATAGAAGATTCTTGTTCGTGATGAACATGTTACAATCTCAAATATGTGTAAACCTAATGAAAGATTTTTTTCTTGACTTTAGCAGCACTCGCATATTTTAGAACGTCTGATGAAAGTACAAATATGTTCCATGCATTATTTCTAAAAATCAAGAAATGCATTTGTCGCACTTATTTTAAAATTACAAAACCTGCAATGAACATTTACGGATGGTCAAACATTTAAATTCTCATCTTCATGTTTCAAACTCTTCTTCATATATAATCTCCAAAATTCTAGTAGAAACTACATTCAGATATTTTTGAAGATCAATAAACCTTAAATAAACTAAACCTGTAATAAGTTTCTAGAAAAGAGTTGAATTTTGACAACATTAATAGGGTATGTAGTTACTTTGGGTATTCAAGCATTAAAGAGTTAAGATATATCCACTAATTCTTACTATAACACCATTTCATAAGTGGAGTAAGACGGGGTTGAATGTTTAGTCCCTCTCTTTTCAGGATATATGTGTATAAGATTGAATAATAAAAGAATAGTGTCAATTCAGGTGTTACAAATCAACTTGATGCTTTTGGTTGTTCTTCCTCAATTTATTTCAAGACTACCGTATTTCCTCGAATACAACCCGGGTCTCGAATACAACACGGGCCTCGAATATATCCCGGGGGGTAGGGGGGTGCTGAGTGAAATAGAACCCGGGCCTCGAATATAACCCGACCTTGCTCTATTGAAGTATCGGTATGACTTGGACTAACTGTCAGGTCAATGAAATATACACCTCTATTGTACAATTGTATCCGAGTTGTTGTGTTCTCAATGTTAAAGTCATAGTCTCATTTTTGTAAGGCAACTAAACTGATCTAACTATTCTTCACGAACAAAATCTGATCACTAACACAAATATTTCCTGTCGCGTTTGCAAAGATTTTCATTTTTATGCCCGTTTTACAATTTTGGATGAAGCAGTTTATTGGCGGTTCAGACCGATGAGGTACCATATCAAGTGCAATCCCATCGCGAGTGCGAAACACCGGAAATTTAGTAATCGCAGCGCCGATACTTATGACAGACGCATTCTTCATTGAGTTTACCACCTTTATGTTATTTCTGTATTTGAAAAAGCTTAAGCTATTAACTATTTTCATTGGATATTCAGCTGGGAATTTTTATGTGTTCTTCGTCACGGCCTTAGCGAAATGACGTGGTAAGGACTAACGCTCGCAAAGACATAATATTAGGGTAGGGTAGGGTAGTTTGAACTTCATTATTGAGGGCTAGAATGCCTGCAGAGTTCTGAAAATTGTTGCAAACGTCAGGGGAAAGATTTCTGTGAGTGGTGAACTATTTGTCCGGCATACATTACAATTTGCCTTGCAAAAATGAGACTATGACTTTAAAATTATCTTCGTATGATTTCCAGATGGAAAGTTTTGAGATATAGAATGCCACTTTCTCACTCATGCAATAGATTTTGTAATGCAATTTCAGTTGTGAAAAAATAGAACCCGATCTCGATTAGAAGCCGGGCCTCGATTACGACCGGGGGGTAAGGGGGTGCCGAGTGAAATAGAACCCCGGGGTTGTAATCGAGGAAATACGGTAACCATCTTTATATAAATGATATTTTAAAAAACGGTACATACAATTTACAACAGAAATGACGCCGGTTTCATCCACAATTAAAATGGTTCAACTTTCAATGTAAACACAAAGTAGGAATGCAAAAATTAGCTCCTTGATTTTATCTGAATGAAATTATTGTCCAAACATTGATTGGAACCGGGAGTAGTGATCCAGATACATTTCATTGTTACTGTTTTTTAATCATGTTGACTCTTCAAGCAGTCTCAGGTTTTTTTTCCAGACATGTTGTCCTTTATCTAAAAAATAACGCGTGATTGATTCTTCCAGCATGAAAATCTGAATCAATTTAAATAATAGATTATCATTTCAAACGTTTTTATATGATATTTGTAAAAGAGCGTGTGCCCAAAAATTACAACATGTACTGCAGCGGAAAGGTATCCAAAACTCAATCAGTTGTCTAGACACACTTACCCCTACTGCCCTAACTGCCGTTAAACGATTTTGAAATGGATATATCAGGCCAAAATAATGGAATTCTTAGATGAGAATCATCTCTTATGGAGATTTTTAATGTACAAATCTTTTCGTACATTAACGTCAATTAAGATAAAGATAATGGTAAAGAAATGGTAACCTTGAATTATTATGTAATTATTATGTTGTGGAATATTTTACCATTTACCATTTTATTGATCCAACATCATTCTTTGAAGTTGCAGGATCAAGGATCCACATGGATCCATATACAGAGTGGGTTGACATGTGATGAATGTGGAACGTGTGTCTCCCAAGGGTCACTGACCCCCCCACCCCCCTTTCTTTCACTCTGCATCGTTCCTTTCCCGACCCCTTCTAAAAAAATCTTTCATTTCAGCTTGTAATTGAAGCGCACCTAAAATATATACAAATACTTTGTAAGATCATCAGACTGGTAAGAATATTTACTCTAGCGAAAAAAGAACTCATTTTGATATTGAACGTTACAAGTTCACAAGAGCGAAACGCTTATATGGTTTTATTAATGTTTTAAAGTATTGCAACAACATTCTTAAGCTCAATGGGCCTGAAAAAAGCGATTGGCTTATGCCATGGCATGCTGTCTGGCGTCCGTCCGTCCGTCCGCCTGCAAACCTCATCTCCAGATTGAATTGTTCAAGAGAACTCAAATTTTGTGAACATATACCTTGCGAATGGATTTTGTAAACTGTATATTTGATGACCCGTTTGGCCCCCAATGCGGGCCTTGGGGCTATGCCCTCAAAACCTTTTTTTCATATTCTTCCCCATAACAAAAAGGTCTAGAATAAATATTGTGTACAGTTGGCTTGGCCATGTATATTTTTAACTGTAGATGTGGTTAACCTATGGCTCCACAATGAGGGCATGTAGTGAGTTATTTATCATGCAAATTAAAATCTTTAAAACGGCAAAACGAAATGAACATTAAGTTAAAAAATTTCATATCTATTTATGAAAATAGAAAAAAATTAACAAGAATCACCTGGTACACCGAGATGGTTTATAAAAATCAAGTTATTTATTTAATGTAGAGAAAAAATTTATGAAAAAAGATATTGTGCGGAATTAATATACTTGTAGGCGGACTTTTGTTACATGACAATCTGAACCATCAGAATTTAATCGGATGCGAATCTCAGAAAGATTTGCTTATGTGTTTGTTCACTGGCTTATAAACGGTTTGAAGAGTGCAATCTTAAGTGGTGAGCTTGTCGACGGCATTTATACTACAGTTTGATTAAACTTCCAAAACGTTTATAAGCCAGTGAACAAAACCTTTATGATATTTATTCTAATTAATTCCAACTTTTGAAGAAAAGTTTTTATGTCTTTTTTCACTGAAAATTTAAATTATGCAAAAACGAATTACAGCAAAACAACGGATTTAGACTTTTACTTTCGCATGACCTTTAGGTTACCTAAAAACGGCGTTTATTCTGTGTAAACGTCTATGGGCGTAGCTACCTATACGATTGAAAATAGAAGCTGAACATCGATACAATAAGCAACATTATTGTAATTATTACAATAGGGCAACCCTCACGTGGTTAGCGTCTTAGCAAATCAACGCTGTAGAATCACAAAAAAATCCTTATTTAGCCACTTCTTCTCGCTCAGGATAGGTTTTCCAAAATTTTAGTTTCTTTTCTCAAGGAAAGACGATAAAGAAATGCAAAATACGTGTACACACAATCTTAACAGCATACTCACATGATTGGCGTATTGGATTTCGCTCGTCATTGATAACCCAAGTCGTCTTAAGACGCTGTCTATGTGGTTAAGTGTTACAATAAATCAAGACATTAATAGTTTGCTACATGATCTGCTTGAACGTATACAAAGAACACACAGAGTTTAGCAACTCTGACAATTCCATTTCCATGTACATTTTAAAAGGTATTGAAAATTAGGTGTATTCTAATCAACGGAAGATAAATATGACTGAAACATAGTTACACCATTTCTTTAGAAGCAAATTTAAACACATTTTCCTTGTTTGGATCATTTTATGTTGAGGTTTTCTAAAAAAAGACGTCCTTTAAAAGCTTATCTCAAAAGTCATTTTGGAATCTCTTTAGAGCGACATTGGCCATTTTTCCGTATGTCATTTATCAAAGATGCATACATGCGTTTTAGTCCAAGTGGGTGCATTTGATTGACAACATCTTAAATTACTTTCACATGTATAAATTAGAGATGTTATCATAATCTTAATGGCTTCAAAACACGAGAACTGTTTGGACGCTTAAATGGGTTTCGCCAAACTATGACGTAAACAAAAAAATGACGTCATAGACAGTCCTGACTTCCGCCCAAAGGTTGACTGTCAATGCTGACTGAATTGAGACCTTTGAGAAAGGATAACATTTGATCAAAGCAATGATGAGGTAACGGTAGCTCAATATTGAATAGAGAAGCATTCTTTCATTTAATTGCTAACATTTTCGATGAAGTTTAATATGTTGTCGGTATAAGTTTGATACAAGTTGTTGTCGGAAATATATTTGGCACTTTTCAGCAGATCTGGTTAAAATTTCGGGCAAACACTGACAGCAAAGAAACCAAACTCTTACAAGTGTTGTTATTTTCTATTATAATTCTATTCAAATGTTACCTTTTTGTTATCCATGAGGTAATAAGTTCCTTAGATTATTGCACAGTTCGTCTGACATTTTATGTCACTATTGTCAGTTTTATTTGTTTGTTTATAGTTATTTCGTTGTCATTTCTTAAAAAAACAATAAACAAAATTTTAGTTTATATTTATTGAGTATTATGATGAGAGGATGGGTTTTTCTCAGCAAACTTTTTTTTTTTATCCAAGATGTTGCATATGAGTTTGCAGTTCTATATACCTAAACAATGCCATATACATGTATGGTCTATATGCCTAGACCGTCATGTAAGAAATATTGTATCACGAGGCCAAACACTCATGTAGGAAGGCACTGTTATACGTACATGTAGAGATGAGACTCGGTTTCAAATTTCGGTTGAAATTGGTTGTTTTAAGGTACAAGTGTATGTAGACACTCACTTAAACTTTCTATCGATGCAATGAATTACTTATTATTCTTTACAATTGACCTGTAATGAACTATGAAAAAGTTACGACGTTCGAAGTCTTCCTAGTGATATAAAAAGCTATGGTCAACTGTGCAAAAAATTGAAAAAAGATTGACAGTTGAAAATGTGTGCAGTTTTTTAAATGATCTAAATCTCTGAACTGAAAACAAAGGATAAAATATTTTTTTATAAAAGCAATCTTGTAGCTTAACAGATTAAAAAATGTAGTTTAAGCACTGTTATTTGGTTACGATAGCGCTCTACTGGCTGTAATCAAAATTTAAATATTTTCGATATTGAAGTTCATGCGGATCTGATGCAACGTTGCGTTACTTCGGGTCTTTTAGAATCAACTCTTTTAACTGAATACTTATATACTTTTTAAATAGCTTAGGAGGTAGATTACCTAAGTGCAGATCGTTAGTATTATCAATAGAAAACCATTATCTGTGCATTCGTTGTCTTTGCGATATATGGTATGCACTAGTGCCTCTAAAAACTTTTAAAGATTTCTGAAAATCGATCAATACAAATAATTCAAAAGAGTTCAGTTCAAAGTTTTAACGTAAAAATTATTCATGAGAGGATCACTTTACAAAAACGAAAACTAAAGTTTAAATAACAAAAGAATACTCATACATTAGTATTAACAATCAAGTTCCACTCCACAGATCTCAGCCCTCCGAGGGACGGGAAAGTACCCGAGGGCAAATAAAACTCTCAGAAGAATTCATGTGGTGGAGAAGGTAAGTGAAAATCTTATAAAAATGAGACCATACTTGTTCTGTACTGAATTACGCAATTTCTGTAACGCAGTGCAGCAAAGTATTGATCTATTTTAATGAGATTGCGCTAATTACTTCTCGACATATTCCTTATAGAGATATTTCATTTTCATTCACGACGAAGATCACAGCTAACTGTCAGTGGCGGGCAGGAGATGATCTTACGTAAAAATACAAAATATATTACACTCGTTCATGCCTTCTTTACAATGTTTTGCTTAGATTACATCGAAAATAGTAAAATTGTAAACATTTCTTTGTGAGAAGAGAGAGAGAGAGAGAGAGAGAGAGAGAGAGAGAGAGAGAGAGAGAGAGAGAGAGAGAGAGAGAGACAGACAGACAGACAGACAGACAGACAGACAGAGACAGACAGAGACGGACAGACAGAACCAGAGAGAGACAGAGAGAGAGAAAGAGAGAGACAGACAGAGGGAGAGAGAGACAGACAAACACAGACAGAGATTTCCTTTCAGCTCATCAGCCCATGGCAATTCGTAAATTGTTTGCTTAATCGGCTGCTCCTTATGAACAACTCACTTTAAGAAGTTGAAATCTATTGTGCATGTTTCAGGTATACCTTTGAAAATGGTGATTAAAGATTGTAGATTTTATGATTTCATTGCCCTTATAATGGTCACAGGGGCCATTCATAGTCCTGCTTCATGACTGTGTATATAAAGGAGCCTTTTATACAGTCTAGGTCCACATTCATCAAGTCTAGATTGACTGAATAGATATGATGATAGGAGCCAAAAGAAAAACAATATTATGGATGAAGGAACAGAAAATTATCAAAATTTTTCATAGACTAAATTTTAGTCTGGGGCCATTCACTTAAACCAGTTTTATCTTCTTCTCATCTTCTTCTTATATACAGACCCCTTAAACCATAGGGATTATAAAGTATAGAATAAGTAACCCTGACATCCTTATTAAGAGCCACAGAACCTACTTTCATCTTCTCCCTTTGAATTAAAAGGGCTAGAAAACTGGAAGGATGATAAATTGTAGACTTGACACTGTAAAAGTTTAACTGTAGATTTGGTTTAACTGTAGATTTGGTTTAACTGTAGATTTGGTTTAACTGTAGATTTGATGTAACTGTTAATTTGGTTTAACTGTAGATTTGATGTAACTGTATAGATTTGGTGTAACTGTAGATTTGGTGTAACTGTAGATTTGGTTTAACTGTAGTTAACTTGTAACTGTAGATTTGGTATAACTGTAGATTTGATGTAACTGTATAGATTTGGTGTAACTGTAGATTTGATGTAACTGTAGATTTGGTGTAACTGTAGATTTGGTGTAAGTGTAGATTTGGTGTAACTGTAGATTTGATGTAAGTGTAGATTTGATGTAACTGTATAGATTTGGTATAACTGTAGATTTGGTATAACTGTAGATTTGATGTAACTGTAGATTTGGTATAACTGTAGATTTGGTGTAACTGTAGATTTGGTGTAAGTGTAGATTTGGTGTAACTGTAGATTTGGTATAACTGTAGATTTGGTGTAACTGTATAGATTTGGTGTTAGTGTAGATTTGATGTAAGTGTAGATTTGGTGTAAGTGTAGATTTGTTGTAAGTGTATATTTGATGTAACTGTAGATTTGGTGTAACTGTAGATTTGGTGTAAGTGTAGATTTGGTGTAACTGTAGATTTGATGTAACTGTATAGATTAGGTATAACTGTAGATTTGGTATAACTGTAGATTTGATGTAACTGTAGATTTGGTGTAACTGTATAGATTTGGTGTTAGTGTAGATTTGATGTAACTGTAGATTTGGTGTAAGTGTAGATTTGGTGTAACTGTAGATTTGATGTAACTGTATAGATTTGGTATAACTGTAGATTTGGTATAACTGTAGATTTGATGTAACTGTAGATTTGGTATAACTGTAGATTTGGTGTAAGTGTAGATTTGATGTAACTGTAGATTTGATATAACTATAGATTTGGTGTATCTGTAGATTTGGTGTAAGTGTAGATTTGGTGTAAGTGTAGATTTGATGTAACTGTAGATTTGGTATAACTGTAGATTTGGTGTAACTGTATAGATTTGGTGTTAGTGTAGATTTGATGTAAGTGTAGATTTGGTGTAAGTGTAGATTTGGTGTAAGTCTAGATTTGGTATAACTGTAGATTTGGTGTAACTGTAGATTTGGTGTAAGTGTAGATTTGGTGTAAGTGTAGATTTGGTGTAAGTGTGGATTTGGTGTAAGTGTAGATTTGATGTAACTGTAGATTTGGTTTAACTGTAGATTTGGTGTAACTGTAGATTTGGTATAACTGTAGATTTGGTGTAAGTGTAGATTTGATGTAACTGTAGATTTGGTTTAACTGTAGATTTGGTGTAACTGTAGATTTGGTATAACTGTAGATTTGGTGTAAGTGTAGATTTGGTGTAACTGTAGATTTGATGTAACTGTAGATTTGGTTTAACTGTAGATTTGGTATAACTGTAGATTTGATGTAACTGTATAGATTTGGTGTAACTGTAGATTTGGTGTAACTGTAGATTTGATGTAACTGTAGATTTGGTATAACTGTAGATTTGATGTAACTGTAGATTTGGTGTAACTGTAGATTTTGTGTAACTGTAGATTTGGTGTAACTGTAGATTTGATGTAACTGTAGATTTGGTGTAACTGTAGATTTGATGTAACTGTAGATTTGGTGTAACTGTAGATTTGGTGTAACTGTAGATTTGATGTAAGTGTAGATTTGATGTAAATGTAGATTTGGTGTAACTGCAGATTTGGTGTAAGTGCAGATTTGATGTAACTGTAGATTTGATGTAACTGTAGATTTGGTTTAACTGTAGATTTGGTGTAACTGTAGATTTGGTATAACTGTAGATTTGATGTAAATGTAGATTTGGTATAACTGTAGAGTTGGTGTAACTGTAGATTTGGTGTAACTGTAGATTTGGTGTAACTGTAGATTTGGTGTAACTGTAGATTTGGTGTAACTGTAGATTGGTGACCCTGCCAACCCTGTTAAGGACCATAGGGGCCACGCGCTAAAAACCAACATATACCTTCATCTTCTTATAAATGAAAGATTCTAGAAATTATAGACTTCTTAGCCCATGAAAGTTATAAACTATAGTTTTTGTGGTAATGTGGCCCCTAATAAGGGTCATAGGGGCCACGCCCTAAAACCGTTCTTAATCTTCGCCTCATAATTTGAGTTACCCTATGAGGATTTGTTTACTCTGAGACCATAATTTGGGCCATAAGGGTCACAGCCTAATAACTATTTATTTGGAATTACATATGTGATACCCTCGGTGCAAGATACATCTCAACAAAATTTCAGTTTTGGACGTGCCACAGTTCTGAAGAAGTTGAAAATGTGAAAATTTTCGGAGGCCAGTCGTCGGACAAAGGGCCATACCGAAAGCCCATCTGGCCTTTCAGGTCTCATCATTAATACAATCCAAACTTTTCACTTTGAAATTACTTACCAAAATTGATATCATCCGCTTTAGGAATGATCTAGTTGGTCATGATGTTTCCCGCTAGAAATATTTATCCGCGGTAAACTCGCTATCACCGGCGTACGCTTATACGCAGTGTTCCCCTTTACCAAACAAACGAAAAAAAGATTATTACAACTTATCATACTTTAATTCCATTTCTTTTATGAATTAGGTTGATAAAGTTTTCGTGAGAACTTCATTTCGCTATGCTCTTGCTGAACATTCACAAAAAAATTTACTGATTTTTTTTTACAAACTCATAAATATCAAATGGTTTCAACCCTTAACAACTTAGAATGCCAGAGCTCAGTAATCAATTGTAGTTTCATGATGTATCCAGGGTAGAATAAGGACTGGAATAATACCTGTCTGAAAAAGTTTACCATTTTAAAAGACGAAACTAAACAAAAGCAGAGACACAATTGCGAGCATGCCTATTGCTATACCATTTCGGACTTACAATATAGTTTTGTATGCTGTATTCATATAAATATTCACATTGTTATATTAGTAGCTCAAGGGAGTTGATACGTGCAGGTTAAGACATTTTGTATGAACTCCTTAAAACTGGGATAATGAAAGAGGCGACTAAAAAGTTGACATAAAAATATTGTGGGTAAAAGAGGGCGAAATTGAGCAGAAAATTGAAGGGCAATTGGAATGCTATAGGTGTTATGTTGTATACTGTTAATACATGTACACTAAACATATCTATTTCCTTATTTACGTTACAAACAATTCTCCAGAGCCATAGCGACAATGTCAGAAAGGAACCTGCCAGAAGCCCTGATCCTTGTCCAGGAAAGCAGAACTCGTCGTCAAAAAAGAGGACTTATACTTGATCCAGAACTGGCTTTCCTGGACCGGGAAATTGTCATGCTGGCTCGGGATCTGGAGGGGACACCGGGAAGGTGGCTTTTTGATGAATCGGCCCAAGTAGAAGAAGCTGCAGCAAAAGCTTCAACATCAGCAACTTCATTTGCAACACCACCTGCAGCAGGAACATCTGCAACACCAGCTGTAGAATCTGAGGCAACACCAGCTGCAGAATCTGGGGCAACACCAGCTGCAGAAACTGAGGTAACACCAGCACCGGCAGTTTCAAAGACAACAACAACAACCTCTGCAACAGTATCAACATCTGAAACTCCAGTTACAGAATTTAAAGCAACAGCAGCAACTGCAGAAACATCAGAAGGAGCAGCAACCGCTTCAAGATCTGCAACTCCATCAGAGGGAAATACAGAAGAAACAGCGGGCACAGAGGCTGCGATCCTCCCTCAGAAGAAGATGTGTGTTGTTTTACTTTAATTTTCCCATTAAATAGAATAAACGTTGCTTACAAGAAAAAATTTATCAAATTTACCACATTGTCATTCACTTTCCGATTATCATCTATCGATTATATATTGAAATTAGTAGTATGTCTATGAAGTGTACGTAAAAATCTGACTTCGACTTGCAAAGGTTACATAATGAACACATTAAAGAACGTTTGTTTCACCTTTAAAGGAAACCTAAACCTTAACAAGAATATGTTTTCAGATTAGAAAGTTATCATTATGTAATCTGTTTCAGAAGCACGGAGATGACTCACAGAGATGGATTAGAATTTGACCCAAAATTGTAAGAAACTTTGAAGTTTAAACAGTTTTCAAATCTCGCTTTTTCTCATGTTCGTTTAAGTCCGATGCCCTTACATGAAACTTCGGCTGGGTGTCAATCGCCTACGTGCATTTGATTAAAGTGATTAAAATTAACATAATTATGTAACTTTCAATTCGGACATCTTACAGCTTCACATCAACGACCATTTGTCTAACTCTGAACGTAGTGCATAAAGGTATATAAGATGAATTACTCATTCACCTGAACTGAAAACATTATTTCTTTTTCCTATTTCCTCCAACTATAACAAGACTGAAATCTCAAACAATGAACACCACTGTTAATTTCATAGTTATAAGTTAACCAACAAGTCCAACAACGATTTGCCAACAGGTTTTTGATCCTGAACCCTGAAGTGAGACATCAGTTAATGAGTCAAATGCTGATGGAGAAGTAAGTTCTGGATCTTTCTAAATCAAAATTACACACCTCATTACAATCGTAAAATCACTATTTTCAATATCAAATATTCAATGCGACAAAAAAGGCAATAAAAATGTCTTAAGTCTTAGATATCAGTGTTCAACCAAATAGTTAACTCAATTTTTTTTTATAAACAAACGGTATTGTACAGTTAATCGTTTAGTATTCTCTATATGTGTGCACCTCCTCTGTCTACAGGTGGTTGCTGAGACGCTGCGCACCTACAACTCGGGTACAGATGCCATTCTTCATATGCCAGAAGTAGGTTTGGACGGGGTTTTTTTTAATGATTTGAAAAAAATGTATTTTGTTATTGTTGATAGATACAATCACGATTGCTGAGTCGTGAACATGCCTTTTCGTTCCGTAGTAAAGTTTGTGTATGAACAACCTTTATTATACAATTAGCAATTAAATACTGGGATTCATCAGTGAATTAGATTATCATGCTACGGTGATGAAATATTTTCACAATGACAATATAATATGATATAATATGTCGTCACTGGTCGGTTGCCGGTAATACTTTCTACCATGTAAGCAAATGAGTTTCTATTCTACTTTGAAGTAATCCTTATAACATATCATGGTAAGACCTATATAATGAATAGAATACTTAATGCATTTAGTCAAATACCAAATTTATTTCATCTTGTGACATGGGTGAAATAGCAACTTTTGAAAAAAAACCAACTGGTATTTGACAAAAATCTTTCACTATCCTCTATCTATTCTTTGTTTAATAAAGCGTTTGGTTACTTGTTTTCCAGCTTTGAAGACAAAAGCGAATGCTCATCCGTAATCAGGTAAAAGTGTCAAAGAACTAAATGCAAGAAGATAAGTAGTTCATTAACTACAATCAATGTATACACTACTTTCATAGAGAAGATCGTGCCATAAGAATGTTACTCCATAAAAGGATAATCAACATGATCTCCGGCTCAAGTTAGATGCCGGTTTCGATTTGATTGTTTTATGATGGCCAGCCTTGTAGGTCGTAACACACAGTTGAATATCATCAACCATACAATTATTAAACACATTTCAACAACAATTTTCTATCAGCACTACTCAAAGTTAACCCTACATGCCCACGAATTCTAACTCCAATATCACATTTAACGAAAAGTCTCGTTTTTAAATTGACATCTCTGACCACTAAATGTACAGCTTTGAGCACTAAATGAACAGCTCTGACCAGTAAATGGACAGCTCTGACCAGTAAATGGACAGCCCTGACCAGTAAATGTTCATCTCTGACCAGTAAATGTTCAGCTCTGACCAGTAAATGTTCAGCTTTGAGCACTTAATGTACAGCTCTGACAAGTAAATGTACAGCTTTGAGCACTAAATGCTCATCTCTGACCAGTAAATGTTCATCTCTGACCAGTAAATGTTCATCTCTGACCAGTAATGTTCATCTCTGACCAGTAAATGTTCATCTCTGACCAGTAAATGTTCAGCTTTGAGCACTAAATGTTCAGCTTTGAGCACTAAATGTACAGCTCTGACCACTAAATGTTCATCTCTGACCAGTAAATGTTCATCTCTGACCACTAAATGTTCATCTCTGACCAGTAAATGTTCATCTCTGACCAGTAAATGTTCATCTCTGACCATTAAATGTTCAGCTTTGAGCACTAAATGTTCAGCTTTGAGCACTAAATGTACAGCTCTGACCACTAAATGTTCATCTCTGACCACTAAATGTTCATCTCTGACCAGTAAATGTTCATCTCTGACCAGTAACTGTTCAGCTTTGAGCACTTATTGTACAGCTCTGACCACTAAATGTTCATCTCTGACCACTAAATGTTCATCTCTGACCAGTAAATGTTCATCTCTGACCAGTAAATGTTCATCTCTGACCAGTAAATGTTCAGCTTTGAGCACTAAATGTTCAGCTTTGAGCACTAAATGTACAGCTCTGACCACTAAATGTTCATCTCTGACCACTAAATGTTCATCTCTGACCAGTAAATGCTCATCTCTGACCAGTAACTGTTCAGCTTTGAGCACTTAATGTACAGCTCTGACCACTAAATGTTCATCTCTGACCACTAAATGTTCATCTCTGACCAGTAAATGTTCATCTCTGACCAGTAACTGTTCAGCTTTGAGCACTAAATGTTCAGCTTTGAGCACTAAATGTACAGCTTTGAGCACTTAATGTACCACTCTGACCACTAAATGGACGACTCTGACTATAGTTAATATACAACTCCCATCACTACCTGTACAACACTGACACTAGATTTACAACTCCTAGCACTAAAGGTACAACTTTGATTGCAGCGTGGACATTGAGGATGTGAGGGAATACAACCGGAGAAATGGCGTCCGGTTGGAAAACATCGTGGAGTTGGGTATGTGATAGCAATATTAAAAAATATCTGACAGTAATGTTCATAGACAACTAACAAATAGATTTGTTTTCACTGGCTACTGATAAACAGCCAAATGCTCATGTTCATCTACAACTGAGTGTAGTGTAGTATCAATTAAAGAGAGTAGTATTCTTTAAATACTATTTCAATTTAGATCATAGCATTATTCACAGCCGATATCAATGTTCATATGCGACCGATAGTGATGTTCATAAACACCCGATGGCAATGTTTCATAAACAAACGATGGCATTGTTTATAAACACCCGATATCAATGTTCATAAACACCCGATAGTGATGATTATAAAGGCGATAGTGCAGTGATGTTCATACACCCGATACCAATGTTCAGACTGCCAATAGTGATGTTATAAACACCCGATATCAATGTTCATAAACACCCGATATCAATGTTCATACACAGCCGATTGTGATGTTCATAAACACCTGATATCAATGTTCTTAAACAGCCAATAGTGATGTTCATGCACACCCGATGGCAATGTTTCATAAACAGCCGATGGCAATGTTATAAAAGGCAATAGCAATGTTCTTACACAGCCGATAGCAATGTTCATAAACAGCCAATCGCAATGTTCATGAACAGCCGATCACAATGTTCAGAAACAGACAATTGCGATGTTGATACATATCGAAGAACAATGTTCAAAACAATAGATACTAATGTCCCAAAAATCTGATACGATCAGAAAAAGTTGCTAGAAATGTACGCAAACAGCTTTCTCAAATGATGCATCGGTTAGCTGAGAAAATGCTAATGAAATTTGCTACAAGAAACACGGCGAACATGTATAGGGGAGGAATCTCAACTCAAACTGATCAAACCAGGCAACTTCATAAATGCCAAGAATCATGACCATGTTAGATATGTTTCTGTAAAAAATTAATACCTTCTTTCCGCAAAAATAAACATAACAATGAGTAAACAAGGTTATTATGGAATATGTTTTCAGAGAATGAGCCCAGAGTCAGTTTTGGATCAAGAGTGAGAGCCGTAAGTATATTAAAATTCTAAATGATAGTTACATTGATGCCGTGAATTGCCAGACAATTCAGTATATTAAATAGTATTGATATTTCTAACACTAATAATTCGACCTTCGTGATGATTATCGTGACAGTGCATATCTAACTGTTTATCAAGTGAATGATCTGTTAAAACAAATTAAAAGTTTCCCTATTTACTTAGTGTCAATTTCCCCTAATCAATCAATCAATTATCAATTGACTAACGCTATTTAATTTTATATCAAATATCATCTATCATCTAAGTAACTTCTCCTTTTTCTCTGATTTGCAGGGTTTAAAAATATCTTTAAGTCCGGGGTCACTGACCTACCAAATTTTACCTCATATAAAAAATCATTGAAAAGTCTATGACTTACTTATTTCTGCAAAATTACCTTCTAAAGTAGCTTGATTTTCTGACAAATTTCTGTGACTGTAAGCATAAAAACGCATTAAGTCCATTACTTATTGATTATGAAAAGTATTTCTTAGAATACATGTAGGTAGGAAGCTGACGGTCTTTGTCCTCATATGATTAAAATAGCTAATTTGAACGCGAAAATGCGTGCACTAGTGCCTTTAACTTACTAACTTAAGCTCCATTCTATATCTTGCAGTTCTGCAGGCGAATGGGTCGATCCCTCCGAAGATGTTTCAGCTGTGGGCGACGACGCGCCGCAGCGGAGGAGTAGTCACGTGATATTTCCCTTGGTTTCTGGGTACTGACTGATCGACGATTTCATTACACAGTTAATTTAATTGAATTAAGTAACTTAGAACTTAAAGACTGAAAAATTTTAATGGTTTTATTTTTGGTTTTTGGTTTGGTTTGGTAATATGATCGTCTTATACGTAATGAATTGTTTCATTCTTTATGGAAATATTTTTTATCAACTTTTTCCATTATCTTCAAAGTATCTATCTTACGAGCAAACAGTGAACCAGTAAGAGTGAAAGATGGGTTGTGTGAGAGGAGGGTGGGGAAGGGGGAAGTGGGTTGGTAGTGAATGAATGAGAGCAGAGTGAATGGAAGGGGGGAGGGAGTGACTCGCCCTGACAGAAACACTCCACACACGTTCATCATACAACACAGCATGCAAACCACCCGACGAACTGACGAGTACAAGGGAAGACCACTCTGTGTAGTCGTTTCGTGTAATCTTCCAGGAATCCCAATCTGAAGATTGTTTACATGCCTACTGGGGATTGCTACAATTTCCTGATTGTTCATGCCTAAGCGCCAGATGGTGATGATCGCTAGTTGATACGTAACATGCTGCATTCGGTGGTCATACACGAAAACATGAATATATCACTTTGCATTCATGCATAACGGACATTCGTCACAATACACCATGCCATTCGAGTTACTGGTTTAAAGGTCTTGTAAGTAAACTTATACATACACATTTTCTTCTTTGGCAATGTCAAAATTATCTAAGCGTCGATCAGTCTAATCCTGTTCATGGATCCATGTGGATCCCTCCTAGTGGATCCATGATCCCGAAACTTCGGGGAATTATATTAACAACATTATCAAATATGTAAATATCAATGTTACATAATAGTGCAGCGGCAACACAATCGTTTCTTTGGCTTATCTGTACTATAAGTTGGACTGGAGAATCCATGATCCGAAACTCTTGGGAATCATGTTGGATCAGTTAACTGATATTCTGTGCAAATAACTCTTTCACATAATAGTATATTGGTAACAACGTTATTTTTATCATTATCTGTGCTACAAATTGATGTACCAAAGTCTGTCAAGTGGATCCATAATCCCACAACCTACAGGGAACCATGCCTGATAAGTAGTAGTGTAAGTGTCGAAATATCCCTTCATTGTCATTGTCTGTACTACAATTGATCGATGTACCAAAGTTTGTCCAGTGTAATAATGATCTTGAAGTATAGTGATAAGTAATATAAAATGTGTAAATCGTCTATTTACTATTATCTGTACTGCAAATTATAAGATTATCAGAGTTAGACCAGTGGATCCATGATTCAAAACTCAAAAGAGAATCATAATAGATCAGGAAATGAGATATGAAATTTCTATTTACAACATTAATGCAATGAGAAACAATTATTTCATAATCATTATATGTACAACAATTTGTCATTGTACCAAAGTATTTCCAGTGGATCAAAGATTACGAGGAATTATGGAAAATGAGGACATCATTAGGAAAATAAGATGGTAAAATATCTCTTTTATCTAATAATTCTCTTTAAATATTGCCATTTCTTTGACCTTATAAATGACCTTCATCTCTGCATCTGTCATATCCATCAAATGTTCCGTATATACATTGTACATAATAAATATCTAAAAACAAGAACACTTTTTGTCATTTTGAAATAAATTTCGTATACATTTCTGATGATCATTATAGAGGATTGTATATATAACTGAATGATCATGATTTCTAGATAAACCAGTACTACTTACAGTTAATGTTTTGTTACTTATTCATGAAGCATCACCAGCTGAAACAGTTTAAAACTTCCACGATCTGTATCTTAACAGGATACCAACAGTGTCTCCAGAAAGTAGTCTGATTTCTGAAATAGAGAATATTATGTGGTTGTTGCGAACTTTTTGGGATTTATGTTTAAGTTGTAGTGAAAGGATCCTAAGCATTATTAAACACTATCGCTATCGTCATGAGAAAACTAGTAGTCAATCTTAAAACTTCTCGTGGGAAATGTAAGCGCTTATATTTTTGACACCATCGAGATTCCAAAGGATGTAAACAACTGTATTTTAGTCAAATATCAGATCAATGTTACTTTTTTTTATTAAGGTTCTTGAGAATTTGCATATGGTATTCTGAGTATCCTGTGGTTTTTACGTTATCAACCTCTTCAGACCTACAAGGTTAGATATGAACTGTTGACACTGCAAACCGTTGTCTGGTAATTTATCACATATTTGACTTCTTTGGAAACGTATTTTCATTAAGGTATGAAATTGATTATTAGATGTATGACATTTGGTGAAATGTGGTCACTATTTAGGGATCATTCCTTCAAGTGTTTTTGGACTTGCACGAACGAGAAGCATAAGACTAC
Source organism: Phorcus lineatus (assembly GCA_921293015.1). NCBI lineage: Eukaryota > Metazoa > Mollusca > Gastropoda > Trochida > Trochidae > Phorcus > Phorcus lineatus. The sequence continues at coordinate 36,963,024 of OV121086.1, read as the reverse complement.
AGACTCAATATGAGACGATATACCTTGACCAGCAACAACAGGAGAGTGAGGAATAATTTTATCTCTCTTGTGTTTTATGAGTAAGATTTCATTTTCATATCAAAATTCTTGCAACGAACTACAGAGCACTGTTATACCAGCCTGACTGAACTCTGGGTGGAGAGAACTCGAGATGCATCCAGTATATTCCGGACCCCTGAACGAGAGTTGGTGTAACCTAACAAGGTCACACTCTAATATACTCTATACGTGTACATCAGTTGATATTCAATCAATATTCGATTGCAAATTTCTTTGATTCTTGATTCCAATGAAAATGCATATTCCTTCTCTACACTAGTACAGCTGCATGTCAAAAGTTTGTTCACATACCTGAATAAACTAGTGGAAATATCATACAATTTGATCTCCCTTTGACGTATTGTAGCGTTGCGAAAAAGAAACGTCTAACATTGAATTTTCGATACACATATGCAGATCTAGACTAAAATTTAGTCTATGAAATATTTTGATAATTGACTGTTCCTTCATCTATATATTCTTTTCTTCGGGCTCCTAATTTCATATGTATTCAGTCAATCTAGACTTGCCTAATGTGGACCTAGACTGTATTAAAGGCTTTTATTTAAATACACAGTCATGAAGCAGGACTAATGCAGATCCATTCTTTAATACAAAAAGTTTATCGTACCCCACAATTACCCGTAACAGTTTTGGCAGGTCACTAGTGTGACCAGGTATCAACATTTCGAAAACACTAATTTTTATTTTTAGGTTACACCAACCTGACTGACCTCTGGATAACATTGAGCACTGGAGCACAGGCCCTCGGATCATTATAAAAAAAAAAAATAAAAACATCTAAATTAATTTTAGTTTTTTTGGGAACACCCCCTGAATAGAATTGTACTTCTGTTAATAGTATATGGATATTAACAGAAGTACAATTCTATTCAGGGGGTGTTCTGAAAAAAAAAATTAATTTAGATTTTTAAATTTTTTTTTTATAACGTGCACTGGAGGGCATTAAAGAATCAGACCAGCACAGTCTACTGCCCGGACCCTTGGACGAGAGAGGGATGTGTTTCTGCTAATGGTCCACACCGTCACTGGTTCATCTTCAACAAGGGATTGAAACAGGACGATAGCAAAATATGAATTGTTGTAAAATCGTTTTCAATATTGTGAGAATCGTTTACTGCATATGCAATGGAATCAGAAATATTTTTCTGTAAACAGTCACAATAGCCTCAGAAACCGGTCCAATTTGCAGACAATGAACTGTAGAATTAGAATTAACAATCTCTCTTCCCTTACACTATGAAAATGAGGAAATTATTACTATATATTCGTACAAGAAAACACATTCCAATTCAAATCTCTGTGAAAAGTAACGAATCAAACCACGATTAACTAAATCTGAATCATGATTTCTGTCAAGAGTCCTCTTAAGCTTGGATGTAGTTGTCTTAACGCAAATATAGTAAATAAAAATAGTTCAAACAATCCTAAATGCGATACTATTATGAATATGGTCTTATCTGTTCCTTAATTATCTGTTTACATGTCAGTTTTTAAACACATTTAATATTAATTTTTTATAATTTGTTTTAGTAATGTTAATGGCCATGACCTCAAAACTGTGCCATACGGAACACCCATAGAATTTAATGTCATTATGAACATTATGCTTTCGCCTCCACCAATACATCAGTAAGACTAAATGTTTAGATGAAATGAAATGAAACCGCAAAGACATGTCAGTAAGTAGGCTAGTAGTTGTACACATTTATTACTCTCCCGTTGAAGATACCGCCGTTTAATAAATCTACAAAGTTATTACACATTGTGTAATAACATCGCGTGTTGATTGACGTCACATGACGTCACAGTCGTTAAACATGACGTCACAATGTTAGCGAGGCAATGACAATGGCTATCCTGGCGATCTGCATGATTTTTCTTTGATAAAATTCAGCGAGTAATAAATAAAATACTAAACTCAGTCCCGTATAATTACATTTTATATGAAACTCGTGAATGGTATCGATATCTAACTCGCTTTCGCTCGTTAAATATCAAACCATACACTCGTTTCATAAATATGTTATTAAACGGGACGTCGTTTAGTATTCTCTATTTATCTTATTACTCCCCCGTGTAAGATACTGCAGTGTAATACGGCGTTATCATATATCTATCAATGATATTGAGTGTTTTGCATAAAAGATAGAGGCAAGGATATAGCATGTGTTACTTAAAATAAATACAACTACCTTATAACGTGACTTGCGTAGTCTTTTCATGTTAGAAAATATATGATAAAAAGGTTATAACATGCCATTTTTCATATCATACCCCATATTAGCCCGAGACCTCCATATCAGGCCAGAGGGTTGATATGGGTCGAGGGTTGATATGGGGTATGATATGAAAAATGGCATGTTGTAAATATTTGATAGTGTAATACCACTGCACGTATGACGTCATAATATTGTGTGGCTGTGACGTCACAATGTTAGCACCGACGTCACAATGGCGGCCAAGTCGCGGAATTGCTTCGTTCAGTACACTTTCGGCAATCATGCTTGATTACTGAGGACAAGTAATAAACATAATACTAAACTTCCTTAAATTTAATATTATTTTTATTAAACTCGGTAATGATTTATATCAAACTCGCTTTCACACGTTTAATACTTAGGATCATCAACTCGTTTAATAAAGATGGTATTAAATGGAAGGTCGTTTAGTTTCCACTATTTATATTTGATTATGTCTTAGATTTTCATTTGTTGTGTCTCGTATTAATTCACCTTGGTCCAAATTCACTAAAGCCCAACTCACACTACGCACGATTGCACTACGGTAACATTACGATTTGATCGTACTGGTATCGTATGGTGTTTTTTACGATCTGTTATGTGAAAACGGTTTCTGTGCGTGAGGTACACGATATGAGTACAGCTAATGCACGAAAGGTCACGATTCTAACACGGTCAGAACACAATCAACACAAACTTGACACGACGCTTTCACGATGCAATCACGAATGGTGTAAGAATAATGCACGATTTTAAATAATTTGTGCAAAGGCAAAACAAGGTTAATCATTGCTTTTAATGATCAATGTAGAATCGTTATTCATCCTGTGATGTATTGCAGCTATGAAATACAATGTCATCGCAATAAAGACAGGAGGGCATATATTGCTTATTTTAACATTATCTTCGAACAATCTTCCTGAGTTGTTCTCTCTTCTTCTGGCTTCATGCGAATAACTACCGATTGTGTTTCAAAGGCATTCCTTCTGATTCAAAGCAGTTAAATTTCCAGATCACCTAAGGAAGTTTACATTTTGACATCGAGAAACTTGCTAAGTCGATCGATAATTGAGGACATGTACATAATAATTCGCTTCCTACCAAATTATGAAACATCCGCATTTCTACATGGTGATAATCACATTTCCTAGAACTATATATGAATACTGAGCGCCCAAATTACCATTTTCGACTTCTAGGTCATTAATTGTTATTTCAAAAACTGAGTCTGTGGTAAAAACTTTACAATTGGCCTGAGAGAGCAATGTTGCTTGAGTCCAGCGCAATATAAGTATCCCAATTGTTATCATTATTACCTGCTTTGTTCAAAATGATTCAGTTTAATTTCTAGTTGATAACAAGGACATATGTGATTCATTCGAACAAACAAAAGCAAATATTATTTTCCATTTACCAGAGAAATCACTTTTTATTTATCTAATGTGTTCGGGAGATGATTTCTATTTACTTATCTGAATTTTCGTACGATTGCGTATGGAAATTACACATAATTTGTATAAGTCCTATGCACATAATCTTCAGAATAGCATGAAGATCTTAAGCACTAATTTGTCTGATATGCGACTTTTGCAATATACAGTTTATCGGTCTACATAACTTTGATGAGCTACCACATAATTTTGCTTGTCGCATTTTATCATACTTTGAATCAAAATCTTGCAGCAGTAATTCGTAACCTTTTCTTCCCTATGATTTAAAGGTATACTTTCATGTCGAAAATTCATTGTTAGTTTTCACACATATTGCCCATTTATGCATCTTTAAACTTTGTATTTTGCACAAAATAAAATTTCAAATATCTAATAAATTAAAAGGACCCAAATATATCATATCTTATATGCTCTTTGCACTTTAAGTCTTCTTGACAATTGTGTGAAGACAAATAGTTATCCATGCATGTAGCGTTTCCACTGGCTGAACTATTGCATTGAAGTTTATGTTGCAACATTTTGGCGTTAGGTGAACCTGCTGGAAGCCCTAGAATAGCGTGGATTAGAACATTGGTTGTGTCGGAATTAATCACGGAGCTACAACTGAACAAAACAGTCGGTATGCACGGAAAGAGAATTGTCGGCAGTGACGTGGCGATTCGCTCGTCTCCCTCGCTTACCATCAATACCTTACCATCGTTTATGCTGACATGTTGACTAAAAGTAAGACACGCGAAGCACACGTGATGAAAACGTTTTGATGGGCAACGCTCTTATTGGTGCAAGGCCAATCCAATATCGTGTAACGATCGTATCCTGATCGTACAGTAATCGTGTGACTCCGTGTTCTGTACGAGCTGTCATCGTGGTCCTAATGTTTAGCACTATAAGGGTTAATTTAACATGAGTACGATAATAGTACGACTGCAAGAGGGACAATTTATCGATCGTGTGGTGGTTGTGTTGTGGTCGTGCAGTTATCGTGTCCTAAGGCTGAGGCACGATCAACACAATCACAACACATACACCACACAATCACCACACAATTCCCACACGATCGACACGCCCACAACACGATTTTCTGAAATCAGGAACATGTTTACGATTTGAACAAATCGTGTTGGAAAAATAGCACGATCAGTTCAATCACTGTACGATAACCACACAATAGCAGCACAATAACCACACAACAACAACACAATGACTACACGACACTTTCGTACAGCGATCGTAGTCGATCGTACGTAGTGTGAGTTGGGCTTTAACTTCTATTAGTGTTCATTAAGAACAAACTTAAGCACTAGACGTCTAAAAAATCTGGTCTAAGAAAAGGTATTTTGTAGATTGTCAAGGAAACTTATAAATTTTAGTGTACAAGATTCCTAAGATTTAAAGGGGCAACGACTTTGGGAGTCAAGTATGTCAAACTTTATTGTCATAATAATGTAATGATAAGGATTATTTAGGTATTTAAGAAATAAAACACTGTTTCCCAATTAAACACACCATTTATAAACTGGTTCAAGTCGTGAGTTGTGATCGAAAACTAAATAGTGCGCGCCCATGACTATCAGGCAAACATTTAAAGTGAAACTCAACTATATTGAATCTCTCTTTAACAACAGTGAATATATTCAACACATTTTAATGTAACGATTCTATAGCCACGCCCTTTAATAGATTTCCTCGAAAAGAGGCAAGTCATTTCTGAAAGATTTCACACGAAAACTTCTATACACGTTTAAATGAAAGAGATGCTCTCTAACCTCAAAATGTAAACATCGCAATGTTTGAATGTAATAGACAACAAAGGCTATTTTATAGCAGAGTGATTAAGATTGAGTTTCGAATTCAAACCTACAAGCTGAATAAAGCATTGCATTACTTTCTTTCAACTACCACCTAGGTTGCAATATCCAAGTAAGTGATCTTTAAAACGGGTTTGGACAACTAGTGCCTTTATATAACGCTCTTATTGATGAAAACAGATTCATTCGCAATGAACCACAATAAACTAAAAAGTACAGATCAAACCAGTGACAGTTTACAATCTCTGTAAACAGCAGGTCATCGCCTTGGATATTTTGTGTGTTTACGCTCCAAACATCGATCTACTCTGCTCGCCATTTCAAATGGTCTCCTACCTATGTTTCAGACAGTGTAAGTATTTTCTCTTTGGATTAGTTTACTTGAGATCGTATTACTTTGAAAAATAATCTCCGTTATACTTTCGTGAATCGCCAGTCGTGATTGGCCTGATCAGTATCATGAAAATCAAATGCTGAACTTCTTTATATGTTGAGCGTGTTGTATAAAATGATTGAAGTCCATGAGATATGTTTGTATATATTTTTGCATAAAACTTGTTATATAATTATCAAATACGTGAACTTCGATTTATATATATATAATATATATACATGAAACATATTTATATATGAGGGTTGTATTTTGAGGTTGAGTTTTGTCATTGGAAATATTTGGATTAATCAAAAGAATCAGTTTAAGACACGAATGATATTTTACGTTAGTTAACTTCATGAACATTGAACCATACTTTCCACAAGTCTATATATATTAATAATTTGGTTGTAAATATCTTTTGTCATACATGGTTAAGAATAAATAATATTGCCCACGCTTCCTCTTGAAGCTTTCCTCAACATAGATCACACAGAGTGGGAGAGGGGTAGGGGAGTTCTCGGAGTACGGTTGCCAGATTGCCGTTAAAGAGCCACTCCGAGAGTTGTTGCAGTCATATATGCCAAACTTAATCAGTGGTGTCATTTGATCGCGAAGTATCGACTGTTACCAAAAAGAAACATTTTAAAGCTAATCTGTTTTGTACCGTGACAAAATGAAGGTAGAACGTCGCAATTATGATCGAAAACTGGATAGCGGCACGCGCCAAATTGTCAAGCGTAATTTTGGAGACTTATCTAAAACAGCCAGGAGGGCAGATAGGAGTTGATAGTGTTTGGTAGGTTATATATAACTAGTTTCCATGTATAATTGAGGTGATATCTACACCTCTGTGCATTTTTGAGGCTGTTTAATTGTTCTACCTCCATGCAAAAAGAAAACAACCATGGAGGAGAAAAGACACCAAGTGTTTATCATACCAAAATAGGTAACCTACAAACAATGTACACACAATGCCGTAGGAGCCCAACCTCGCTTTGGGTTGCTTCGCGCAATTGCCTCTGGTGACACGAGGTGCTGTTGCACGCCATTAGACGAACCTAAGAAGCTAATCTGGCCACGCCTGCCAAGACCTCCGAGGGGTTTCACAGTAGGTAGTGGTCGGCCAAAGGCGCTAGACACTGCACAATCAAAGTATCATATAAGTATATACATGTAGCTATAAAACATAAACAAGTTCTGACACAGTCGTGTCTGCAATAGGACCGGAAATGGTTTCCTGGCTCAGTTACCTTGTGTAAACTTCGTAGACAGATCCCAGTTCGCATTTCCGGTCCTATTGCAGACACGACTGTGTCAGACCTTGTTTATGTTATATAGCAACATGTACATATACTTACATGATATTGTACATTCAGAGTCTGGTGCCTGTGTGGTCGGCGAACACAAGCGCAGACTTCCAGTGGTTTCTGTCTAGGGAGTCCGCAACGAAAGTGCCACAAAAGAAAACCAACGAGGCAGACACTGCTCTCATCTCAGCGGGATGGGAGCGATTTGGGGGTGTGAACAGGCGATTGGCGAGGTCTGCTTGGGCTGTGTGAAGCTCTGAGACTCTCAGCCGACAGAATTACGAGCAGATCAAGCAGCCGGAAGAGCGTAGGCTCAGACAGAGGTGCGAACAGAAGTGACTAAAAACCCTCGCCAGGTCCCATTCCAGGGGTTTAGAGTTACGCCGACCATCGACATGGTCTTAATTACCCCGTTCAGAACTCAGATATAGAGGCCGCGTGGATGTTGTGGCTGGCTGACATGATCGCGGCCACGTTTTTTAACATAAGACAAATTTTGGTCACAATAGCAAGTCTTCTGCAGCTTCAATCATAACCATCCATCTGCTTCCGATCTAAAAGGAGCGCGCTGAGAGCCTTGACTCCTGGGTCGAAAACTGGAGACAGGTATGTCAGTTTGCCAAACTGCCAAAAATACGACTGAAACACGTGAGGGTGCAGCTGTCTCTGGTGGAGGAGGGGCTGTCTGGGCGAGAGAGAGCGTCTGCAATGCATAAATGACCCCTGTGATGTGATGTGCATCACACGGATTGTCTGCATGAAGTTGTCTATCAGCTCAAATATGTTGACCCCTGACGAATGATTTTAAAGATTTTGTGTTGGTCTCAGAGAGGAGACGAAAGCCCCTCAAAGAGTAAGTTCGAATCCCGCTAGAGTCATATTTAAAAACTCGTAATATATAATTAATGAGACTGCGCGTACTTGGGAGGAAGTCAAGGGGAGAGGTTCGCATACCAGCTCGACATAAATCTCAGAGAATTCGAGCGAGATCTCCTCGCTTAGTTAACCTTGACAGATCTCTGCAATCGTTTCAGAACTATCAACTTCTTACCGAATACCAAGCAAAAGTCCTCCACATACAGATTTCCCTCTCATCCGGGAAGCTAACAAGAGTCTCGCCATTCTTCTTGGCGGTTTTTGGCTTCTCCCTCTACTTTCGCAACCCTTGTAAGAACAAGAGAAGCTGTGGCCAGGACAGCTTGCTCCTAAGGCGAAGGAAATAGCAGTAATAGTGAACAACCCGACCAACCGGCAGCTATCAATAGACACCCGTCCCTACACTTGCACGACCATATCACACGAAAGTTCTGCAGACGGTCTGGCTAAGCAAGATAACCTCGATACCCCAACCCAAAATCCAACAATAAGGCCGACTAAATCACAAAATTTCCTCAAACGTAAGTTAACATACTAAGAGAGGAACTAACCACAATATTAATTAACAGAGAAAAAGTGAAGAATGAACATATTCGTGACTGTATTCTCGCTCAATAAAGAGAGGAATGGTGAAGTCACATGTGTTACAAGATTCAGAGACCGATAGACCAGACTAGCATCCCTTTTCAATCCGTGTGGTCTTTTTTGAGAAACGCTTCTCCGATAAGCGTGTGCGATGTTGGTTTTTCGTATGTGTTGTATACATAAACTAATCTAATTTAACAAAACTAACACTGCATTATCAACTTCACAAACAATCTATTTATGAAAATCATTTTTAAAAAAACATAGATAAGGGACACAGTGACATGAACCTTTGATTACTGATTTCAGATGGACACCCTTACAAAACTAAACGAAAATTTCTTGTCCTGCAATATTTGCACAGAGATCTTCAGAGACCCATGTACTATTGGCTGCTACCATACCTTCTGTAGAGAATGTTTGACAAAATACACAAGAACTCGCAGTGAGGCCATCGCTGCCAAATCAATTCTTTGTCCAAATTGCCGTCAGATGACGAAGGTTCCTCAACCTCAGGAACCAGTAGAACAATGGTGCAATCAATTCAAGCCAAGTTTCCTCATACAAGGGTTGGTGGAGACATTCACGTCACGAGAGATTTCAGGTAGTTTCCATGTCCGTAAATCTGTCCATTTCATATATTCAATTGTTTTTTTATTGTAAAAATACCTGTTATCTCGTAAAAAAATATCTTCGTTTACAATATGCTGAAACGTTTTTCAAAAATATAATGATAATCGATTCTTGTTGTCAAAGATAAATTATCGACTTCTTATTTACAGATCCTTTGCAACAATATTGCTTCACCTGTCAGCAAATCGGAAAACCCACACAAGCCAAATCAGTTTGTCAAGATTGTGACATCATGTTCTGTGACGCATGTGCGAAAATGCACTTGGCAATACCGATTGTAAAATATCACGTTATTTTACCTCTAGGTGCTGGATCAAACCCTCAACTCGAAAATCGAAAAGTCACTTGCATGGAGCACAACTGTTTGGTTGAATTTTGTTGCAAAGATTGTCAGAAAGCTGTTTGCAACAAATGTTGCATTGTATACCACAGAAAATGTAACTCTGTTGTCACGCTTGATTCAATGTGTCTAGAAATGAATCTTCAACATAACCATGAAGACATAAACTCGTATCTGCGACTGACAAAAAACTCTTTAGAGGAAAGGAAATCGGAAGTGGAGGTCACCATACAACAGAAATCTTCTCTGAAGTCAGAGGTAAGCAGAGTTAGTCAGCAGGCCGTGGATCTGATCAGAAGAAAGGAGACGAAACTCCTGGATGATCTTGATGCGCTTCCAGCGAATCCCACTGGAGAAGTAAGTAGTCGTATAAAATCTGGGGAAGTTGATCTGCAAACATACCAACAGTACACAGACTTCATCAAAAAGGTCATGCTTTCTGATAGTCCAATGTATTTATATGATACGTACCCGTTGTGTCAGTCCGGGGAGATAACTGCTGAAATACTGAAATACGAAAACCGAGGAGACAGAAAGAAGAAAGTTGAGTTAGAGAGGCAATTTCAAATTGACAGAACATTGCATTTTGGTCATTCGAAGTTATTGGAAAACAAGTCCGATCTCCAGGATATTAAACTTCTTGCTACTGTTAGTATCAAATCAAAGAATGATAAAGAGTTATCAGATCCCTGTGACATTGAAGTTTTGAATATTAGCGGTACAGAAACACTAGTAATTTCAGACTACAAGAATTCGAGCGTCAAGTCCTGCTACACTAAAGATGGTAAACCTCACTGCAAATCCATACAATTTAAAGAAGGACCCTTTGCGTTAACAAAGCTCAGCCAGGACAGAGTAGCTGTATCACACTTGACACACAACAGAATCAAACTAATCAAATTGACTCCTGACCCGGTCTTGATGTCCTCAATCAAAACAAAGAAAAAGTACACATGTTTAACAGCTCTCAGTGACACGACTCTGGCTGCAGGTTGTAGAGAACCTCCAGGTATTGACGTAATGGATCTGTCGGGGAGAGTACTGAGATCTGTGATCACACCCAGCAATGACCTACAGCTGATACAGAGACCATGGTACATGTGTACAACGCGTCAGGGTCACATTGTAGTGGCAGATGGGGGGTCAGGTTCTGTCTACTGTGTAACGCAGCAGGGCAAGGTTCTCTATACATACGAGGTGTCAGGAAGGTATGGGGAACGTGGTGTAACATCTACAGACACTGGTTCTGTTATCGTGGTTGATTACTGGGACAAGAAGATCGTCCAGCTGACAGAGACCGGCGAGTATGTGAGAGATCTACTGACTAGACGAGACGGGGTCGTTAGACCACAAGGAATACGTGTTCACGGGAACAAACTGTATGTTACAGAACTTGAAAGTGAACATGTCAAAATATACCAGTTATGAATGTGCAATTCAAAATGTCATAAATTCGGTTGATACTCATTCTCTCCCAACAGAGGTCGCTCCGTCATAAATTCCTATTCAACCTCTTTCTTAATACGAAGGTTTATCGGTCTTCAGGCAGTTTCCCCTAGTGGAACATTATTGCAACTAACACTACTTGGCAATATTTCAGTCAATGAAAAGACCCATTGCATGAATAACATAACTGTTGTCACACAGGCATTTACAATGATGCAGTATGAGGCGGTATGTGTTCTGTAAAGATGACTCAAAGTCATATTCGAATAAAGTTTTGCTTTTGGAACTTTACAGAAATTATTTAAACGATTTAAATGATACCTTTTGAAACGGCTTCGCTGTTTGCACAAATAAATTTGATTGCATCCAATCAGTTTTCTACATTTCGTCAACAAGAAACGTTCGTAAAGATATTTATGACGGAGCTACCTCTGTTGGGAGAGAATGGTTGATACTGAGAGGAATTATTTATTGAAAAAAAAATGATCTTATTGTGCTGCCCGTTTGGTATACGTATCATGTATGGTAGAATTTTCAAAGAAAACGAAGGGCAGTTTACTCGTGTAACACAGAAAGTAAACGTTGCTAGCGTATTAGATTGCATGCTCGCTTCTTGTAATCTGTTTCCAACTGTTGCTAATAATGGTATTGTAACATGTGATGTAGCTGATCATTTCCCTATAGACTTTTCTCTGAAGATCTAACTTCAACTTGAATTGTGAACAAAATCTTGACGTGTCACTAGTCCATGAAACTTATAATGAAATCGGTATATAAATCTTCAACAATTTGGAATAAAAGTGTCTGGAATAGAGATTTTTTGAAAACACTGCTATGTTGTATGTTAAAATTCAGCGATATATTTAAACAACTAAGTATGTCACTGTTTGCATTTGACTGTATTGTTGTTAAAGTTCCACTCTGTCTCTCTGTCTCTATTTATTTAAAATCTTGAATGATCTTCCAGGAATAAAACAAAATAAAATATATGTGTATTTTACATTTCTAACTGCCATCAAGTCTTTGGGGTAGCAATTGCCCTAGTTGCGATGTCCAGGATGGGAACTGTCCGTGAAGCAGTTGTCTTGGTGGCCCTGCACCCTCTACAGGCCTAATGACTCGAGATCCGTCGACTATAAAATCGTATTTTCGACTTCTTTTAAATATGAAATTGCAGATAAGGTGTAAGATAGTTGGTGAAATTAGGTCAATGCATATGAAGCTTTCGACCTTTGTTTCGGAAACACTAAACAGACATACAAAGCTATTGTCAAACATTCATTCGGAGTTTCTGAGAACAAGAGATGCCAACGTATAGGTAGATACTGAAGCTTCAGAAGGAGCAAACTATGGATGTGAAGTCATTGGATTCGGAGTTAACCCCGCGACTACATGGTTGCTTTGATTGCACAGATAGGGACGTGTTCTTTAGCAACAGTGACGATACATGCATGATCACCGTCACAATCAACAACTACATTAACGTCTGTGTCAACGGTATCATTCCAGAAAAGGAAATTAAAATTTTCCCCAACAACAAGTCTTTGGTAACAATGGACCGATATATCATCCTCAATGAAAAGAAACGACTGTTATTTGGTAACGAGACATTATAATTTAAAGAAACACAGAAAACAATCAATCTCCAGGGAAGAAAATAATGTAATACCGATTACAAGGAGAACTTTTATCTCAATTCTTAGTCAACAACACTGAATCATGACAAGCTGTGAGAATATAATCTGCTTTTAAAAAATTCCTGACTAAACAAAAATATGACCATAGATTTGCATGCTGAAGTATTTGATCCACATGAATCCATGGACGGACTTTGACTGATCGACGATTATGTAATCTGGACAGCAACAAAATCGCATACGTTTAGTTGTTACTTAAAGTATAGCGACATTTCATTGGCTGATAACTTTTAACATAGCCTGAATAACCATCCGTCAGCAAATACGCTGATGCAGCAGGATGTCACTTAGTAGATTAGAAGTAGATGAAATCATCCCTTCATTGTCACCTTTGAAATGATCTCTTCCTAGTGATCCAATTTTACAAACTATCATACCTTTCCTTCTGGAAGCATGGCGTGTCTGTTCTTCTTAGTTTAAGGTAAAGATTGTGATAGAAGAAAGAAGTTTTGAACTATTTCAGCTGGTTGTGATTCATGTGGACGTACCAATACACATTAACTGTAAGTGCTATACATACAAAGGTATCCAAAAATCATTTAGTTATTTATGTAACCCTTTTAAATGAACGAATTTTTTTACGTGAATGCAGTTCTGAATGACAAAAGTCGCTTGTGGTTTCAAATATTTATTATAAACAATGTATATCTGGAAAATATAATGGTTATGACAGGTTCAATGATGGCATTGGCATATTTTGGCACATATATGAAATGAATATATAAACATATGATATTATATATATTGCGTGATCATGGATCGAACACTGATCATAAATTGATACATGAAGAATTGTAGTACAGAAAATGACAATGACATGATTATGTTAACAGTGTACTAACATGGTACTTACATATCTACACATTTCGCATCACTTATCGGACATGATTCCCCGGGATTTAGGGATGATGGATCCAATGGTCATACTTTGGTACATTGATACCGTTAGCTACAAGTAATGGCAGAGATATGTACCAATGTACTATCATGTAAAAGAGTTAGTTACACAACATTTCATTTTACTGATCCAACATGAGTTTCGGATCATGGATCAACCGGACATACTTTTGTACATTTAAAAATTGTATTATGGAGATAACAAAGACAATGATACGATTATGTTACCATTTTACTACTATGGATAGATATTCCCCTACGTTTCGGGATCATGGATCCACTAGGAGGGATCCACATGGATCCATGAACAGGATTTGACTGGTCGACGATTAGGTAGTCTTGACAATAATATAATCCCATACGTTTACTTGCTAACTGAAACCTTTAAACCAGTAACTCGAATGTCATCGTGTATTGTGACGAATGTCCGTGATGCATGAATGCAAAGTGATATATTCATGTTTTCGTGTATGACCACCGAATGCAGCATGTTACGTATAAACTAGCGATCATCACCATCTGGCGCTTAGGCATGAACAATCTGGAAATTGTAGCAATCCCCAGTTTGCATGTAAACAATCTTCAGATTGGGAATCCTGAAAGTTTACACGAAACGACTACACAGAGTGGTCTTCCCTTGTACTCGTCAGTTCGTCGGGTGGTTTGCATGCTGTGTTGTATGATGAACGCGTGTGGAGTGTTTCTGTCAGGACGAGTCACTCCCTCCCCCCTTCCATTCACTCTGCTCTCATTCATTCACTACCAACCCCCCCCCCCCCCCCCCCTCTTCTCACTCAACCAATCTTTCACTCCTACTGGTTCCTTCTAAAACAGATTTTTAAAATGCAATCGTCGACCAGTCAGTACCCAGAAACCACCGGGAAATATCACGTGGCACTACTCCTCCTCCACTGCAGCGCGTCCTCGTCCACAGATGAAACATCTCCGGAGAGACCTGCCGACTCGCCTGCAGAACTGGAGGATAGAAAATAGAGCTTTAAGTGTCATGGTTAAAGGCACTAGTTCAAGCATTTTAGCGTTCAAATCAGCCACTACATAGCGGTTACACTCATTTATATTTTAATTAATAGCCTAAAATAACATACATTTTATTCTTTACAATTAACCTGAAATCAAAAGCAATCACAAAGTCAAAAAGGGTTGCCAAAATTCAATTTGAGGGCAGGCGTCAGTTGTGAACAATTCGGAAATATTGATGATGTCGTAGTTTGTGCGTATTCAATGCAACATAGCATAACATACTTCCAGTCTTTAAGAATTAACTTAAAACCTGCAGATGAATGCGTTTATCGGAGTTATTAATAGTAGTAGTTATTCATATTGACAGATGTACAAATCTGTGTACTATCTAGGACTAGGAATTATATTGGTGTGCACTAGTGTCCTTAAAGGGAGAACTTGAGATTGGAACATAATATTTATATATACAGTTAAATTTGCAAGTCAGTTTTTAAGAAGGTACGCTTTTTGATAATCGATTGAGGGGCGTAAATTGAAAATCTGTCAATAACAATTGCAAGTTGATACACAGAGAGGGTAATTCTATAATCACTTTATCAGGAAAAAGTGGGTTTTCACTGCAGGAGGTAAATTATCTCAGAATGAATAAGTGATGAACTTACTGCAGAGTCTTTTTGCATTAAGTCACAAAACTTTGTCAGTAAATAAAGCCACTGTATTAGTTAATGATATAGAAAAAGGCAGGTGTTTCACTTTTCAATGTGTTTCTATGTCAATCAAGGGTAAAATTGGGTAGGTCATTGACCTCGGCCTTTTTTTACCCACCGTTCAGTTTTAGGGGTAACTTGATTAACGTGGGTAATATGATAATCTGTTAAATAATGTAAAATAATAATAAACTCATGATTAGTAATACAATGAAACATGATAATCAGTAAAACAGTGGAACTTTAGAAGCAGTTTTAGCAGTTATACGGTGTGTAGTGTTTGAAGTATACATACTTATTCGACTATCTAATCTAATCGAACTATCAAGTAGAGTTTAACATACTTACAGCTCTCACTCTTGATCCAAAACTGACTCTCGGCTCATTCTCTGAAAACATATTTCAATAACGAAATCATAATTCTTGACATTTGTCTGCTGACCTCAGCATTATTTGAACACGCTTTTTATGAACATTGTTATCTATGTTTTTAACGTATCAGATTTTATGATCATAACTATGTACTGTTTTGAACATTGATATTAGATATGCATGAACATTGCTATTGACTGTTAACGAACATTGCGATAGACTGTTTAAAAGCATTGCTATCGGGTGTGTATAAATATGCTTATATATATAAATTGAAGTAGCTATTCTCATTTATTGATATTACCTACACTGCCATCAGTATTGGTGTATTTGTCTGTTTATCAAATGTCAATGAAATGGATGAGCTCGCTGTTCGTTGCTTATGAACATCGCTATAAGCTGTATATGAACACTGCTATCAGATGTTTATGAACATTGTTATTAGTTGTATATGAACACTGCTATTAGATGTTTATGAACATTGCTATCACATACCCAACTCCACGATGTTTGCCAACCGGACGCCATTTCTCCGGTTGTATTCCCTCTCATCCTCAATGTCCACACTGCAATCAAAGTTGTACATTTAGTTTCAGTGTTGCACATTTAGTGATGGCAGTTTTACATTAACTAGACAGAGGTGTACATTTAGTGTCAGTGTTGTACATTTAGTTTTAATAGTTGTACATTTACTAGTCAGTGTTGTATATCTACTAGTCAGAATTGTACATTTACTAGTCAGTATTGTACATAATATTATACAAGTCAGATTTACATTAAATAGTACAAGCTGAATATTTACTAGTCAGTTGTACATTTATTGGTCGGAGTTGTACATTTATTAGTCAGGGTTGTACATTTATTAGTCAGAGTTGTACATTTCAAAACAAGACTATTAATTAGAAATTACACTATTATCTAAATGTTGTGCGAGACCTTTTTATTAAGAAGTGTTCACAAATAAAAGTTGTTTACTAATTGTATGTTTGAAAATATTCAACCGTGTTTATGCTAAGATCCTCAAGAAGTCTAGCTATCATTTAGAAATTAAATAGTAAATGGCGTTTAACTTTAATTGTATATAACGTTAAATACCTTGTCAAAAATTAACACTCCTCTTGACATAAACCTTCTCTTACCGTATACATGTAGATGCCCAGCAATGCAAAACGTTCTAAAGTAAATAAACACCACAAAAAACTTTTTTTAAACTTTACAGAAACGTTTCTGAAATGTTTCCAAAACATTTCTATGGAAACATTTCTATGTTTGCTTGGTATAGCATGTTGTAAACTGACTACTTATCTTCTAGGCTTTAGTTCTGTGACACGATTACCTGTTGACGGATGAATAATCGTTGTTGTCTTCAGGGCTGGAAAACAAGTCGCCAAAAGTCAGCACAAGCGTTATCAAGTAAATGTTCACACACAGAAATTAATACGGGACGGGCATCTAATAACTAGTTAATAAAACTTTCTTCAAAGCAAAATATGAGATAAAATATATGAACTATACAAAACGTCTCAACTTACATCTGGCGCCTGAAGAGTGGCACCTGTACCCGAGTAATAGGTGCGCAGCGTCTCAGCAACCACCTGTAGACAGAGGAGGTGCGCACATATAGAGAATACTAAACAGAGTTTTTTAAAATGAGTTAACGATTTTGTTTCAACTCTGGTATTTGAGGCTTATGAATTAAGTTTTTGGAATATTCAAAATGATGATTTTATGATTGCAATTATGTGTATGGTCAGAATAGAGAAAACCCAGAACCTACTTCTCCATCAGCATCTGGTCCTTCAACCGATCCCTCACTTCAGGGTTCAGGATCAAAAACCTGTTAGCAAATCGTCGTTGATGTTTATCTTTGAAGCTAACAGCAGTGTTCACTGTTTCAGAATTTGTTCTAGTAATAGTTTGAATGATTAACACATAATGTTAACGTTGATGCACTATGTTCAGAATTAGGCAAAAAGTCATTGTAGTTCAGCTGTAAGATTTTGAATTATATGTTAAATGTGTTGATTATATTCTCACAAATGCATTTGGGCGTTGAATACCCAACCGAGGTTTCAAGTTTGAGTATCGGCCTTCTTATTAACATGATAAATATTGGTAGCGAGATTTGAAAACATGTATACAATTCTTGGTTTCTTACAATTTTGGGTCAAATTCTAATCCATCTCTGAGAGTCATCTCCGTGCTTCTGAAACAGATTACATAATGTTAACTTTCTAATCTGAAAACAGATACTTTAAATGTATAATCAGCATTTCTCTTAAGGTCTTACAAAAGTTCTTAAACTAAAGAAGATAGAGCCTCATCATGTAACCTTTTCCACTCGAAGTCAGATATATTTTACAAAAAAATCATACAATGTTATATATATCCATGATATAAATACTTCAAACTGAAAGATATCACCAATAAGTGATCGTATAATTAATGACACTGGTCAACTTACATAATATTTCTTAGTGACGTTTATGCTTTTTAATGCAAAAAATACAAAAAAATTAAAGAACACACGTCTTCTTTTGAGAGAGGGTCTCAGCAGCAGGTAAATCTTGGTCACGTGTTGCTGAGGATGCTGCTCCTGCTGGGGTCGCTGTTTCTTTTGTATTTCCCTCTGATGGAGTTGCAGATCTTGAAGCGGTTGCTGTATTTGCTGCTCCTCCTGATGTATCTGCAGATGCTGCTGTTGCTTCAGATTCTCTAACTGGAGTTTCAGATCTTGATACTGTTGCAGAGGTTGGTATATCTGAAGCTGCCTCTGCATTAATGGCTGGTGTTGCCTCGGGTTCTGCAGCTGGTGTTGCCTCAGATTCTGCAGCTGGTGCTGCCTCAGTTTCTGCATCTGGTGTTCCAGATGTTGCTGCTGCAGATGAAATGGCTACAGCATCTTGTGATTTGACCGATTCCTCAGAAGGCCACCTTCCTGGTATCCCCTCCAGTTCCCGAGCAAGCCTGACAATTTCCCGATCGAGGAAAGCCAGTTCTGGATCAAGTATAAGTCCTCTTTTTTGACGACGAGTTCTGCTTTCCTGGACAAGGATCAAGGCCTCTGGCAGGTTCCTTTGGGCCATCGTCGCTGTGGCTCTGGGGAATTATTTGCTTTGTTAACATGTACAAACTGCATACAATACATAAATTCAACTCCAAATATCCTACTGCCCATTATTGCCTGATTTTACCCACAATATTTACAACCGATTGAATAATATCGTTAACGGCTGATATCAACTCCTATACTGTTAATCTACAATATGATTTTAATACCACATACAAATCTTTACTGTAAGTGCGGACTGGTTTCAGTTAAGATGCACGCAATTTGTTATTTTTTTCCAACTTCGTGGCTTGAAAGTTTAAAATTATGATTTCAGATAGGGGATTTTAATGCTAAATTAATCTTTTAACTATATGGATGACAAATCTGGAAAGAAGGCATTAATCTTTTGTGGGTTGAAACCTTTAGATTTTTCTCTTATGTACACACATGTATAATAACCTGTAGTATTTGGCTGTGATAAATTGAATAAATAAATAGTTAAATTTCTTGTTAGGTAAACCTTTTTTGGTAAACCAGTACATTTTCGATTAATATCGAACAAATCTGTGTTACAATCCTTTAAACCTGAGGGTATCAATAGTAAGGGGTGAGCGTTTGAGTATTGGCAATGATTATGTAATAGTTTTCATAATTATTTGCCTTAGGATGTGCCCTACAAGCAATCGATGTGTTCACTTCTGTTAGTGTATAGAAATAGGTGAAAAGATAAATACAAACTAAAAAAAATAAACTTTACAATTGATCTAAGCAAAGCATTACAACAACAACAAAAAGTTAACGAGTGTAATAGATTTTAAAATTGTACATAAAATCGTCTCCTGCCCGCCATGGGCAATTACCTTAGAAGATCGTCGTTTATGAAAATCTTACTCCATAAGGACTAAGGTTAGACTAATGTATAGTCTGAATGAAAAAAAATCACTTTAAATGTATTGTTAAATATTTGGTATAAAATAATATAAAAAAGATCCTGTACAATACTCAATTTTAGGCTTATGGCTGAGGAAACTAGACTTGCTAACATTTTCTAGACTTAAGAAGGCTCCTTTAATATTTTGTCACAGGGTTTGGCTGACAGGCTAGGACTAAGGTGAGAAGTAACAAAACCCAATATCATAAAAATTCCATGATCATGTTGCTGCACAACGTTACAGAGATTGCGTAACACAATGCAGAACAAGAATGCCCTTGTTTTAATGAGATTTCACTTACCTTCTCCACCACATGAATTCTTCTGAGACCCTTACTTTCCCTCGGGTACTTCCCCTACCCTCGGAGGGCTGAGATCTGTGGAGGGGGATTCGATTGTTAAAAACGATAGTTATTTTTCATGAAAAGGGCAGAATAATTGTCAGCTACGCCCGAGTCCGATCTCATCATGTAATGGTGCGCTTCCTACAGATGAAATTCTTTTTATGACGATCCAGTAATTTGTGATCGGCAAAACGTACACCCCATATATGCCACAGTTCATATAAAACATTTTTGGTTGAATAATAAATAGAAAATTAATTTCGATAAGTAAATCCATATGATTTGCCATTCAAACTTAAAGCTGTAATTGTTTTAAATGAAACTCTAACGAATGATAGTGTCATAAAAAAAAATATTTTATATTTAAGTATTTGTCAATATGGTGCTATATTGTTATAAGGGGAAATGAATGTTTAGAGCGGTTGATAAAAACCAACACTTTTCAAAATATTTCAAAATGTGGTTTTTTTATTAGTTCTCCTACAATTACAAGGATTCAGTTCTATTAAGATAAAAGGACATAGTATTACTACATTTGAAATCCAAGTCACGATTGAAAGGATTTATAATCTAAAAACATTATTTCAAAAGACATGTTTACCCCAAAAATAACATAAATGTTTTGAAACATTTTAATTATGATATCTCGGAAAATTCATACAAAATAATTACTGGTTCGATTAAGCAAAAATTATTGTAGCTAGAATTTGTTTGTTGCAATTAAAATCCCAAGAAAACTTTATTTCAAACGTGCCAAACAGCATTCGATTTTTTCATTTCGTTACCGATTAAAAAGACAGAACTAAATAACTAAATCAAATCAAGTTAAGTATTTTAAATTAATCATTTTCTATTTTACGTCATAACAACATTAATATTTTCACCAAATAAACTAAATTTCAAATTTTAAAAAATGCAACGTTCCATTATACTTACTTTCTTTTTATTAATACGGATGAAAGTTGTAACAAAAACACTCACTGTTAGTTATTATTTGGAGTAAAAAATGTGTTAATGACAGAACAGTAAGCAACAAAAAGAAGTGTCAACAGTGAAATCAAATGCCAGACTAATTGTGCGATTGAAGAAACATTAAACCATATTCACAAACATTAACCTTTGACTAGATTTTAAGAGCAAATAACCCTACTTTAAAATTTTATTTTTTTGTTTTAAATGGGTGCTAAAATTTTCACTACAAATTCTGAAAATGTCCACAGTGCCAAATATTGTTCCGATAACATTTTAGGGCATCAAACTTATACCGACAGCAGATTAAATCACATCGAACATATTAGAAATTAAATGAAAGAATGTTCTGTATCTAATAATAATCCACCGTTACCTTTCCATGGCAGTGATCAAATGGTAATCCTTCTAAAATGTCTCAAATCAGTCAGCATCGAACGTCAACCTTTGGGCGGAAGTCAGGACTGTCTGTGACGTCATCTTATTGTTTACGTCACTGGGAAATCCGAAGATAGCCTAGAAGCCTCTTACTATTTGTACAGCATGGATGACGTTATAAAACTGTTTTATAAAACAAACGTAAAAGTACAAATGCCACCAAAAAGGGTTACGAGAGATTACTTAATTGATATAATTATTTGAAAGGAATGGTGTAGCGTTATTTATAGTGGAATTCGACTCACTCACTACCTTTCGTAGCCGAATAATCCGAAAATTATATTCTCTATTTTTTAATAGGGAAAATAATCATCGGAGTTTGCTCTATGACCAGGTCTAATGAAAAACGAGTCGAATATCTGTCACTGCGTTGAATAAATATAAAGGCTCTGGTAGCACCATTATTTGCAAATTCACGTTTACTTTGCAAAGTTTGCACCAAATGTACCCACTTACTGAAACACTGGTTGTTATGTGAGATTGGTGGGTTTTCTTGCTTACATTTTTTCTTCAAACATTTGAAAATGGCATTTTTGTTAAATATTGCTGACGCAATCAATATGAAAAGACTGTCCTGTGTTTGTTGAAATACTGTTAATGGGAGGGGATGGTTAAGTTGTTCAAAGTCACAATGTTGAAGTGCAGCCTGTGCAATACGACTCTTGTGCACTCGAGCGTTGTCATGAAGGAGCATAACTACAGCGCCTCTTCTTCTTATAAGCCGCTCTTAGTTACTTCAAGTCAGCATAGTAGGATCCGATTATTTTAGTTTGGGTGGTTTATAGTCTATAAGTATCACGCCCCTTGCATCCCAGAAAATGGTCACCATAGTCACCATGTAGATTCAACTGTCTGGTGTCGATCTTGTGCATTTAAGTTTCATGGCACCCATCTTTGACATGTGCAAGTGCTCATGAGTTATGGTGCAAACACTTCCATGAGAAATGCCACGCTCTGAAGATATCTCTTAAACCTTCATTCTACGATCGGACATGATTAAGCCCTAGACCCGTGAAACCATATATATCATCTGTAATGGCCTTCCAGATTGTGGGCCATCATCCAAAGAGGTGCGACCCCGTTTAAACTCAGCTGACAATTTTGCAATAGACATGATGCTGGATCGTTTGAATTCTCATAACCACATCAGTATGATTAAATTGACTTTCAAAAATGGTTAGCCTTTTTTATTTGCAACCATGCCACACCCTTGTTTTTGTTGGTAGAGCAATGATATTTACACATCTTAGAATATATCCTACATCCTTTGAGATATGACTTCTTGAAAACTGACGCAGAAGATTTGAGGGTGGACACCTAGCCACGCCCATATTTGAAGGGGGGTCAGCACTAAAGTTACTCTTAAATTTCACCAACCTGTGCCAATTGGTTTTGGAGAGTTTTTAAAATGATTTGGGGGAAATGCCTGCCTTTCAGGTCCGATATGTTGAAAATGTCCGATTAGCGGTAACGATTACATCCTTCGGACGTCTCCAGAGATTCTAAAAATTATTAGATATTAAAGGGGAAGAGAGTGTGTTATTGTACTCAAATATGTCAAACTTTATTAATAAAATTTTATTCATGGAGAAGAATTGGTTGTCACTGAAAATCCCCATCCTAGAGCGTATCTGTTCAGTATCGAAACAATTAACAGGGTTAAGTTGTAATTCGTGATTCGACATTGGCGCGCGTCAATGACAAAAACGTCATGTTGTAAACTTATGTACAGCAGGCAGAGACAAATATTGGTTGGTGGTGTTTTGTTGGTCATTTAACTTATATTCATTTATTCAACTGGACGCAGAATTACCACTTTTTAACATCTAGATGGCTGTTTTTGTATTATCACTGAAAACAGGAACTTATCCTACTTTAGGCAATTTATAGATAAAGACGCAAGTTTTGGGAGGATAATTAAACTCAAGTTAGGGCAGATGGTATTTTGGCTCTTATTTAAGCCACATTAAAATTTATTAAACATACTCTGTGTCACTTTAGACATTTTCATCGTATTCCTAGAATATATACACTGTTGTTATGTTATGTAAAAAGCCATATGTTTACTGTGAACTGATTCTATTTGAATGAACTCTTTGTTTTTTATTTCCCGTAATAAACATCCACGTTTATATATACGTTGAAGGTGTGTCTACATTTACGCCTACGGAGACGTTGTTGTAGGCTACATTCTCAATCGCCGCTAATGGCTGAAATATTGCCCAAGCGGCGTTAAGCAATAACTCACTCACTACATTCTCAATTTACCGCGTGCTTAAATTAGTAGATTTTCCTGACTCCCGATGTTTTATTAGATATGATAATGATTTGTTTTTAAAAACTTGTTTTTATCTTATAATGAATGAGTTCAAAACCAACTGACAATGCTAACAGAATATTATGTTATTATTTGTCTTCATTCTGGAGAAATGTAATTATACAAAACAAATTTCCCTTTTGGGATAATAAAGATTATCTTATCTTATCTTATTTTAGTTTAAATCAATGACGTCATCGCAATTCATCTGTTTACAAGAAAATAGCATTTACAATTTTGACAACATTAGCAAACACGTGTAGGTTATTTCACGTTTCAAGCATAGTTAATCGGTTAAATTAATGTAATTACAATAAATAGTTGTTTATCATGATGGATAAAGCACAATACATAGACATTGTAAGTAAGGATGTTTGCTCTTGGTCCTGTGTGGTTCTCCGGGTAGATTTTCTCATGTTCTATCCAGACATTTCTTCTGTTCCTTTGAGCAGGGTAATCAATCCCAAAAACCATGTGACAGCATGTCAGAGAAAACCCTTGTGTGACCTTTGTAGGCATTTCAGAAACTTTCAGGTGGCTGAATGAAAAGTGAAAGCATGAAAGCTCAGTTTTACTTTTCATTTGCAACCACCCTCAGTCTAACCAAAACCCTAGCCTCATTTTGTCTTTTCATAAAGTCAAGCTGATTCTTCTCTTAATTAATAAATGGCATATGGACCTAGATTTACATGCTCTCTTTGTTTTAGTGCTAAGACAGTCCTAAACCAATGCATTTTCCCCACGGCAAGGTTAAAATGTGTAAAGCAAGGTGAAAATGTATAAAGCGAAGAGTTCGAAATCTTTTCGTTTGGGCCTTTACGTTGTGAAGATGAAACCAATGTAAATGTATGGTACTACTTACCACAATCTTAGCGCTAAGAGAAGTTAGAAAATCTTGGCTCTGATGTGGAATAACCACACACTTTCCACTGGTGTGATGGAGAAAAAACCCAACACCATAAAAATTAAACAAATTTAGATTTATTTCAAATTAATTGTCAACATTTGAACATATTTTTGTAAGATTTTTTTTTATCATACAATACACTCTGTTTGAAACATTTCATTATACATGTACACAAGCAAGTAACTTTTAAAAAAGACTAAAATCAACAGTAACCTTGCACAAAGCACCCTGAGCTAATGCTGCTAACCTATCGCCACCTGTCAATCAAATATATTTTCCGACCAATCACAGAGCGTCGTTCATTCACCCCGTTAAGCGCATCACTGCAGACGCCATTATGTCCGAAAAACAACAAAACGTGATTTACTTCCTTGTTTGATTTCCGCTGCATACTCAGTTACCATAAGTAATTCAAACACGAAAAGTGTTCGTGAGTTTTATTCAATACTGTCTTAAAACCACGGTTAACATTCTAACGTGTGTCATCTGAGGATAGGACTGTGTCACTCAGTGCAAAAGGACGTTAAAACGGGAAAATTCGAAGCGATGACAGTCAAAGAGACATAGTCTAAATTTCTCCCCGATTTACTTGTGAATAAAAAAGAACAAAACCTATGGTAGGTAATAAAAACTGTTTCCGATATTTACTTTTTTTGCATTCATAGATATATATTTGACTTATGATGCCGTGATGAGAATGAAACAAAGGCGTAAGCATATGATCATTAACTACTGCAGTTTAAAAACATTCAACCTAGCTACCGATTTCAAACCATACACGTTTTTCTTTATTTTACCAATTTACCGAATGAATATTTTCTTAATAAAATCAACAAACAATTTTTTATTATGAACCGGTATACTAGGATGTTGTAAGAAATGATATATGTTGACTGGAAACTGGATTAATTATTTTTATATGTCACCAGATACTAGAAACTATTAAACAAAAATATATACGTTAAATGAGCTATCATCTAAAACTATTATTAAACATAACTATGCCTATGTTCACCATACATTATTAAATATATATCACACAGATTTTTATAAAATACTATTTTTTTTTAAAACTTTTAGATCTCAAGAAAATATCTAATCCTACAGTTTAAATCCCTGGTTTTATTTTCATGTTTCTAGGAATACTGACCATAGATATTTATTACTAATAAGTCAGTTTGCATTCTATATTAACATATATTTTAATGTTTCTTACTACAGTATGAAGCAAATAATTTCCTGAAGATCCAATGAAGTGTTTTAAATTTGATGTCTGAGTTTACTAATATTTCACAATGTAGAATGGCTAATTAACCTTGTGCCCATATTCTTATTTAAAATTAAAATAATATTTTATTTCATCAATTATAAAATCCCTTTCTATTGTTTTACCATATAATGGCAAATTCTATACTATTTAAAAAAAACAGATTGTTGGTTGAACTGTCATATTGATCAAATTTATTTCTTATTTAAAAAACTTCAAAAACTCAAAAAATAGATAATTATTTTATTTAGCCCAAGGTATGTTTGTTTTCCTCTCAATTCAAATAATTATTTAAAAAATACTTTTGAAATAAAGGATATCTATAAGTGTCGACAGCAACTTATAATGGTATTAGATTTGACAGAATTTCAAAAAATGTTTAATGTGCATTTTGTTGCATGGCCTGAACTGATTTAGCTGTCAGATCCAGCTGTAAGATCCAGCATTGAATATTGCTATTTGGTCCATTCAGAATATTGGCAAATAAATGACAAAGGTTATCAAGACTTTCTTTAAAATTCTATAATTTAACTCATAGGCCTAATAATAATATATTTCAACGAATATGAAAATGTTTTCTTCTTCAGGACATTATGTTGATAATTCAATTTTGAAATGAAAATAAAACAAAGTCCTTTCCCTAAACTGAAAACCATTAAACAATAAATGTTATTGAGTTATTTTAATTCATAATATTCATAATAATCCGACAACAAAAGGAAAGTCTTAAAATTTGTAATGCTCATATTAAGTTTTTTTTTTAGGTTTTTATAAGATTTTATTCAACTCCCTTTTTTATTATCGTTATGTACTTTTTGTGGGGCAACGGGTTGATATATTCCTTGTTTAGAATTACGGAAGATTCAAGTAATCGCAATATTTTACCAATATAGATGTAGGAAAAGTCAGAGATGTGAACAAAACACAATATTTGCCTAAACTTAGTTACGATCCGGTATGTCCGTCATTACCCTTTACGATACTTCCGCATTCGTTTTTCTGTGAAATATTAATTAGCCTTCGCCAAACTTCTTGGACATGAATTCGAACAATCACAACAAAACCTATACTTTGACTTTCAATTGATCTTTTTGTTTGGTGTTTCATTATTAAGCGTTTATACCACTCTGAATGTCAGTGTCAATAGCATTGGCGTCAATGACAACGTGCTTTTGTTTGTCGGACATAACAAGAGTTAACTCCCTTGATTTCAAGGGGCGTGGTTAACTCTCGTCTGGCGATAGGTTAAAGCAGCATTGTGGGAATAGGCCCAGATCATTACAAGACTTTTTCATGTTGTATGTTAAAGGCAAATACTTTCATATTTCATTTGTTAAAAATTTCTCCATTATATATTAGCTTATGAAAGCTTTAGATAGCTAAATAGTTATTTACACAACTCCATAATCTGGAGTCTTAGAACAAGGTGACAAGTATCAATCAAAAACTGCATGTAGCCATTTTAGTGTGAGTGAAAGAAATTGATTATCAAGTTTAAGATATGGATTCTTGGAGATTTTTTTAAGAACTAGTACCCTCAATTTTTAAGTATTACTGCAAATGCTAACATGTTTTTTTTGTGAGTTCCTTTTCTTCCTATGTAAACATGCCATAGTGCCTGGAAACTAATCCAGATAACTGCTTAATCATTAGTTTTCTGAATTGTTTCAGGGTCAACACATATACAAGAATCTAAATTTGTTGTAAGTGCTCCTGAAGCATGACATATAACAGTATTACTAGGAAGTTTTTTTGCAAGTGTGAATTGTGAGGGGGCACCTTTCTTGGGGAATAACTCAAGGGTGCCAAACATTTTATCATGACCAACAACTGCAGATATCCCAACTTTGTTTTGAAACTTAAAATTTGGTATGGCAGTACCCTCTCACTTGAGATCACAACAAATGTCTTTATATTGATTAAAAAATCTAAAGGGATTCAAGCAAGAGACACTGGATATAAACTCCCTGTTTTTCAAGTTTGTTTGACCTAACCTGGAGTATGTGAGCTGTGCTCGCTTCTACCCTCCTTGCATTAGCTGTCATTTAACTTATTTCCTTGACATCATTATTCCTGAAATTACATGATTTTTGGCTTAAAACCAACCTTGACAAATCTAGAGAGAGACCAATTTGAAATCTCTAAGTGATAACTAGTATAGCTGATGAGAGTTCTGCTCTCAAACAAGTAAGTGAGGCTTGTTAAGTTGTAACAAGGGAGGATCTAATATGTAAATTTTGAAAGGGTTGCCGATAATGAAGACAAAACATGATCTATGAAGTACTTTTTCCAATGAACTAAGGATTGAGTGTGATAAATCTCATTAGGGGGTATAAACAGGAACGCTTTATCTGAGAGTTCTTATATTAAAATGTTTAATTCTATATTCAAATTAGAAGAGCACTTGTACCTCAGGGGACGTTTATAGATATGAGGTTCCAAAATGTATGAATCCTCATTTCAAACACATCAATTTTAAAAGGTCAGCAGTGAATAAAGTTGAATCAATTTATCACCAATGAAAGCATCAATGAGTTTTTAGGTTGGATGTGCTTTCATTGAAAGCATCAATTTGTCAAAGTGGAGGCTCTAATTAACTATATAGAAATAAGAAATAACAAGGCAAGAAAGCATGTTAGGTGGTATAATAAAAGGGGAAAAAAAGGTGACCCTGTGTCAAAGATATGAAACACAATAGAATATTTCCTTAGTGTTCATCTTGAAATTCATAAGGAAATAACATGCTCAACAAAATATTTCTAATATATGTATTTTTCTCATGAATTCATCAACTTTTAACCTGTTATTGAAATATTCTATAAGATATTATGGGCCTATAGTCAATAACAAATTATTCTTGTCGACAAGTTGTCCCTCCTGTAAATTGGCTATGCTGAATTATTTGGCACAAAAACACAACAGAAAGATATCAAATTGAATACAAACTGAAGGGGACCTGAGCGAAATAAGGTAAATTGATCTACTAAAGTATGGCAAATGAATTTAAATGCACATATACTGGTAGTGGATTACAAATTGTTTTTTTTACTGATCATTAATTAAAATTCAAATAAAAATAAAATAATTTCAACAAACAATAAATGACATGAAAAATCTGTAGTGATTGGAAATGAAATGTTTAAAAAATATGTCTAACAAAAGTGTTTACCGAGACAGTCATGTAGGGTAACTTTTTTAACAAAAACAAAACTCAAACACACTGGCAAATCAATGAACGAAAATATTGCATGGAACGTTTTCACACACAAAAAAATCCAACTGTGAAGGATTGTCAGACTAATAAAAACAACATGAATGCCAAATTAAAAGCAAACTGCTTAGGCTAAATAAATAATTTGAAATCTTTCTTGGGCTTCTGCCCATTACAGTTTTTAAAAATTGTCATTTAGAACAATTTAAACAAATTTCCGCATCACTACTGCTCAACCAAATCATTGTCTGTAAAAACGGTTTTTATACCAATAACCATACGGTTAACAGTTCCAAACTGTATTTCTGATGATAAGAATAAATTGTTTTCCACTTGGATTAATATATTTTTTAAAAAAGGAGTAAAAATAAAATTGTAGTTCCCTCATCTCTATTAGAAGAATTTGCCCAAGAAATATTAAATTACTTTTATGCAGAAAGTTAGAGTAGTTGTAATCTTAAGAAAAAGCACCAAATCGATTGAACATTGTGAGGTCAAGCGTGCCGTGTTGACAACAAATCAACATTGAATGTAATACATGGGTTAGGTGTAAAACCTAGGGACCAGAGTCAAGTACAAAAAGAAAGATTTTCTGTATAACATCTTCCTTGAAAAGATTCACAATATTTTGGAGTAAATGTAATCTTCATTCATGGGGGAGTAAGCATATCCCAAAACAGCTAGTATTTCCACAATAAAGAGATTACCCAGAAAATCTTGCTTTCCTATATATGCCACTTTTAAATGCCCATCAAAGATTTGAATCTGTCTTCCTTAAAGTCATAGAATCAATTTTGTAAGGCAACTAAACTGGGGTATTTTTTCTTCACGAGCAAAGATCTGATCATTTACACCAATATTTCCTGTTTCACTTGCAAAGATTTTCATTTTTATGCCCGTTTTAAAGTTTAGGATGACGCTGCTTATGGGCATATGCCGTTTCAGACCGCTGAAGTACCGACAATAGTGCAATCCAATCGCGAGTATGAAATAACGCTTGCCAAAGACATAGGGTAGGGTGTTTTGAACTTCATTATTGAGGGCTACAATGCACGCAGATATCTAAAAATTGTTGCAAACGTCAGGGGAAAGATTTCTGTGAGTGGTGAACTATTTGTCCGGCATGCATTACAATTTGCCTTGCAAAAATGAGACTAAGACTTTAAGGAAGCGATTACTGAGTCATAACTAACATGGACTTCATTCTGATTCCGGTATTTGCATGCCAGTAGTAGAGTCCAATTTCTTTCAAGTGTTGAAATCCTAGCAAAGATACATAGCACCACCTCGTCGCTATTAAAATCCCAGATTGTACACTCACAAAAAGCTAAAGGAGCTCTCACAGATTGGTTGCTAATCATATCCTCTCACATACAAATCTTAAATATTTGACCACTTTTCTACTGACTTCAAAATAAGTGAGGTAAATCTGACAAGTCTGACAAGTAAAAAACCTTCTTCTCACATGATGTATATAGCTAAGAAATAGTGTCAGAAGTGTAATTATACCTTATTACCATAGAAAAGGGGTTTTTTAGGCATTGATATAGGTCTAATGCTATTTCTAGGTAATTGTAATTGCTTGACTTGTTGAAACATCAACTAAAATAGTCAAGTGCTTTTAACGAACTAGATTATCATGCACATTGACATATTATCCTCATGTTTAGCTGAAATATCAACTTCCCACGGATGGCCGATACTTGCGCCAGCCCAAATAACTTGCTAAAATAAGACTTGCTGCATTCCCCCCCACTTTTCTGTGCTCCTAGGCCAGGCTACTGCGACGGATTGTGATAGTACAATGAGAGTGAAAATATCTCTTCGAAATAATTTTTCAAAGATTTCTCAACATATATTTTCTTATCCTCTACCACCAATTTCAACTGACCAAATAAATCAAGAAAAACCAATAAATCACAACATATTTTCTCATTCACATGCAGACAATTTACAGCATCTTCACACAAACAAAGAGATCCCTTTGTAAGATTTGAAAGACATAAAATCATTATTGCTTTTTCTCCTTTTCCATTCCTTTTCGGATCATGCCCACGATGTCGACAAAGAGGAAGGTGCCGATAAAGACACATGCTGTACCAACCCAGTGGTGGAATGTGAAGGGGTTCTGGAAGTAGAATATAGAGAACAGCAGACTGACAAACTTTCTGAGGGTGACCACTAGTGTTACAGTGAGAGATGCGCACTCTGTCGTCAGGACAAACACCGAACGTATACACACATATCTGAATCAGGGTCAAGGTCAACGTATATAAGTTAGGTTAAATAAAGAAATACAAAAAAAAAAGAAAAAAAAAGTTAGGTTACTCACAATTGCCTTGCAAGGTATAAGTCTAGTCTTAATCACTGGATAATCTAAGCCTTGCTGTGTGTCATCACCTTTTCTGTAAAGCTCTTCAATGTACTGCACCTTGACTTGATCAATAATAACAATCTTCTTGAGGTTTCTTCTTGTCTATAACGGTGCTGCAGTTATATTGTTACTTTTTGCCCAATGGAACAAGGCTTGAATAAGACAGGGATGGAGACTGGGAGTTATGCCTTGCAAGGAAGATTGGGATACTCAGGGAGTAATCATTGTTTCAGTAAAAAATAAAAGCTTTAATAATAGAAAAAGCCTGCTAAACCATTGTGGCTCCCCACTGCAGTGGAAACTAAGTGCAAATATGGACAATTTCATTTATAGATAATAATCAAGATTTTCAAGATGGCACACCTCAGCATGAGCATACCAGGGGGAGGTAACTCAGGAAAGAAAGAACAGGATAGGTACCGCAAAACATATTCATTTTCACTACTACTATGGTCAGACAAAAGGCAACTAAAAACCACAGGGAAATTAAGGGAATGTTAACGTTATTCTTCTGTGTTGATCATAACAGACATGAATTTTTTCACTGATAAATATCAAAGTAGCTTATAATACAAAAGTTAGAATATTTGTTACGTTATTTCTACATTGTTTGGATGTTATTGTGCTCATACATTGTATTGTAATTAGTAGTGTAGATCAAGGAAACTATATTCATACTTAACTTGATCGAAAGAATTTTTACCAAAACCTTACTGCATATTTCTCTGCAGGAAATGTCTGAATAACTAAGAGGATTAAAGCCATAGGCTTGTTGATCTGGAGCCTAAACCTATAATAATCTCGTGGGACAAATTTCTTGAATACAAGGATACTGTGTAATGATGTTTGCTGCCAGATATATCCACATCTTGGGAGCTGTGAAACCAAGTAGTGGAACTTCCATGGGCTCTGCAACATAAGAAACAAACTTAAACAAGTATAGATACATGCTCCTTCACGTAAACAAGGCCTCATCCCTAGAAGATGAAATTTGTATGATTATCAATTATTTGGAATGGTCTTGAGCACAGGGGCGTGTATCGCTTAGAAATAGCTTTAGAAAGACATATATACCCATAGACCCTACCCTACTACTATATAAAAGGAAAGGGATGTAACGACCAAACCACCCCATGCTCGAACAAAGTCAGTTTTCGCATCCAAAATATTTTTTCTGGACAAATTGTTCACTACGATTCGAAAGCTAAATGATTTCCCTACAAAACGAGCTATGGATTGTCAAAATCGGGTAATTATTTCAAAAGTTATATGCAACGACGTCCAGAAAATCGCTACCGCCAGATTTTCAGGCCAAAATCCCCACTCACGGAAAACAGCAAAAACTCACCGTTTAACATCGTTTATTGATTCCAGCAATGTTGACAACACCAATGGAGAGCTCGATTCGATCGGCGACATCGAACTACATCTTCACAATATGAGAACAGCACCTAATTATTGTTTCTACGAGTGCTAGCATACATTTTATCAAAAATCATCTGCTTTGCTGTTGTCTTGTCTGCCATAACAGTGGCCTTGACATTCATTTGACCTCGTAGCCGCAGCAAATAAGCAACTGAGCGAACTCCGAACTCTGATCGAACTCCTCACACTCCTTTCAATACCATGTTTGTAAACATCACAACGTGGTCGAAAAAAGTTTCGGATTTATAGACGTGTCCACCTTACCACAAGCAACTGGAGCTGTTGTGTTTTGGAAATTAGTCACATATAGTAATTTAAGAGAGCCTTTTTTAGGAGTTTAAATTTTTATGTCTGAATCGGCAAAGGAAAAAACGATTCTCCAACTCCAGGCGCTTCGACTCATTTCTCTCAGCTGCTGGCAGTGCTGGGAATAATTAATGGACCGATGCCTTCAATTTACCAAGCCTCCATCAGGTAAGCATCGGCGTATACGATGTTTTCATTATATTTTTTTCTTTAATTGCCATCATTCTATCATTTTAACATCAATTTATTATTTTACTTTAGTGATTGTTTAAACATCTCTAAAATGTTATTTATAAATCTAATTACTTTGCCAATATGCCATCAAAAAAACCCCAATAAGACAAGCTTAATTGATTATTGATTTTAGATGAAAATGCCATGTTTTTAAACATATGACAATAATACCAACTTTATCGATTAGGTATGCACGCCTTTTGAAAATTTGAAGGTGCTATATCTGTATATGATTATAAAATATATATATGTGAAACTAGAATAGGTAAATGATTAGTTAAATTAAGTTTGAAACCATTTTAACAAAAGTCTAAGTCATGATTTTTATTTTGGATTTCAGATGAAGGCATGTCACAGACATAAACACTAAGTATTTGATTGAGAATTTATGTCATTTTAATGATCTGGTTATCAATTTGATATAACACCATCAAATGTATGTACCAGCACTTCTATTTCTAAGCTGCTCAATATTTGATTTATATTCAAGACTGTTAGAATACTAGTACCTGAATTATTCCCATTTTGTAATATCATATTTATACATGTAGATAATTTAAAGATTGAGCCTTCCGTATTACACTTACAAACTGATGGTGACAGCTGGTTAATAGCCTTCTGGCTTTTTGTAATAAATATCTAATATATGATCATGATATGAAACTATGTTCTGAATTTACTGACAAACATTGTGAAATACAATATATTTAAAATGAAACAACAGGAGAAAATCCCAAATTTTAAACATATTAAAGAGGATATTAAAACTGCATATTTTGTTGCCCGATTTAACGCCTACACAAACTGTAAATATGATAGCTTTATGAATTTCTGGTCTATTTGTCATACTCTTGTCTGAAGTATTAGATTAGTTTTTAATTATTACTATTTTCAACCTACTGTCGGAATTGATTTTGAATATAAGATTGCCTATCCATTATATCTTGTATACATTAATGAAATATTACTTGTGTAAAATTTGTTTATGTTGGGAACTGTTATTCTAATATGTGTTTTTTTTGTATGGAGTTTTGGGAAAAAAAAAAAAAAAAAAAAGAAAAAATAATAATATATGATCATGTACATATCTATTCATTTGGGTAAAAGTTTCTAAAGAGAGTAGCAGAGCAAGTATGGTTTTAATTTGACAAGCACAAATACATGATGTAGCCTAGAATTATCCAAAAAAATAATAATTTAAGAAATAAAAGGATGAAATGTACATTGTTTAAAATATAGAAGTGTTTTTTCAAAAAAGATTCTCTCTTTGCAGGCATGTGTCTCAATACAGGAGGAGAGAGTGGAGACACTTTTCTATCATTATTTGAAAGTTTTCAGGTAAGCACAACAGCCACAATCTAAAGATTTGGATCATTGCATGATATACTTTTTAATTTTTTTGTTAATATATTTCAGCAGATAATGTAGAGTATTAGATATATGCCACTGAGACATGATCAAGTTGAAATATGTTTGTCAAGGTAATTTTTTTAAAAGATATATTACTTAATAGTTGTGTTTACCATGAGTGAGAAAAGGGAAGACAATTGTCACAACAGGTTCAATGGGAGGAGAGGTAGTGGAAGGGCCTAACCATGGGGGAAAATAAGGAGATAACAAGGGGGCTTTAGGGTTATTGGTTAGGTACCATGTCTTAAGCTGTTGTTAATGCTGTATGAAACTTTTTTGGTGAAAAGTGTCACTTTGTTTCTAGAGTTTGATTGAGCAATTCTGTAAAAGAGGCAAAAGAAATCCAACTTAAATTTAAAACCTATTTACTTCAGCTAACTTAAAAGCAAAATGCTGTAATCATAAATGTTTATACAACACACCTTTACCAATGTAGATTATGATTAACCAAATATTAAGTTCCATGATTGTTTGAATTATGAGAGCAACCACTTTGACTATACTTTGTTATTTTAAATGTTAGTTTGTAACATTAAATACAATTAATATTGTAGTACTTGAGGAGCTATAATGACAATGGAACAATCTTTTTTTGCCTCATATTCAATTTGGTTCCAATTTATATTTTTCAGTTACAAGATTCAGTATCAAGAGGGGACAGTTTAATCTGGAGAATATCCTTGCTGCATACATGGAAAAGAATCTCTAATACATGGACACTCTTGAAACTTTTCTGCTATTGTAATTCAATAAAATCTTCAAATAAAATAAATAAATTGACTATCAATGAATTTATTTGTGAGGATTCTTTAATATGTTTTTGTATATATATACAGACATACAAGTGAGTCCCCAATTAAGAAAACAATACATTTACTTTCATCACTTATATCCAATTATATTGATTATATTGAATTCAATTGATTCTTATTATTTGATATGTGATCATTTTAGGTGCCATTAGCCTTCAAAGAACTAAATACCATTAACCATGAGGAATTGTTAACACTTTGCATATCTTAGATGATCAGTAGGTTGTACTTCATAAAAGCCTTTCGTGATGTTTTTATGAATATTTAAAAGGTTGAGTTGATAAATTTCAAAGGATGTTCAATACTAGATACAAATACTTTTATGACTATAATATACACATCAATAATAGGCAAGGAAAGTTTATTTTGGCATAACTTGTAATGTGTGCTTAACAGTAGGTGAAATATGGGCTACAAATCAAATCTGTCTGTTTCGTGCTGGATATATAACAGATGATGTACAAAGAATGTGTTTTTAGATTTTCAATTATAATTTCTACATCAAATATTCTATGCCAATTGAATTATACTGCACGCAAATAAGTGATTCAATTTCACTTTTCACCTCATCTAGCCTGACATGGGACGGTGTCCTTATATAATTTTGTGTACCAATTCCTTGACTACTAAGGATCTAAATTTATAAATTTGGTGACCTAAGAAAGGCCTCTAGGGCCACTCCTAAAGCCTATTTTCATTTTTTTCTCCTGAAGATGATAGTGAAGAAACTTGAATTTTTTTGTACATTCTAATGAGAATTCTAAACTATATATTATATATCTTGTTTGTCCCTGACTTAAGTCACACAGGTCATGGCCTTATAAATATCTTCTTCTTTAATAATCTTAATAAAGCTAAGAAAGATGGAATATTTATATGCTCCATAAGCGATTGGTATAATAATACTATAGCCTGGTGATAGTAGATTTTAAAGACTGATGGCTCCAGGGTCATGACTCTATTCTTTTAAAACTGAGAAAAATATTACAGAACTGATGTGCCTCTGAGCCTGTGAACCTTGTAAAAAGGTTGAGTGTGTATCACTGTTAAGGTTTGTGTTATTTTATCACGCTCAACTCAAATTAATTTCAGTGAGCTTAATTAATTTCTTTGAAGTGTAA
The DNA here is from genome assembly GCA_921293015.1 of Phorcus lineatus. NCBI lineage: Eukaryota > Metazoa > Mollusca > Gastropoda > Trochida > Trochidae > Phorcus > Phorcus lineatus. The sequence continues at coordinate 36,926,106 of OV121086.1, read as the reverse complement.
AAAAGGTAGAGCCTTCATTTGATTACAATTCTAACCATTACAGACATGTTTATGAAACTAAAGAGTTTATTGCTTGCAAGGCAAACAAATTCAGGACATTTTGGGGGAAATGCCCTCATACGCAAATATTCTAAAAAATATAACTAAATCAGATTTATTGCATTTGAAACAGCAATTAAAGATACAAGTACTATGCCAGTCTGGAGATCTGTCACTTCAGACATGCTTTTTTTGACCTTATACATAATAAAATATACTGATTACTTTAAGAATGAAATTTATTATGTTATTTATTGGACACACTGTTAATGTTTGTTCCTTTATTGGGGAGAGACTGGCCTTATTTTAGTAACTTAAATCAAATCACCTTTTCATGAGGCATAAAAATCTACCTTTCAACTGAAGTTATAAGAAAAGTTATTTTTTCAACATGATTATACATAACTGTTAATAAGTTTTAATGCAGCATATTGTAACTTAATATGTTTTTGTTGTTTTAATCTTTTAACTATGAAAATCAAAATTGCTTCCAATAAAGAAAACTAAGGTAACCTTCCAAGCAAGGCATTGCATTTATGCCCCTAACCACCGGGTGGTTGAACAGTATGAGTTACAAAATACAAGTCATTATATCAATGATTGCTATCCACATCTTTTATGATTTACGTGATCTCACTCCTGAGCCAAGCCAATATTGATAAAAATATATAATTCTGTCTGACCTCTGAAAATAAATATCCCCTTTTTTGTCGAACACAGTTTTGATAATTTTAATCATATCACTATTGTTTGAAGAAATAAAATTAAATCACCTATCTAATTGTAACAGAGGTACTCTATAGTCTATATGGTATAATGGTTAACCATTTTATTAAATAATGTATCTGAACTGCACATCAAATATTCAACATGGAAGTAGTTTATCAAGAATTAGGAGTTGCTTTCAAATTTGCCTTTGAGATTCAAACCTCTTTACAAATTCTTTTAATTTTTGAATATTTTCTTTTCCAATTATAAGACATAACTGAGTTTTAAAAATATATGCTTTAATTAAGAAGGGTAGCGAAATCTATCAAGTTAATGTTGGTAACAGGTTGATATTATATATGCCATCACTTTTTGGAGAAAAAGATCAAAACAATATTTTTAGGTAAACCGAGTAAAAGTTGTTTATATATTCTTTAATAAAACATGAAAAATCATACTAATAAGTATATTGTTCTACATAAATTACCCAAAAATTTTTTTGTCAATTAAAGTTTATGTTGCGATTTTCTAACGATTCGTTTGAAATTTTGACATTTGCCAGTCAAATAATTTCATATTTCTGGAACGTTTAAAAAAAATTATGATTTGACCCATAGTTATAAAGAACGAGTTTATTTAATATTTTGGGCTCATTAAAACACACACGACTGCAGAAGGGAATTTAATAGAAAATACTCAATGTTAATTTCTACCAAATCCTAGAATTTTTAAATTTGCTGCGGCTACGAGGTCATATGAATGTCAAGGCCACTGTTATGGCAGACAAGACAACAGCAAAGCAGATGATTTTTGATAAAATGTATGCTAGCACTCGTAGAAACAATAATTAGGTGCTGTTCTCATATTGTGAAGATGTAGTTCGATGTCGCCGATCGAATCGAGCTCTCCATTGGTGTTGTCAACATTGCTGGAATCAATAAACGATGTTAAACGGTGAGTTTTTGCTGTTTTCCGTGAGTGGGGATTTTGGCCTGAAAATCTGGCGGTAGCGATTTTCTGGACGTCGTTGCATGTAACTTTTGAAATAATTACCCGATTTTGACAATCCATAGCTCGTTTTGTAGGGAAATCATTTAGCTTTCGAATCGTAGTGAACAATTTGTCCAGAAAAAATATTTTGAATGCGAAAACTGACTTTGTTCGAGCATGGGGTGGTTTGGTCGTTACATCCCTTTCCTTTTATATAGTAGTAGGGTAGGGTCTATGGGTATATATGTCTTTCTAAAGCTATTTCTAAGCGATACACGCCCCTGTGGTCTTGAGAGCTGATCCTGATTAACTCAATTGGTTGACAGGTCCAATTAAACACTTTCAAATTCATGGGAACTAGATTTGACCTTTGACATAAACATTATATACATATCATACCATATCTATGGAAATATAGCTACTCACCTGTGTTGCTGAGAATACCAACGTGTTTATAAATATCAGCTGACAGGAGAAGAAAGAACGGCAGCGGTAGTGCATGCTGGAATGGAATTAATACAATTTTGTTTAACAGTGTGGAAGTTACCTTTTTCTAAGTACAACAGAGTTTCTGTAGGGTTTTAATGAAAAATTTGTCTACCGGTACCTTTTTGTAACTAGACATACTTGACATTCAATAGATCTTAATCTTCTTTTCAGTATCGGAAATGTCTGTGTGACTGTCAGGCCATTTCAAGTTAATTACTAAAAGTGGCTAGGAAGCTCTCCTTGCTTGTGTAATAATTGATAATCTAAGTGTCAATACATTGCCAAGGCCTAAGAATGAATGAATAGAAGGAATGGCTGATTATTCCAGGGATTGGGAAAGAGACCTTTGACTTTGGATAATTTTTATGGCTTTTAGTTATTTTCAGATTTTTTAATGGGCCATTTCTCTTTGAAGCAATATTAAAATCTGTAATTTCAATGGGCAATTAATTCATCCATTGTGCAAAATGGCCCTTTCTCTATTCCTGTTATTAAAACCACAAGACATTCTCTAAGGCACACTGGTTCCTCCACTGTTAAACTGACAGGCAAGCAGCTTTAATAATTTCCTTATACCGTAACTGCTATAGTATAATAGTAGTTTATAGCAGGGAAAAGACCCTTAACTAATCATCCGTTGAAGATACCACCATTTAATAAATCTACAATGTTATTCCACATTATCTCATAACATCGCATGCTGATTGATTTCATATGACGTCACAATCTTTAAGTAAGACGTCACAATGTTAGTGGCTCGGCAACAATAGTAATCTCAGCAGTTTTCATGTTTTTTATTTGATATTATTCTGCGAGTAATGAATAAATTACTTCACTCAGTTCTGCTTAATTACATTTTTATGAACTCCTGAATGGCTTTCGCTTGTTAAATACCAAACCATTCAATGGTTTCATAAAAATGATACTAACGGGACATCGTTTAGTATTCTCTATATATATACAACAGTGGATAAGCATTGTGATCAAACGAAAAAGCAGCCTTTTATGGATGATCAATTTCTTGTTATTTTGGTATTGATTACTATAATAACTTCAAACAAATGTGATGGTAATATGGGCATTGACAATTATGCTTGTACACATTCAGTCGCAACTCTACGTAAAGGTTGGTCAAGTAAAAAATCATGGATAAGTAATGCCTCTTTTACAGTACAGTAACTACTTCTGTAACAAATTTCATGTTGGTTAAGCAGTTATTTTTCATTGTCTCTAGCTTTTTTAACTTATCAAGTTACACTCTTTTATATTTCATATTTTGCCAACATCTTCTGAAATCCCACCCCAAATAATTTCTGTGGATCTAGGGATGCTTAATACTTTCATAGGGTAGGTAAGAAATACTTACATTATAGAAGAGGGCCTCCGAGGCATGTTTTCCATACTTGGCATATGTCTGTTCTTGAAATATTCCCATATATGCAGACATGAAGAGAGCAAATGACAACATGCAAACCCCTGAAATGGAAGAAATCATTTAAGGCGTAGCAGGCTAAAGGAAGGATATATTTAGACAGGTAGTCTTTGACATATTGATGTCAATGTCATTTGACCCTTGACATACATTAGACAAAAGTGTGTGACGAAGTTCTGTAAACTCATCGCAGCAGTGGGATATGAATGTCAGAGAAGAATTCCCTTCGGTCTTGGCAGTGTTTGTAGGCTTGGTGATTCAAATAAACGTTACTTAATAACACTGTTTCTGTTATCTGTTTCTGTCTGACTGCATCAAGATACTTAAGATTGAGCGTGGCATTACAATACAACCTATTCAAAATGGTGTCATTATTACAATGTATATATACATGTATTCATATTTTATGATTAGGATAAAATACATATATTGTTGAATATCAATATGTAACATAACACTTGTGACCTGACTATAACAATTCAAAGCAAAACTATAGTTTTTATTTCTAAAAAACATGAAGGTTAAGCTACCCTTTTTTGGATAAAAATCAACAGAATTAAAAAAAACAAGGTGGAGAATGAAAACTTACCAACAATCCACATGAGATAGTCATACCCTGAGTCTCCAGTATGATTTGGGTGAGATTCCTGACCATGAAATAATAACGAAATGCTTTTTAAAAACAAGATTGACTAAAAGTTTCTTCGACATGTAGAATAATAGCCTAGATTTCTACAAATGATACTGCCATAAAACAGTAATTGCACAGATATAACAATGGTGGATACGGGGTTTCAATCCTCCCCATCTTGGTACATATAAATAAATCAACTTGTAAATGTTACTGCAGTCTAAGATCTGTCAAATACAATTTGGAACAGGATAATCCAAATTTCATCAAACTCGATGCAAATCAAAACAATTTGGATTGCCAGCTGTTGATAAATTAATCAGAGACATGTTTTTTCTTGCTACTATAAAATCAATGGGACAATGTTGTTTGTATCTGTAATGCATGTTTCTGACAAACAAGAGAAGGGAAATTTATCAAAGTTATATTAGATATTTTAGCTATTACATTTTGTATGAACATGCTTGTCCAAGCAAGGAAAGGACTCAAATGAAATTTTTGTAATTGAAAATGGAATATTCTGAACTGTCTCTACTGTGTTCAATGCTTCAGAAATCTCCATATCATCATGATCAAAATCCTCCTTGACGTTAGACAAATTGCTATCTTTCTTGACTAAAGACACTAGAATTAAAAGGAACTTGATTATATTAATGGTTAAGTACATACGTTTTGATTGGCTGTTGATATGGTACACATCGCTATACCAATTGAGATCAGAGCCACAGAGGCATACTTTGTCCATTTATATCTGAAACAAGCCATATACCAATATATCCAATAAACATGTGTGAAATAAATGATTCCTTAAGCAGATTTTTCCCAAACAGATGAAATACAAGAACATTAATATAAATATGAAATATGAAATATATAATTCTTGTTCTAAAATGATTATCATTATAATTGTGATGGTGTAATCCATCATATTGTTATTTTCCGTTATACTTGTCATAGCAAAAGCTTAAAATCAAGCATATTGTTAGATGAAAATTGCTTTGTATGCAAAATAAAAAATTGTTTTTATCATAAATGAGAAAAAATTTTTACTTCAACAAAGTCTTTAGAATGTACTTTGTGAGAGTTACCTTTTCTTTAAAATGATTACTCCCAGTATCAGATTGGCAACCAAAGAACCCTGCAAACACCAACATTATTTAACATATTATTAAACAAAATTTTCTAGTAATAAGGTTATATCTACATTCATCATTACCTTTTCAATTTAATTTGAAGTACATGCTTGAAATAATTTAGAAACATAATTTTCATGTGGGTTCTATTTAAAGAAATATGGAAACAAGCATTACATCTGCAAAGGGAGGTAAAAAGAGATTTTTGCCACAGTCGTCTCCCTTTGACCCTTATCAAGAAATACTGATCAACAATTCAAAACATCATATTCACATTAGATATTAAAGACTTTAGAATAAACCACATGAGAAAACAATAATTTCAATATTATACTTAAACAATATTTTGATATCACTTATCTTATTATAAATAAAGCATGGTTTTCTTTCCATTTAAATCATTACCGCCTGATGTGTTGGGACAAATATAATGCTACTCACCGCTCTGAATATCATGTGGAGCGGCATTGATATATTGAAGTTGAAGGCTTGATTGTTTATGACTTGCACAACGAAAAACAATGCAACCATAACAGTATAGTACCTAGGAAGAAGGAGAAAACAGCATGCACTAACCACAAAAACAGGAACAAAAAGTCAACTTAAAACGTGGTTAACATATGTTAACTGGGAAGGATATCACAGGTATACTCAGAAATATCTGGTGAAATATCTATATTTTAGCACCTCACAAATTTTGAAGTATATTATTATTATTCAAGGTTTATTATGAATAAAACCATGATAAACGTATCTTTACATGGTAGGAAAAACAGGCATACTCGAAAATATCTGAAAAAATATCCATAATTGTACACATACAAAATTTCAAAGTTTACTACTTAATATTCTTGCTATATGGTTGAGAAATCCACTGATAAATCCCCTATAAAATTGAATTTTTAATAGCAATAATCGTCTTCATGGTGATAATTAAAGTAGAATAATGAAGACATTACACATCATTCCAGTTAATCTAATAAACTTTATCATCCAAAACTGTGTTCAACAGGAGATATGGCTTGTGGAAGATCAGATATCGTTTTGACAGTAGATTTTGAACAATGCCCTTTTACAGTCAAGTTCAAGACATCACAATTGTTTTTCATCATCAAGTAATGACATCACAATGGTCAATGCTATGACATTACCACACTGAGAGTCTTAGGGTAGTGCAGTTTTCAGAAATATACATTTTTCACGGAATCGAAATGAAAATAATTTTGGATGATAGTCTCACCCTCGCGTCTTCTAATATCAAATATATCAACACTTGTTGATAAAAGTAAGCCTGGGATATTTGTAAATTTTATAAACTCGTGTTGATATATTTGATATCAGAAGACACTTGGGTGAGATTTTCTATATGTTCTAACCCTATTTTGTTTTGGTTGCCCCTCCTCTTCAGTTTTTTAATTAATCTACTGAAACAAGTCTCTGTCTAATGAAAATCAAATCATTGACTTGCTCCCAACTTTTATTTAAGGTTGTCACTTGTCACTCATCTATGATCTGACGCCACAGAATCCAATAGAGACCTGTTACAATACTACCTATTTCTGAAAATTTCTTAAAGTAAATTGGAAGTTAAAATACTGCTTTTCTGAGTAACGCACGCTGAAAAGAGTAAACCATAATAAAACTTGCCAAAGTTTTCTGAAAGTTTGTTATATCACAGTACCATTGGAGCCTTTAATAGCTTATCTGCATGAGCAAAAACATTGATTTTTCATGACAAACCTGACACACAAATCTTTGTGCAATTTCGCACAAATACGTGATGGCTTTGAGAATATAAATCAATACAGAAAGAAAACGACAATAACTAACAAGTGACAGGGAATGACAGATTATCTTTCCTGAGTTATATTAATTTTGTAATTCTCGAGCCTTGGATGAGAGAATTACACAATTAATATATCGAGGGAAAGATAATCTGTCACTTCCCGTTTCGAGTTGGTTATTGTTTATATTGCCCAAATAATTTTTATAAGACTAAAACTCGAATATAATAGAAATTAAGGTTTCCTTATAAAAGAATTAGGGTGGCAAATCTCATATTTATACGTGTATGCTGTGGTTTTACTAGACACTTACCTCCGCACAGCTAAATTGTCATTTGTGAAAAAAGTTTCAAAATAAAAGCTAAATGTAATTGTTGTTGAAAGTTTATTCCTTCTTTTCAAAACTGCCATTCAAAATTGTTACATTTAAAGTTCGATATTGATTTGAAGAGATCAGCGGCTCTAAAGTAAAACTAGAAGACGGTCAAAAATGAAATTCTTGTGACGTAACTGACGGCACTGTGACATCATACCCACTCCTGTCTGACGTCATTACAATTGAACGCAACCAGGTGCTTTCTTCGCCACTGTAAGCTTAACGTGATGAGGTAGTAACTTTTTAACCGCTAATTTCTTTACTCTTGTGCAATTTGGCAGACTTATTTCACATGTTAATACAGCGGCACATCTAAGAAGTGACGAATGACAACTAAATTGAATGAATAAACATTGTTAAAAAGCAGAGTATGGGTAAACAAATTACCAGTTTGGAAATGTATGAAAGATGAATGAAATAGTCCTGGCACAAGGTTCATTTTCATTGGTTCATAACAACCAAGAAAATGTGTAACTCCTGTATGCTTACAAGAAAAATACTACCCTGTGTCCATCTTCCCGTATGGGTTATATATGTCGAGGGTAACAACGCAATATAAGACTAGGGAATGATTCAACGAATGATTTTAATGAGATTGAAATATGTCTTCACCATTGCATCCTTTAGTTGATCTAAGATGTTCACCCAGAATACAGACACTTTGAAAGGTTTGCTTCAACTCCACATTTATCACGAATTGGGATACTTTTCTTATCACCCTTTTTACAGCTATAGGTTCTTTATAGAAAGTAAGAAAGACCACATCCCCTGCTATCGCTGATCAGATGTATACATCTAGATCTGAAGAATGACAGTCTATACCTACTGCTAGTGTTGAAAAAAATCGCATTAGAAAAAATGACAAATCTATAAATGCATTGTTATGCAGCAAGAATACTTTGCCCAAATATATCCTAATAGTGTTCAATAGGGCATTAGTGCCTATGAATACTTGTTCTTAATGTCTGAAAGGGAATCCATGTCAGTCTTGTAATTACAGTACTCGTAATTTCTCGACATCAAAATACACCTGAAATGTCCTCCATGTGTTTGGTGATCAGGGGCATTCTTCGTATGGAACATGCAACTCTAATGAAAGAATATGAATTTTCAAGCTAAGGGTTCCAACCAATAGGGGAGTAGTCTTCAAGTAGGAGTTCAAATACTTATAAATCACAAAACATCCATGCATATTTTATGTCACAATGAAACTTGAAAATAACTTATTTATTTCAATGCATACCAAAATTAACAAACTTCTCAATGCTATTTATATGTACAATAGTCCAAAACTTTCTCTTTAAATCTACCTAAATCTGCTCCTTACAAAACAAATTCAATATTTTGGCAACTCTCAATTTCATTTCTCACAGACATGAGACTGTTAAAAAACTACATTTTTCATATGAAAAGCTGCAACTGAAGACTTGAAAAGTATTATATTGAGCACTGCTTTTGATCAAAGTGAAAATACAAATTGAATTCAAAAAGGTGTAACACAAACACTTGGACCAATACAAAATATGATAACGTCATTATAGTAGATTACATTTGATTGAACAAATTAACTTAAAATCTCACACACTTGAAAGAGAATATTGGGGTCATACGGTGTATGAACTATCATGTACAATTATTCCGACTTTCTTAAAAGCAGTAGTGCATGCTGGATACTATCAGTTCAAAGGTTACCCAGAAGTATTCAGTGGATAGTGGACAAACCATATTCCAGGTCCGAAAAAAAATCAACACTAAATGCAGCCCAATATAACCTGTCTGTAAAAATCTACAAATCTCATGTGTTTCGTTGTATTTGGATGTCTGATAGGTTTTGAAAAAAATGGTATTAAATAACATATTAGCAATTTCACTCCATTAGTGCACCAAAAATACAAATACACAAAAAAGTAAAAAATCAAAACATGAAAGGTTAGTAGCATTAGAGAAAATAAAACCACACATACTGGAAGCAATGTTTGACTGTTAACTGCCGTTACCAACGTTTAACTACAGGTTTGCACACCAAATTAGGCAACAGAAAAAGGGTAACATCCATGCTTTTAGAAATTTAGAGAGCACTTTACAAGAATTTTCCAACTGACATTAAGTATTCTTTTAAAGGTCTGATGAAAATAACACTGATAGATCTTTGTCTCAAATCATTCTTTGCTCAAGCTAAATTTTTTTTGTATTGACAATTTGCACAAAAAGTCAAAACTTTAAATAAGCTCTTTGACAGGTCACCATACCATGCCCTACATTTTCTAATGTCAGCTACTGATCAAGACTGGTGTAATCAATGCCTTGAGGAGAGATATTGCATAAAAACAATTTGAAATTTTGCTGCGCGTATTCAATCCCCTATCATAAGCTGTCCAAAAATTTTGAAGACATTTTGAGTAATAAATAATAAGATATTGCTTTAAAAATAATATTAAAAGTTTTCGTTCATTTTATTGTAGTGAGTGACTATGAAAACAAAATGTCAGGGTCATAAAAAATCGCCAATTATCTGACTACCTCAGTGAAAACAACGACTTGTCCCAAATGTGAATAACTCTGTGCAGTGCTTCATGAGATATTGTGTTGAACAAGTGTTTCAAAGTGATCAAAGTGTCATGGTGAACAAAATGTTAAATCCAATGGTGCTTATTACTGAACATTTAGGGAAGCTGGAACTTCAAACCCTACACTATGTAATTAAACATTCATCATGGAAATAATAGATTTCTTATACCGCGTAAATATCCATGACCAAGCATGCTCAAAGCGCCATGAGTATTATTACCCTGGAGGGATAGTATAGATGAACAAGCGCTCTGCGCGACCGTATAGATCCGTACTTCCCCCTTGTTCAGGTACCCATTTGTACAGCTGGGTGAACTGAGTGTAGAGTGGATGAAGTGTCTTGCCCAGGTACACAACACAGGATGAGACCCAAGTCACAAATTTTTGGTGTCTCCACCGGGATTCGAACCCTGGCGTGAGAGGCAAGCATGATAACCACTACACCACTAAGCAAATTGACAACTTAACTTCTTGGAAACAAATAAAATTTAATTCAGGGGCACTGTACTGATTCTTTAGCCTTCATCAGCTCAAGTAACTGGCCGATTCACAAATGTCTTGGTGGTTGGTACTCTAATCATGAATGTTTGCCCAACTCAGCAAGTCTTAAATCAGATGGATAAAGAAAACTGGCATGAGTTATGTCTTGCAGAGGAACTAAATCATAATGGTCAACTTATAAATTTTTGGTCTATATGTCAAAATCTTAAGCAGCCCTGAACTGTAATTCATATAAGGTGCAACACCGCCACATTGGTAACTTGCAATAGAAGAAGTAAAAATGTCTTAAAGTTGTTTTTTTTATGCTTCAAAAACAAAATTGGGAAATTTGCTTGACCATTCTGGCACCCTGCCGATGTAACTGACATAAGAAAAGTGTATATATATATATATATATATACCCCTATCTAAAACATTTTAAATAATCAGGCAAATTCACTTATCTAGGTGGATACAATGTTGAGTAATGAAAGTGAATCAATTGACAATCATGCAGTGTTAGTCTAAAAATTCAAAAAGTCTAAATCTTGAATCCAATTACATGTACTCTACATTGAAATGCAATTGAGAAATTTTTGTTAAAGTGCTACCTGATTTCTGCAATAACTTACTGATTTTAATACAACAACAATGGGGATTGGAACTTCAAAGAGCAGCATGATGTTGTGAAAAGCTACGGTCACCAAATACATGTAGGTCATTAGTAGGTACTCTCTGTAGTGAAAATTTGAAAAGAATCTCTAAATAATGTTTTCAAAAATGGGTGGCGGTCATATAGCCCAATTTCATTGGTAGTATGGAAATTAAACAACAATAATCTACATGAAAGTCTTAATTTAATGAGTTAGGACTTAGATACAACATTATAATCATCATGCAATAACATTTTATATACAAACTATGCTTTAAATCTACCAGGACATTTCTATCATTATGTGTTGTTTTCAATTTATCTTATTCTCATTAATACACAATGTGAACCATCTATCTTTCCATCTATATATCTATCTATCTTGCCTGGTGGATATTTTAAATACTTGAAAACATGTATATTGTAACCATTCTTTGATGAGATATAAAATTTCATTTTATCTGACAAAACCATACACACATTAATACCATCTTTCAATTTAAAATAAAGAACAAAAAGGATGTCAAGCCTAAAACACATTCAATTAAAGCTAATCTTCATAGAGAAAAATCACAAATTCAAACAAAACCCATTAATATCTTTTAGGTGATTTTTAAAAATTTCAAACATCCCACCCTGCAGATTAATAACCATAACCCATAACATAATAGCTTTAATGATCGCCTCTAATGAAGTTAGGTTCCTAATTTACTTCTGGGAACACATGTTCATTAAATAGGAAGAGAGAAAACATAAAATCTATACTTTTTTTTACCTCAAAGGTATTTTTGGTGCCACGGCTCCAAATTTTGTAGTGAAAATAAATCCCTCCAAGGTGATGAAGAGGAACTGGCTGAAGGTGAGGATGTTTGCACTGCTTGGTAACTCACTGCAAGGACAAAAAGTATGCAAATTAAGTGATAACTGATAAATACCCTCAGATGAAACAAATTGATCTTCTGGCAAAGACAATTTAATGAAAATCAGGAGGGGCAGAAGATTATTCTCAGCAATATCATGGCCGTATTTTCCTCACATTCATCGGGACTTAGATAACCTTGATCTACACCTTATGGCCTTCAAAAGATTGCCCATATAAGGACTGATCCACCATCACCTGCCACTGTTGTCATTTTGTTTGTAGGGTAGAGCGCTGTATTTGGAAGATGTCGGACATTAAAGCAACCGCCAACAACATACAGGTTCTACTTTGATTCATCCCTTAAAACGTTCACCCATCATTTCCTGCAACCACTGGAGGAGATCATTGGTAAAACAGAACGGTTGGTGACATGCCATACAGATCAACTGTCTGTGAGTTTGGTGCCTACATCTAACAGCAGAGACAATAACTTCACTTGTTCTAACGGTTTTTAAGCATCCTGCTTATGATACTATGATCAACATTCACATGTCTTCTAATCTATCCTTAGGACATAACACTGTCTCTCATACACACAATCTGACCATTTTCATGTATAGCAAATGTGTGTAACACTATTCTTGAAACAGTTGTTTTAAAAATATGTACATATGTATTTCTTTGCATACACAGGAAAAGTGTGCTATGCATATATATTTGTCATATTGACTGATATATAGCCAAACACACATGACATGTAAAACTGCTTATCAGAGGATGCATTTATTGGAATATGTCCATTTTGATCATATATCCAATCAAGTGCTGATACATTAAAATTGTAACATCACTACATGAAGGTGACAATGATATTACTGATGTGGAAAAATCAATTAAGAATTAATAGAATTGTTCCTGAAACTAACCGTTGTCTTTCACCTGATATATAATTGAAAACAATGAGGTAAAAATGTACAAAACTTCTAATGGAGAAGTTTTGGTATACTTCCAATGAATAAAAGCATTATTCCGAGTTTTTCTCCCACTGGTTCCATATTTTCATCTTCAGAGAGAAGATATATGAAATTGCTCTTTCTGTCATGCTAAAGTAAACTATTTTGACTTCAAATTCTGGACAGGGAAATATAGATCTATCACATCATAAATAAAATTCAGTATTACTAAGGCTCATATGATAACTCATCACACATGCATGAAACCATTATTTGGCTTTTAAAAAAATATTTTGGAATCAATAAGGCATGAACATTCATTTCTTGCATTAAGGTTCATAAATTTGCGAATTGTGTCATAAAGTAAAGTGACTCAAGTAGTTAATTTCGTAGAAATAGAGGCAAGCGAATGACTTTTTAACGTTTTATAAGGAAATCTGGTAAGTCAGTGACCTGGTCACTTTGGATTGATAACCACTAACAGTGCATTTACAATACGTCATAAACATAACTCTACCTGACAAGAAGTTCAAGAAAGACAACATTGCTGCAGCAGCCAACAAACACCATCGCGACGGCTAATATCTCACGCATTTTGGTTGTTTTTAGGTTGCCTAACTATTTTCTAGACGAATTGAAATTGAAAATTATATATATTTTTTCCAGTGTTTCGTCTACTGAGATATTATCTCATAAAATAAACATGTTGAATTGATTTTAAGTTTTGATAACTAATATTTTCGCCCAAAAACTTTATGTTTTTCTCTAAATAAAGTTTCCACGGCATTCCACGAAGCACTTCAAACACTTCCGGTTTATGAGATGTCTCTTACAACACTACAAATAATATGTTATAGTAGTATTTCATGAACGTTTCTTGCAAGTAACAATAAACAATCAACATTATTTACAGTGATTATTTACAATAACCTGTCGATCATATCCATCATAAATGAAGCCGAATTAGTTGTTCATGTTGTAAGCGTCTGTACTGTAATATGGCTGTCCAGCTGACAAGAAAAAGTTGAGGTAGGTGCAACAAAGCAATCGCCTTATGGTCGTTTCTGGGTATGATCGGGTAAATTAAACGTGTTTAGCGAATAGCTTATATCCTGTGCTACATTTAGGGTTATTTTTGTGCGCAATTATGAATTTGCATGAATACTTGTTGCTCCGATTTATTTTCGTTTTGTTCTGCTTCAAACTTGTCATATATCTGGACAAGTTTCAATACTAATGTACCGGTACATCGTATTAGCATATTGTCAGTGGTGTCATAGTTTTTAAATAAATCCATTGCTAGTGTTTGCTGTATTTTTGTGTAATTATTATCTCAAATCTTGTCATGTTTAAACATTACATAGTCTAAAATTTATTATTATCATTTATGAATACCTCTTTATAAAGATATTTAGTATACTGTTTGTCAAATGCCTTGCTTCAAATTATCATTTGGAAAATTTATGTCATTTTAGTATGGTATTTGACGTGTGAAGTGCTCTGGGCACTGCAACAATTTTAAAGAGGGGGCACTTATAAACTTTCCGCTTAAGTTGAATATGGTAATCATTTATAAAGATAGAAAAGTCTCAAGAAGGTTTTCTTATAATTGCATATAGTGAAAACTGTTTACGAAATGGCACTATTGAACAACTATTAAATATCACTAAAATATTGAATGCATTTGTAAAAAAAATCACCAATTGATGAAAAATTAGATTTCTTATTGTCAGACATTCTCTCCCAACAGAGGTAGCTCCGTCATAAATTTCTATACTACCTCTGTCCTAATACGAAGGTTTCTTGTGCTTTAGGCATATGCCCCTACCGGCGCGATATTGCAACTTAAACTACCTGGCAATATTTCAACCAATGAAAACACCGAATGCATGAATAACATATTTGTTGACACTCAGGCCTGTGTAATGATGCAGTTACAAAAATGAGGCGTTTTTGTTCTATAATGAAGACTCAAAGTGCCAGGTGCATATTCGGAAAAAAATTTGCTTTTGGAAAGCTTACGGAAATAATTTAGACGATTTAAATGATACATTTTGAAACGGCGTCGCTGATTGCACAACTAACTTTGATTGCATCCAATCAGATTTCTACATTTCGTGCACAAGAAACCATTGTATTAGGACAGAGGTAGTATAGAAATTTATGACGGAGCTACCTCTGTTGGGAGAGAATGATTGTCAGATAATGTTGAGGATTGTACTTTTATTGTTTCATCAGTGTGGATGTTAAATTGTATTACAGCATTACATTTGATTATAGATGGTTGAATAAAGATTTTTCACACCCACATCCTCAGTGTCAGGCAACCATCATCAGGCGTCATCTACCACCTTGACCAACAAGGGTTAAAAGACCAAGGTACAAGAATTTGACCCAAAATAATGCTAACTTTTTTCACAGTCTCAATGACACATATTTCTAATGAAGATCAAACAAATTGTATTCCCTAGTTGAGTAGGTAGATAATGATGGTTCTGGACCAACGTATTTTTAATGTATGAAAATACATTAAAATCCTACTTTTTTAGACACACCTACTTCATACAGACCCCATATGGTCCCTTAAAATATATCAAATTAGCCGATATATTTCTAAAAAAGGTGAACCGACACTTTATTACTTACAAGATGGACCGGGGAGAGGCTTTGTCAAAGAAGAATTATTAATCGTACCATGGGATACTGTCCATAATCCCCAGTGAGAGATGAGATGTACGTTAAAATATACGTGTGTCTAAAAATGAGGATTTTAATGTAATTCATACATTAAAAATTTCCCGTGGTCCAGACCCCCATGATTTTTTAATGTATGAAGTACATTAAAAAATACGTGTGTCTAAAAAGTAGGTTTTTAATGTATTTTCATACATTAAAAATACGTTGGTCCAGAACCATCATTATCTACCTACTAGTTGAATTGGTAGTACTTAACTGCTTTGAATGTTACATGAGTAAAATGTGATGCTCCAAATTTATATTATTGACACCTATCTACCATTTTCATGAGTATCTCCTCTTTGAAGACTAAAATGCTTAGCCTCCCTTAGTTATAGCCTTCAGCAAAAGCCTATGGTACTTAAACATAGCGGCAAGTCACTCTAGTGCACCATCATTCGTTTGTGTACATAACACTTTAATCTTCTGGATTATCTTAATTTTTTATCCGAATGCATCTTTTTTTAGAGCAGTGGAGTGTTTAGGAAAAGGTTTTGCCTGCATTAAACTCGGTCCGAGCAAACCTACCAACATGTTTGTATTTCAAAGCTTTTATTCCTCAAGGGGGGCAGAATAGAACTGTTAGGATTCAGAACAAGATGTCCGGGTACATATCCTGCCAGGGGCTCGGCAACATTGTCTGCAGTAGAGAACTGTTCTACATGCAATAAAGTTTGAATGCAATGCCACATTTAATCTCATTGCAGTACCCATGGTTCGCTAGTTCTATCAGATGCTCGCTGTTTCACTGCAATGCATAGCCACAAGATAATTGTTGGGTGCTATTTCCTAACTATTGGCATGTTGATATACTCCAGTCCTTATAGAATTAAGAACCGTATCTGATAAAGGATATTTGTCGTTTTCAGTGTGATATCACTTACCTTTTTCAAATTGAGGATAAAGCCAATATTTTCACAAGTAACACATCCACAAGTGAAAATGTAGGCTTTACCCTTCATAAGTCGATAGATATTGTAAGTGATATAGCATAAAAAGATTATTTTATTTGTATGCTTCAGTGACCAGCATTGTGGTGATTTACATTCAAAACTGCTTCACTTGAGGGGTTTCTCATGCGACATCATATACTATTGTTGTGTCATCACATAGCAACGGGGATGATGTTATATTGATTGTAGAAGTGATGTCATAATATAGTACATGTGACGTCATTCTCGATGTGATATTTTCACTGTGATGTGAAAGTGATGTCAAACTGCAGTGAGGATAACATATTGTCAAATAGACAAAACTCTGTCCCTTACTGCATAGCACATGTATTTAATGAATATCTATCCTCAGCGTTTGAATAAACCATTTAAAATCTGCACCAGTGAAGGTAAAAATTGTCTTGAGGAGTCTATACCCCTTACTAGACTGCACAAGGTGCGGTTTAAAGAACTCTTCATCCTCATCCTACTTCCTTAAAACTTAGTCATCTTCAGAATGATAAAATAATGATCATGAAACTTTTTAGAAATGCGATAAGTGACAGAGATTTACTTCCACATTTGACAAAAACAGATTTGACCCGTATGCAGGCTTTAATCATATGCATTTTCGTTATGGCCATGAACCAACTAAAATGCTGTCCCATATTTTTCACACCCCATTGTTTTAACCATCATTGAAAAGGATTATGAATCATAATTTCATTGTTTTTACACTCGATTTCAACACAGGGAAAATACGTTGTCGTAAAGTCGAGTCTTGCTTCCTTGTGTCAGATCAGGACTCAGATGACACATGTGTTGTAAATAGTCAAATGTCGGGATGGGGGCAAGCAAAAATCCTCTATTATTTTGTAAAACAAAAAGAACATGAACTTGATCAAGTGAGTGATAGCACAAAACATGTTTATGTGACAGAAAATGAAATTGGCCCTAGTACAATTAGCAAGAAAACTTCAGAAAAAGTCGATGTTGAAAAAAATTAAAAGAAACAAAAAAATCTAAGCAATAGTATGAAAAGTTATATCAAATAGATGCTTTGAGCAAAATAGATAATCTTAATTACTATGGGAAAATTGTACATCAAGAATATTGATTCCAAATTTTTCCAATAGACCTAATGAGATATTTTTGTTAGTTGATATGTTTATAAAGAAATGTGTTCAAGTTGATAATGTAAGGCTCACAAATGAACAAGCATATAATTCATCATCATGCATGATTATCACACAGAATAGCTATTTGGACATTGTGAAAACAGTCATTATCACATATGAAACAGATCATTATATTGATGTTTGCTCTGCAGAATATAGGACATTTGTGCCCATTCTTATGAGCCTTGGATTGTTGCTTGTTCTTCTTGGTAAAATACTTTTTGTTGCAATTTGTTTAAGGTGTTTTTGTATTTTGACTGGACTATTGGTCAAACAGGAATTTGAGAGAGTTTTCTTTTTACATACGTGTTGTTGAATAATAATAAAAACACAATGCAGTTAAATATGTTATTGAGGGTAAGATTTTGTTTCTTCAGATTTGACAAACGATAGCACTAAAAAGATAAACATTATAAACTGAAGCTTGTCATACTTTGATAAAGTTGACATCTAGTGATTTCCAATCACTAAATCACTCAAAGCATTCTATCAAGTATTTAGATTAGGATTTATAAACTTATAAAGTGGTAAATGTGCAAGTAATAGCTATTACTCCAAAAAGATTTTTTAAAAATTTCAAAGGAACAAATTCATTGGAATTATCAAACCTTGTTCAGCCATATATCAACCAGCAGATTGTTATCACTTTTTTTTGACAATTCATTTCTTATCACAAACATTTTATTTCTTATTCAATTCTTCCAAGTGATATGATAGCTTTCTTTTATCATTCAAAAACTGTGACTTATTTAAGTTATGGAATAGACATAAATTTAAAGACAACTATTTAGGATATCGAATCAATTATTAAGCAACCATGCAGACAACATTATTAAACAATAAATTACAATAATATTTTATTTAAAAAAATAAATGGTTGGTATCTTCTCTCACCGGCTACACATCACTTTCAGACACATTTACATGAACAGGATTAGCAATGAAAAATAGTCAAGTGTGGAGAAAAATAATCGACCTTTAAATTTTGTAGAAGTTGGATCATCAGGCCTGAAAGCCCAATGGGTGAATAGCATGGCATCTTATGTTTATCCTTCCTCAGTCTGTCCGTCCGTAAACTTTTAGCTTTTCAACTTTTCCCCTGGAACCAGTAGTTCAAATCTTGTTGACAAACTCTTTGACTGGTGAGGAAAATAAAGATTTGCTGGCTCCAAAAAATGGCCACAGAGCTACACCCTGAAAACCTGTTTGGGTCTTTTGTGAAAATTGAATGAAAAAGCCTAAAAAGCTGAAATATTGGGGATTTTAATTTTCAGGTTTGCTGCTCCTGTGACCCTTCATAAGGTCATGCCCTAAAATCCTTTTTCGGTCTTTTTTCCCCCCAGAAGAAATTACAGATTTTGTGATTTTATGCCCCCCTCCTCTGCATTTGTGAGAGTATGTTACTTTTCAAAATTTCCACACCAGAATACAGAAAGGGTAGGCAAGTTTCCAAAAAACCCTGCATCTGTTTCTTTAAAAGATCATAACCACCATTACCCCTTGAATAGTCAAATCATCTTCGAGATGTTGATTTGCTGTGCCCAGGGATTGGGAAAAACAGATTTGACAATCAGACATTTTCAGAGCTTTTAGTCATTTTCAGAATTTTGAATGGGCCATCCCCCTCAGTAGCAGTGGTAAAATTTCTAACTTGAATGGGCCATTTTCCCTTCCAATGTGCAAAATGGCCAGTGGCCCTTGCTTTTCCATATCCCTGAATGCCCATATCAAATTTTAAGATTTGGTATGAAATTCATTCATCATATGTTCTCAAAAAGTTTTTAACAACCATAATCTCTTGAAAAGTCAAATGGAAAGTCAAATGGCAGTTTCAGATGATGGTCTGCCATGCCCTTATTGACACATGGTAAGTGAAGGATGAGAGCCACTTCCTCCTTGATCCCAAGGGGCTTGTCCCTGAATCTTCAGGGTCGTATTCATGTTCTGGTAATAACTTTAGTGTAGCAGTACGTCATTAATTGATGTACATAGCCGATCTGGTGAAATGGTAGATGAAGAAATGGTACACAAGGGAGCAGTAGAATCTGACCTTTCAAAGCTTTCATAAGCTGGAGGTGGTCAAACGGTACAAGTTTGACTTTGTATCAGTTTAAATGAGAGGGATCGCCTTCTAATTGCTTATGAATGTACCTTTTATGCTTGAAATAGGTTTAAGGATCCAAACCGAATGGTTAACACTTTGAAATTAAAGAAGTTGATCATCCATTAAATCTTTGTCTCCTCATTTCTGTATACAGTTGGGTTTGGTGATGTAATATAATATACTCTTGAATTTTACCAAGAGAAAAAAGGTTTTATTTGTTATGAGTCCAACAGGAGGGAGGTGTAGCTTATTGAAACAAATTAGAAATAATTATTCAGTGTTATATCACGTTTCTAAAGAAATGGGGACTGTTAACCCCTATGTATGAAATTGAACTGATCCTTTATAAAATAGTGCTTACGTCTAAATATTTTAAACTTGACCATTCCTTGATTTTTACAGTCACTCTAACAGGGCTGAAGGGGGCGGGATAGCGCAGTGGTTAGTGCATTCGGCTTCCGATCAAAAGGTCTGTGGTTGGAATCCTGTCAGAGGCTTAGCAACTTTGTCTGCAGTAGAGAACTGTTCTACACACAGTCAGATTTGGGTGCAATGCTACACTGAATTTCAGTGCAGTACCACCCATGGTTCGCTAGTTCCAGTCGATGCTCGCAGATTTCACCGCAATGCATGACCACAATGGTGTTGTGGGCTTTGTCCCTGCAATAATACCAGCAGCCGCGATATGAGTGAAATACTCTTGAAAGCGGCGTCAAACCCTTCATTACCTCACCTCAACAGGGCTGAACTATAACCAACTCACTCATCTTTGATGGTTGGTACATATCTGATTTCATTTTGAACTTTATTGATATTGATTAAGTAAGGATGCAAGTTTTATGGGTATGTTGTTTGTGGATATATGGTCATGGCATAAGTGTTCATGAAATATTTCTTGAGATTATCATACCTGAGCAGCAGAATTTGTTTAAAAGAAAATGCTGACATCCTATGAAGATATCCCTTGACATGGGAATGAAGGTAGGGAAGGGTTGTAAGCAGTGTGTGGATGAAATCATTTCAAGCCTAAAAGGCATAGTCAGCAATTTTAATAGCATAAGAGTTTGACATTTAAATACAAAAAGTGTTTTATTTCACGTCTTCAAATGACTGAAAATTAGTAGAATTCGAAATCCATAAAGGATACTAAACAACCTTCCATTTAACACTAGTTTAATTAAAAGAGTAAATGATTAAGTATAAAACGAGCCAAAGCGAGTTTGATACCACATCATTAACGAGTTTGATAAAGATAGTATTAAATGGAAGAGAGTTTAGTATTCTGTTTATTACTAGACCTCAGTAATCAAGCATAATTGTTGAAAGTGTGTTGAAAGAAAAATTTCTGTGACTTGGCTGCCATTGTGACGGCAATGCTAACATTGTGACGTCACAACCACACACTATTGTGACGTCATACACGAAGCGGTATTACACTAGTTTAATATCGCCGTAAAAATATTACACTGCAGTATCTTACACAGGCAGGTAATAAAAATTATTATTGTATATTTGGTTATAATTCATCCCAAAAAAGCTATTACAAAAACTAGTAACTTTTGATAGATCATGCATAATCTTGATCTTTTTGTCAATTAATCCTGAGCTGATGCTAAGTCTTATGGCCACAAGCTTGAGAAAATAACTCGCTGGAGGTCAATTCGACTTATGGTTTACAGAATTCGATTCTTGAAGTACAAGAGGTACTTAATCTCCAGTCACTTCATTGATCTTTTGAGCTTCTATGCAATTTTTTTGGTTAAGCTACTGAAACCTCATAAAAAGGATTGGAGAAAACGATCATCCTTGCCTGATCAGTGATGAGATGAGAAAAGCTTTTATGTATTAGCAATTGCACTGGGCAAGTGGGCAAAGTGTGGTGCCATCTATTGAATTATCTCAAAATAGCTTCAGCAATTCAATAATTTTATATGGATCGAACATGATAACAAGATTACTATGATAAAGCTCGCACTTTATCTAAATATTCAGCATGGGCTTCATGCATATGATCTTTGTCTTGACTCCTGAAAATGTATATCATAAATTCATGTCAATTTTATTTTTCATTATTGATTTCTATTTTGATGTTAGATCTTATTATCTTAAAGAGCCACTCTGTGAGTTGTTGGGAGTCATATATGCCAAACTTAATGAATGGTGTCATTTGATCACGAAATATCGACTCTTACCAAAAAGACACATTTTAAAGCTGGTTGTTTTTTTTACAGTGACAATATGAAGGTAGAATGTCGCAATTATGATCGAAACCGGACAGTGGTGCGCGTCAAATAGTCAAATTAGGGCAGTTAGGAGTTGATAGTGTTTGTTAGGTTATGTAACTAGTATCCATGTATATTTGACGTGATATCTACACCTGTTTATAGATTTTCATGGAAAACCAGTATTTGTTATATATATGTCTTTTGGACATAAAAAGTTAAGATGTTTTGATTTTATATCACCACAATCACATATGACATTTAGGTTCATATCAAAGGTAAATAATATGTTATGAAAATCACGGAGTGGCTCTTTAAGAGTAAAGAATCCTATGGTGTGATTATAGTCATTTCTAGAGATATGATAACACATACATACGTATAACAATACACTAATTTCAGAGATTTTATATAAAAAGGAATAATACCTTTTCACAAACTTATTGATTATTTGGAAAAATAAGCAATTTTTAAAGTCATCAAGGATATGTATCTCATGTTATATACAGAGATTGTATCACGATACGTACATCATCAGCTAAGAATCACAATTCTTGATATACGATATATTGTCTCAGGTTTAGTGATTTCATAATGATGACTATGATACTTTGACAATAATGGAAAGAGAAGAGATTTTAAAGAGAGATGCATTATAAGTGAAGTGAAAGATAGAAATGTAGATAGTTCTTAAAAACTTCTTAGTTTCATTCTATGATTTAATGTGTTGTGGTCACTTCTGTGTTCTTGAGATTAATTTTGCATAATGTACATGTTTGGAATATACAAAATTTTAGTTTTAATAAAAAAATTCTAAAACATGCAGACTGTCAAGAAAAAAATAAGGTCTAAGATTATATTTTTATTTTCATTTCAAAATTCAACCCAGGATTCTCGGAATAAAGTTTGGTCATCAAATTTATTAAAAGCTTGCAGGACAGTGCTCTAATGGTCCAAGAACTGCAGAGAGATTCAATTTGGACCTATATCCGAGGTTAAACACTAAATGACATATTCTCACCCACTATTTCTGATAACTGATCATTTCCAAGGACTCCAAGCCTTACAATTCTGTGTACATCTGCCCACATTGAATGTCATTTACAGTTACTCCTGTCATGTTAATGTTTATAAAAATAAATGTTTTTTTTTAGAGTATTGATGATATCCAGTGAAGCATTCAGAGGTGTAGAAAGCATGGCGAAGTAGATTCATATTGTCATCTGATTCACTGGGTAACCATGGAAGGAATAGGGTGGTGTGGCGGACATCTTGTATGTTAGATTGACATTGATAAAAGAAAACACAGGAGGAGACGTTATGTTTTATGAAGTGTAAATATTGAGTAGAGTTGTACAAACAGTGCAGCGCAGATTTGAGAAACACCACTTATTTTCGTCCTTTTTACTAGGGAAATTTGTTCAGTGTTTGAATTTGTCACTGTATGTGTTGACAACTTCACCATGATACCTAGTCTGTTGGCCAGACCCTGAAATAAGATAGAAGCCTTAGCAAGTCTATAAAATGACTTGAGAATTTGATTTCAGGAAAATGAAGAAATTTCAGTCTCCTTTTCGTTTCATTTAATATTTAATTATACTAATACTAATACATATTGACTACATGATACCGACCTTATCCCTCTAAATTGTAATTGATTACCACAAATATTGGAAATTTTATTTTCACCTAAAAGAGGACAAATGATTCTCTTATAGGTTTATTTTATATGTGAGGAAATATACAGAACAGCTGAAGTCACCCATGACCAACTTGATGTTCATGATTTTTCGCCAAAAAAAAATATTACCATTTTCTTAAGGAATGTCATGTCACGTGTTATGTCTAATCCTGACTTTGTGTAACAACTGGCCTGGCCTAATTAAGTGCTCAAGTATTATCTCTGGATTGAGTTTGCCTTGTTCTCAATGTATTAAGGAGAGATTTACAGTGTTAAAGTGAGAAGATAAAGAATTTCATTTTGTGGCATGCATGTTTTTTCTTCCAAATTGTGTTACTAGTAATCTCATTCAAACTTTGTCAGAAAACTAGGCTGGCCTATTTTCATTTGAGGCTTAAAGAGCCATTTCGTGAGTTGTTGGAGTCATATATGCCAAACTTATTCAATGGTGTCATTTGATTGAGAAGTATCAACTGTTACCAAAAAGACACATTTTAAAGCATATTGGTTTTTTTACAGTGACAACATGAAGGTAGAACGTCACAATTATGATAAAAAACCGGACAGTGGCACGTGTCAAATAGTCAAACGTAATTTTGGAGACTTATCAAAAACAGCCAGGAGGGCAATTAGGAGTTGATAGTGTTTATCAGGTTATAAAACTAGTATCCACATATATTGGACGTGAAATCTACACCTCTTTGCATTTATAAGGCTGTTTTTAGATTTTCATGGAAAACCAGTATTTGTCATATAAATGTCAGTTTTGGCAATGAAAAGTTAAGATGTTTTGATTTTATATCACCACATATGAGATTTAGGTTCGTATCAAAGGTAAATAATATGTATGAAAATCACGGAGTGGCTCTTTAAGAAAAAGCTCAAAGGGTGCTAAGTGTGCATGATGAATTTGCAGCTTTTTTGTAGCATATTCTTATTTTTTCACTTCTAAAATATAAGATACGTTGGTATGCAATAAAAAAAATACTCAGTTTATAGAAATGAATTTTCAAAAATCGTTTATAAATATACATTTGTGTAGTGTAAGCTATATTCTGTTTATATTGCATGTGATATCAAATGAATAATATTGTGGTCTTAAAGCCATGTTAAATGGTAAATTTGATGAATGGTGTGAATATTTTAAAACTAATTTCTTTACTGAATTTAAATCATTATGAATAGAATAGAATAGTGTTTACATTGTGTAAACATTGTATTTAAAAACAATGGAATTGTTGGTTTCATAGCCGTGTAAATTTCATAACAGATGTCCCTAGCCAGCAGTAAATATCAGAACATTAAATGACTTCCTATGTAAATACCCCCACCAGGCAACCAGGACAATAAGCTTGCCATAGACAAGTATTTCTAATATAGCTGCTGCCACATTAACCTTTTATGTACTGGATTATTTTTACACTTAACAGGGCTCCAGATAATTATTTATACTCAGGAGTATTTAACTCCTAAAATCAAAAATTTAGGGATAAAATTACCACATGAAAAAAACTAGGAAGTATTTCAGGGTTTATCGTTTGTCAGATCCTCATTCCAAGTTAGCATCTTTGTTGATGTTAGTTGTTGATTATATTTTCACTACTAGTTTGACAACTATTCGAGATGTAAAGTTCAGACATGTAGAAATGAAATTTTGTTTTGACAAGTTGCAATTACTCCTGTAAACAAATATCTGACTTGTTTTCTGGGAAAGTTGTGCCTATTTGTCACTATTTGATTTCATTTTTAATGCTTATACAGGAATTGGGAAAGACACCTTTGACAATGGGCCATTTTCAGGTCTTTGAGTCATTATCAGAATTTTGAATGGGCCATTCCCCTTAGAACAATGGTAAAATTTCTAATTTGAATGGGCCATTTTTTCATCCAATGTGCAAAATGGCCCATATGGGGCCCCAGCCTTTCCCAATCCCTGCTTATATCTGAATTAACCTGGTCTGTCATCTAGACCCTATGGCAAAATATTAAAGGAGCCTTCTTAAGTCTAGAAAATGTTGGCAAGTCTAGTTGCGTCTTTTATATTATTTCATACCAAATATTGAACAATACATTTTTAGTGAAATCTTTTTTTCAAGGACTATACGTTAGTCTAGAATTAACCGTGTGTATTTTACCCAGAAACGCATCTCATCAGGAGCCCTGTAATGATCTGGTGATCTCATTACAAATTCAATCATCAAAGAATAGTCTCCCACTTAATAATTCAGCATATGAAAGATTAATGCTTATTAGGATATCTTTAAATTCAGCCACCATTGACATCATTTGTTACTAGTTAATTCAGCAAGTTAATGGTGAACAGCAGGTTTATCACTGTATTCATTTTAGCCAGAAATTGAGACTAATAAATTTTTGCAAGTGAAACATTTCCTGTAATGGGACTGATTTGGATCCCTGCCACCATCAAAATTTCTCTCACTATTTAATCTAGCAAGTTAACATTGAACTTTATATGGTGAAGGAGTATTTGTGCATGTAAGTATCTTTAGTTATATATATATATATATATATATATATATATATATATATATATATATATATATATATATATATATATATATGTGATAATATTTACAACAAAATTATATTTGTTTTGACAGCTTCTTTGATAAAGAACGAGCTGCCATAATTTAACAGTTCTTTCATATTACACTGAAATTGAGATGTCTGTGCACATTGCTTTTGATTTTCAGTTACGGTCTACTTTAGTGATGTCGGCAGAGGGTCAGTCTGCATACCTTATTTAATAATGTGGACCTTATTAAGAAGAGAGATCTAGATTTGTTGGTGATTGATTGTCACATCACAAGACATTAAAAGACAGTGTTGTTGCTTCATTGTTTGACAATCAACATCGTAACAGTGTTGTTCCTAGGTGATTAGACCAGGGGTCATTTTGGCTAATTCTGAACAAATGGGACCCTTAGCAATGTTTAAGGTATCTTACTTCTCAAAATTTAAAGGGACAGCAAGTAAAAAGGTTAAACTTAATTTCCCAGGACCCCCTCTAGGAACAACTCTGTTATAAGGACAGAACAACGCAACTGGTTTGATGCAAAATTCACATATTGAATTTCCAATGTTTGTATTGGACCCCTGTTTCCAACATTGTATTGAGGACAATAACAAATTATTATCATTATTTATGAATTCTTGAGTGGCCACACAGAATCTCTTTCGTACTTATTGATTGAGCAGCTAAAGGGTTACTTAAGACAAAGTCTACCAAGGAAAGGGTTCAGACATTAGTAACTCACCAGGGCAAGGACTTATACTGTTAAGGATAGGCATCAAGGTTTATGTGCCCTTGTGACATTCTTATTGTGAGGTATTAAAGTTAAGCACACATAATTGTTCCTTTAAAGCTCTTGTCATTGTTTACACTAGTTGTATGTGGTCTACTTCAGTATTGCATACACAAGCCAATTATTTATATACAAAATGTCTAAGGAACTTATTTGAAAGATTTTTAGTTTGTAAAATGAATTAATGAAAACATATCAGACAAGTTGACATGTTTTGAGCTTGCCGTGAGAAGAAAGGAGTGTTATCTTTGTAGCTGATAATTATCCGACAGTGACACTTAAATGTTTCCATGCAAAATTATTGATCCGTAGCCCCTCTCAGTATATTGTTACCAGTATATTAGCAACAATGTAATTCAAAGTCAGCGTTACTCAGCAATTTGCTTTCCTCAGAAAGAGCCATGTTGAAAAACATATGATTAAAACTAGAACTTAAATCTAAATAGCTTGGAATTACTAATGTCACAAACACAGCTTTAGGCATTTTCCGATGATGTTATCACTTTAAAAAATTGAGTTGATGATAGTGTCCTTTAACACTCAACACTCTGGATTATTTCTTAACTTCTATGACATTTGCACCTGAAATGGAGAAGGTTTTAAGGAATTCAATTTCAAGATTGTTAGTGTTATTTGATACACACTTATACAGTAGTATTCTGTCCTCCAACCTAGACCTAGGTTAAGTTTGGCTTAGACCATTTTCTACTTAGATAGAGGTGAAACTGGGGAAGAAATGGTCTGAAACATTTTGAAAGACGTCATTGTTTACAAGTGATGATTCCTGTAACTGAGCACCTCATGACTGAGCACCTGTCTATTCATAGGGAAAGGGTTAACCTTATACCTGTTGCATTTTCACTGAACATAGGCGGCAACTTATCCCACATGCATGTTAAAGATTTGTAGATGTATGTTGATCAAGCTATGACCATTATGGGTGTAAAATTTATAGAGATGTACAAGCTGATTTCAGGATAGTAATAACTCAATCTAGTTGTCAGTTCTTGGGACAGGCAACTGGTTCCATAAATTACCCTGAAGATAACCCATCTGCTCATATCACCTGCTGCTGGTTCTACACTTGATATAGTCTTTAAAATACTTTAAACATAAAGTCAGTGATTGAGCATTCTTAGTAGCAACCTTGAAATATTTTGTTGATTTTAGGTATACTTGGGGGTAGGGGGGTGGGGGCGGGATAGCTCAGTGGTTAGCTCATTTTTCGCTTCAGATCAAGAGGTCCAGAGTTTGTATCCTGCGGTCCTATAACCAAAATGGTAAACTGAATTTCAATGCAGTAGAACCCATAGTTCCAGCCGATGCTCGCAGGGTTCACTAAACTCAAACTGCAGGGTTCACAGCAACGCTTAACCACTATAGTGGTGCATGCTCTCTCCATGCAATTATACCAGCAGCAGCAATAAAATGAAAGCGGCATTAAAAAAACAAATCACCTCACCTCACCTGAACAGGGATAGGGAAACACACCTTTGATAATGGGCCATTTATAGGGCTTTGAGTCATTTTCAGAATTTTGAATGGGACATTCCCCTTAGAAGCAATGGTAAAATTTCTAATTTGAATGGGCCATTTTTTCTTCCAATGTGCAAAATGGCCCATGGCCCCTGCCTTTCCCAATCCCTGCCTGAGGCAAACCTGAGGATAGACTTTAAAAAAATTAAAACAGGCTGTCACCAAACAGCATTTATTTTGCAATAAAATCAAAAGAATTTTTAAAACAATCCAAGGTATTTCTTGTTAGTGCATTTCCTGTATTGAAAAACACTGCACAGCACTCTGCATTGTCGACTACTAAAATCATTAGGTTACTAAAATCATTAGGTTACTAAAATCATTAGGTTACTAAAATCATTAGGTTACTAAAATCATTAGGTTACTAAAATCATTAGGTTACTAAAATCATTAGGTTTGATCGCTGGCCGGAGCTCATTGAAATGATTTGATATCCTGGTCGTTGAAAACACGGGCCAGTTAATGATTAGTGAAGTTAGTGATTGTGATAACCAGCCCCTCTTTCCAATTTTCTAAGTGCTCAGGGTGCTTAATTCGTAGATTATGTATATTCAACAAATTTGACTATTGTTCAAATATCTAAAGACATTGGTCTTTTATATTAATTTTTAGCTCATCAGGTCTGAAAGACCCGATGGGCTTATGGCATGGCAAGGCGTCCGGCGTCCGGCGTCCGTCCATCCGTCAATCCGTCCATCCGTCCGTAAACTTTTCACTTTTTCGACTTCTTCTCCAGAACCAATGACTCTAGAGAGCTGAAATTTTATGTGCATACTCCTTGGCAAATGGGGATTCTTAATTGTAGATTTCGTGACCCCATGACCCCAAATGGGGTCACAAGGGTCAAAACCTTAAAAATCTATTTTAATCTTCTTCTCTAGTTCCAAAAGGTCCAGAGAGCTGAAAAGTTGTGTGTAGACTCCTTGGGCACTGGAGATTCTAAATTGTAGATTTTGTGACCCCATGACCCCAAATGAGGTCACAGGGGTCAAAACCTGAAAAACCTATTTTAATCTTCTTCTCCAGTTCCAAAAGGTCCAGAGAGCTGAAAAGTTGTGTGTAGACTCCTTGGGCACTGGAGATTCTAAATTGTAGGTTTGGTGACCCCATGACCCCAAATGGGGTCACAGGGGTCAAAACCTGAAAAACCTAATTTCATCTTCTCCAGTTCCAAAAGGTCTAGAGAGCTGAAAAGGTGTGTGTAGACTCCTTGGCCAACGGGGATTCTAAATTGTAGGTTTGGTGACCCCATGACCCCAAATGGGGTCACAGGGGTCAAAACCTAAAAAACCTAATTTAATCTTTTTCCCTAGTTCCAAAAGGTCTAGAGAGCTGAAAAGGTGTGTGTAGACTCCTTGGCCAACGGGGATTCTAAATTGTAGGTTTGGTGACCCCATGACCCCAAATGGGGTCACAGGGGTCAAAACCTGAAAAACCTAATTTCATCTTCTTCTCCAGTTCCAAAAGGTCTAGAGAGCTGAAAAATTGTGTGAAGACTCCTTGGACACTGGGGATTCTAAATTGTAGGTTTGGTGACCACTTGACCCCAAATGGGGTCACAGGGGTCAAAACCTTAAAATCCTACTTTCATCTTCTTCTCCAGTTCCAAAAGGCCTTGATAGCTTAATAGTTGTGTGTAGACTCCTTGGACAATGGGGATTCTGAATTGTAGGTTCGGTGACCCCTTGACCCCAAATGGGCAATGGGCCTTTTTTATTTGATTGTAAATAACTCAGACGTTGGGACAGGCTATCTTTCCTACACTGCCCATGACCCCATGGTGTAAACCACAACACCTATTTCTATCAAAAGTCTGATGAGCTACAGAGCCCATGGCTCTATTTTTATATGAAGAATTTGATGTATTCCTCTTAAAACTGCTCTTGTTCAAATGAAATTTATATGTTTTTGTCACTTGTCTATAAACTTCTCACATATCAACTTTAATAATCGATTTTGTGCAATAATGTACCAAGTCTCATCAGATGCTGAACAATGCAATTGTTTAATGCATGAGTTTGCATTATAATGTCATGTTCATATGTCAAAACATACAAATACTGCTAAAATAGAAAAGATTATTATCAATTTGGGGACTGAATATAAGTCTAAGAAAATGAAATTGTATCGTCACGAGCACCTGGTGTGTTTTATCAAAGCCAATCTCCGGAGAGCTGAAGTTCATATTTACAACAGGTTATGTTTGATAGATGCCCAGCCGATGCTGTGCACTTGACTACAAGTATTTTTCTGATAACATGACCCAAAAAGATAAGGAAGTGCTCTTTTAACCTCAACTTGAGGTGAGGGGAACATTTCAAAGATTTGATATCATGTTGTAGAATACTCAAAAAAAGATCATAGAACCGCTTCCTTGATACAAGATGGTAAAACTCTTGATCATCTTTCATCACTACATGTTACACTTCATAATCTTTAAAAAGATTTGAAGATATTTAAATACATTTTTATGTCAAGTCTAATAAATAATTTTTTTTAGACAAGTGTTTTTTTTACAGTTGAATTATTTCATCATGCAATTCTCAAAATTCCGTGCAGTTGAAGTTATTTAAAGTATGAAGTTTTATAAAACAATTATATATATATATAAAGTTTAAAAGTTTTATCATTTACTCCGCAGTAGTCTGATTGGCTGACATATGCAGCTCATTTAGCGCCTGTTCATGTCACAGAATATATGAAAAATTAATCAACGCCAAGTTGACATTGAGCCACTGTCTCCCAAAATAAACAACGCTGATGAGAATTTAGGATGAGATTTTGTGTATTGGATAGTCGGCAATTACCACTGACCATCTACAAGGTAACAAATCAATTAGTTTCGGCCATTTTGCCACAGGTAATTTCAGGTTCGTTAATGGACTTGACAGGTATGAAAACAGATGAGTTATTGTGGGGATAGGTTATGGTCGTTATGTATGATGAACATAAACACAGAGATATCCATTTAAATCTTGTTAGTTATTCATGTGCCATTAACCCCTAACCTGGTGAGTAAAGGTGTGCCTATGACATACTTTGCTATGAATAGTGTTCGGAATATTTTTTAGACCTAACTGGTAAGCTGAACTTGTGGTTTAAAAAAGTAAACCAGCCCTCCTAAAATTTGACACTTGTCAATGGAGCTGCGACGTTATATCATTGCATCAGAATCCTGATACTTTATCTTATAATACTTGTATTAGGATAAAAAGCCTGTATTGTGATATATTTTGTTGATTTTAGAAATGCTAGAATTTAGGTCTTCGTCAAAGGTTATTGTTTTTCTATTAATAAAAAAATAATAATAGGGTATTGTAACATGTTTCGTATCATTGTCATACTATGATTTGTGATACGAGTCGTATGGAATGTTTGTATCAAGACAACAATAGACACTTAATGAGTCTAAAATCACACAAGCCAGACAAGCTTGCTGGCCTCTTCTCCAGCAAGCCTCATCTGAAACTTCCCTAATGCACATGTAGCCGATGTCATAGGCTCTCATTTCAATCTAGTAATTTATGCATGTTGAAATATGAAACTATTGCTATGTGGCTGAAGTACAGGATAATTTCTTTGTTCACTAGTTAAGTAGTCTAGGTTACCTCCTAGTCTATATATATGGAGAAGTTCATCTTCCAATGCATGGCCTAACTTACACCAGCCCCAATGACTTGCTAGGTTAGGCCTTGCAGCATTTAACTTTCAAAACTTAAAAGTTTGCCATGTAAAGGCTGTAAATGTGATAACAGTTCATTTGAATACCAAAATGATTCCTGGAATAAGAAAAGGGGGGTGACCTTGTTATAGTAGATTGACTTTTAGGACATATCTGGAAATGTTTTATACAACATGAAAAGGGTTATTTCACCACCATGCTTTTCCTCTGATTATATCATATAAGCATGTAATATTTCATAATTGTTACATCAAATCCTGTTCCTATCCATGGGTGAATTCTTAAGGTCACTAACCTTAGCCGACAAGCTGACAACAATTTTCCCTCAGGAAACAGGGAAGTTTCCCTTTGATGAGGCTAATTTATTAAAACATTCGATAGTCCACATTAATTATGGTCAGTCCCTACTAATCACTTAACTCAGAAATTTGTCTTTCTCTGCTAATTTAATTAGTGATAATTCTGTTGCAGACCAATGGTCATCTGTTGGAGTCACTGACCACGTCACTCCAGTGGTCATCAAACAGACGGACCCAAGATGATGAAACGGCTGAAACGTCGGCTCTCTCTCACTTTACGGGGAGGCCGAAATGGCGATGAGGGATTATCGGAATTAGCAGAACACTTGACTATTGAGGAAACTAGTGATATAGCAGTACGTGAAAATGGTGAGTACAATTCTTGATTGTTGTGATTTTGTATCATTACTTATCATATTTCAGGTATGGATTGTGACGTCACTTTCATTACCACTGTCACTGTCACCTTATTGCACCTGTTAGACACATTTTTAAGGGATTCTTTATTCATATAGTTAATATTTTGTTCAATAAGTATGTTATTTTTGAGAAATTTTAAATCTGAATGTCGTAGGTGATTCTTGAGGTAGACATTGGCAGAATAAAGTGTTCATAAGGGATATAAAAAATTTATATTTTTTTAGACTTTTGCTTATGATGTAATATTTAAGACAGTTCAGCAAATACTTTCTCAGGGCCAAAAATGAAATTGTTACTAGATTTATTTTAACAGCCGAAGGACATAACTAGTTGTAATATCTTACATGCATATTTTGTGAACATAACACTTGAACTTTCAAGGGGCAACACAGTAAGATTGTTTACAGATACTGCTATCTTGAAGCTCTAGGCCAGAATTATCAATTGATGTTGAGCACTTCCTTAATGTCGGACATTCAGTATGATAAAAACTGTATGAGATGAGGCTTAAGACAGTAATGCAGACACGAATACTAAAAGAACAATGAAGAAAGAATAATACGAAAAACTTTAAGTTAACAAACACATGAATTCTAAAACTTTGAAATATTATGGAGAGATGAATTTTGTTTATCAAAATGTAATGGAAAGTAAACAACGTGATAGAGATCAAAGGAAGGGCTTGAAAGAGAACAAGGGACGAATAACCCTGCAGATATTTGTTAGGGACAAATTTTACGGGTGACAATTTCTTCGTTATTGTGCGTCTCTTTATTTCATTATGAATTTCAAAGTGCATCCACAGGAGTAAGATATTTTCTTGACATTTAGAATTAATGAGATTTACAATGATGTATTTGAATTAGGTATGGAAACATTCCATCAAATCTTTTGTATATTACTATCTTCTTTTTGCAACCTTTTGATTTTGTTGAACGATATTGTTTGAAAATATTTTTTTTCAGTTGATTTGATTGTCTTTAGCTTATCGACCCCATAACTCCAAAGACAATGAATATATTTCAATTATTGTAATATATTTAAATAAAAGTAATACATAGCACACATGACCTTTAGAAACTGAGTACTAGTATTAGCAGATTTAGTCCCTGAAATATTTTTCTTAAAAAATAATGCAATATTTTTTTTTAAAACCATTGTTTTTTTGAAAAAGTGTAGAAATTTTTACAAAAATATTTTACCAGCTGAAAGAGATATGTTCGTGGAATATATGTATTCTTAGAAAAATATTTTGTAAAGAAAACACAAGGGTCAACAAAGTGAGCTTATGAACAACGATCATTATCTCTAAGCTGTAGGCTAGGATTATCAACAGGTGAAAAAATCAATTGGGATAGTAGGTACACAGGGACCATTCGAGCGTCTTTCATCCGCCATCTTGAAATGTTAGCATTGCGAGAAATCAAATGTGCTGTATTGTGCTAATTCATTGACAAAATTATGAAATAACTAATAGATTGATAGAAGAGGGGCATATTTACAAATAATTCATAATAAAAGTTGTCAGTTACGGCAATGTTTTGTCTTAGTAATGCATTCCACATTTGTAGCTCCGATGATTGGCTTCATTTCACGAAGTTTTTCTTTTTTGATCGATACACTTTATTCTTTGTCAAATTGTTAAGTCTTGAACAACTGAAATGTTAACCTCATGTACATATTTGAAATTAAGTGTGAAAAGAATCATGTAAAAATCGTATATATTTGTAAACAGGAAAGTCCTCCTGAATTTCGTTTCCACAAAAAATACCCTGCTCGAATGGTCCCTTTAAGTGTATGACTATCACCGAGGCATGAAGCAGTGAACAGGTTGCTGGACTTGTTTACTATCATAGGGAACTCTTTGTTATTCTATTGTAGGAGGGGCGGTCGAGAAAACATTTGTTTCCAGGTCAAAAGATCTATCTGCTTTTACCATGTTGTTTGAATCATATTCTACTAGTTGATATTTGGGAGGGAATTTTCAGTGGATCAGCTGATTTTAGATGTTTAGGTTTTACCCTGAGATACAAAAGCATAATAAATATTTTATAATATACTATACTTAATGACATTATAATACGTAAGTAAGAAAATTGGTTGTGATAACCATTTAAGAAGCTTAAAGATCATACTATCAAATTACCTAATGAATGCACATGTCCGGAGTAAATCCAGTTTTATTCTTTCAGCTGTTTTGGTTTTATTCTTAGATACATTAAAGGATAATGCATATTTTACCATATAATATACTTGATGATCTTTCAATCCTGAATATGATAAACATTTTAGAAGCTAATAGATGAAAATATAGGTGTTGATTACGAAATTACTTATTCTTCAAGCAGTGATAAATTGTTTTGGAACCATTAAAGCTTTTGACCTCCCAGAGTTTCAATTATTATAAAGCTGCGACTCTGGGCAGTCAGGGGGTACAACACAGATATAACATATTGGTTTAATATATTTTGTGTATCACGCTTGTCCTCGAGCTTTATATGATGATATTTATAGATATCTGAAAACATTTTCTACAATGCATGGGTTTTCAGGACAGAGTCAATTGAGTGTCTGATAGCAAGTTAAAAAGAAGCAAGTTTCAATTGAGATATGATGAGAAATGAGACATGTGATCAGACACTGTTGGGGGATGGAGCTAGTTGAGAAATATGACATATAGGATGAGATAACCCATGGTCAGATGTCTCTAAAACCAGCACTTCTCAAACCAAAGCCAAGAGTTGAGAGATATGGTGAGATACTGTAGGGTCTAAAACCAAATGCCAAGAATTGAGAGATAATTTTATTATAAGACATTGTAGGGTCTCAGACTAAATGCGAAGTGTTGAGAGATATGATGAGACATTGTAGGGTCTCAAACCAAATGCCAAGAGTTGAGAGATATGATGAGACATTGTAGGGTGTAAAACCAAATGCAAAGAGTTGAGAGATATAATGAGATACTGTAGGGTCTAAAACCAAATACCAAGAGTTGAGAGATAATTTTATTATAAGACATCGTAGGGTCTCAGACCAAATGCCAAGTGTTGAGAGATATGATGAGACATTGTAGGGTCTAAAACCAAATGCCAAGTGTTGAGAGATAAGATGAGACATTGTAGGTTCTCAAACCAAATACCAAGTGTTGAGAGATATGATGAGACATTGTAGGGTCTAAAACCAAATGCCAAGTGTTGAGAGATAAGATGAGACATTGTAGGTTCTCAAACCAAATACCAAGTGTTGAGAGATATGATGAGACATTGTAGGGTCTCAAACCAAACGCCAAGTGTTGAGAGATATTTTTATAATTAGACACCGTAGGGTCTCAAACCAAATACCAAGAGTTGAGAGATATGATGAGACATTGTAGGGTTTCAAATCAAATGCTCAGAGTTGATAGATAATTTTATGATGAGACATTGTAGGGTCTCAAACCAAATGCCAAATCTTGCCAAATACCAGGGCTGGAGGCAGGCAAGTCTCATGTCAGGTCCAATGTCTGAGAAACAAGCAAGTCTCAAACCAAATGCCGAGAGACTTAAGAGATATGAAATACTTGAGAGGACAGAGACAGACTAGGATCAGCTAAAGGTGTGTAGGTCATTAGGATGAGGTCACCCCAGGTCACGTCTCCAGAAAGGATTTACTGAACTCATTGTAGCAATAGCCTGAAGCACCAGGGGAAGACTGACCACAAGTTAGGGATGATCTGTATCATTTGGCATGTTTAATGGCAGATGTGTGACGATAGAAGCATTTCATGATACAATGTGTATCCTGTTTGAGTGGCATTCTAGAAGTTGTCAGTATAAGGATTTATTAATGGTTAATCCAACACATCTCATCATGTTTTACTACTTGTATTCTTTCATGTTATTGTTACCTCATCCTGTTATCTTTGTTACCTTGTTATTCCATCCATATGTAATTTGTGTATAAAATGCTGTACCCCTCCATTTCCCCAATTGCTTGAAAAGGGTATAATAAGCTATACTGAAACATCGCTATCAGTACAATAAAGAAATTGATAATCCATAAAATTCCTTGTCTTCCTTAATGTGTATCCTGATGTATCAATTGTATATGATACCATACATACATGTCACAATATCCAATTCTGAAGATTTTTAAAAAATCCGCTTTAGAAAAACCTTGAGTTTTATGCAATATACAATATAGAAAATGTACCACAATGCGTATAGTGTCAGGAAAAGTATACCGATTCTTCTTTTTACAAACTAATGTCACATCTCTTTTAAATAAATATAATTATATGAGTTGTGAACATTATTTCAGTTTTATGCAATTTTAGGAGGAATGTTTGACTAGTTAGAATTATGACAATTGGTGTAATTATCTAAAGCTGGCAATAATACTTAAGCTCTTGAATGTGTCAAAAAAATTTAGTCCCTAGTTTACGAGAACCTCATGACAGCAGACTTAAGAAGTGTTACTGCTTTCTTAAATAACAATCTGCAGGAATCTCAGTTTACATGGGGGCAGGATAGCGCAGTGGTTAGCGCGTTTTGGCTTAGGATCAAGAGGTCCGTGGTTCGAATCCCGCAGTAAAGAACTGTTCTACACGCAGTCAGGTTTGGGTGCAATGCTACACTGAATTTCAGCGCAGTACCACCCATGGTTCGCTAGTTCCAGCCGATGCTCGCAGGTTTCACCGCAATGCATATTCACAATGGTGTTGTGGGCTTTCTCCCTCCAATAATACTAGCAGCCGCGATATAAGTGAAATACTCTTGAAAGCGGTGTTAAACACCAACTCACCTCACCTCACCTCTCAGTTTACATAATATTGCTGCTTGCAGAAGATATGTAACCACAAATATTTTAGGATCCTTAAGTAAAAGGTATAAAATGTAATAAAAACATCTAACAAAAATGCATGTATATTTAGACCAAAGTAAGACATATATCAAGTCTGATAGATATTTCTATTAGCATTGTCAAGTCTGTGGTGTGTATCAAAATATTTCAAAGACGTAATTGGCGGCAATGTTGTGTTGACAAAAGACGGCTATAAATAATAGGCTTCAAGTTCAGTGGGCATGTTAAGCATTGAAACAAACCATTGACTTTTAAGTGCCTAATCCATTGAGCTTTTGTTAGTCGCTGAATGATGGAGAACTATTATATGTCAACAGCATTGTGAGGCGATTTATAAACCTCTTTCAGCTTTGACAATGGCAGTCAGATTTTTTGCATGGAGGGAAATTTGTGTGGATTATTATCTTATTTTACCCGACCATCTGTTTTTGAAATCTTATCTATTTTGTGTATAATTTTCATCCTCAAAATGTCATATCCATAACTTTTGCTAAATGAAAGTCAAATCTAATTGCTATGCAAGCTTATTTGTCTGTATGGAGAAATCAGAGAAAGATCACTGAAATTTGTTTGTCCCAGATTAAATATGACGCTAATATGCTGTAAGGTTTGAGGTTTAACTTTTCACAAGAGTCTCATGTCAAATAAACTATTGATTGAAAAAAAAGTAAAAGTTTTCAGCCAATTTAATGAATATGATTTCATAGAAATCTTTAATTTGTTATGAAAATTGTTTGGAGGAAAAATTACCATAATCTATATCATATAAGAAAAGTGATGTCATATCAAAATAAGTAATGAAAGCATTTAGCATCGCCATGACAAAGTGATCTATATAATTTCCCTCATCAAAGTATCCCTGAGAGCCCTGATATGTTAAGATATATAAGAGATTTCGATTTTTTTGCATTTTCATGTCATGTTTTTTAGATCAAATAATTTCTTGCAATGATATATATAAATTTTCTTCCTTTATATCAATGAACTCTATCAAATGAAAGTCATTTTAAAAGAATTCTCCACAGACATTTCAAGATCAACCTATGTTCCTGTCCGCATCATCTGTGAATATCACACGTCTGTCTGAAATATCTTCTAATGTTTTTTACACACAACTATGTAAAACATGGTCAGTTCAAACACACTTCACGCTGAGGCTAACATGACGCAAGCGGCTTCATACGCGTATATTGACAGCGAGATAAAGTGTAGACATGGTGTTGAAGAAGAGTGTGTTCAGCAAGGTTACACAACCGAAGCATTGTCCACCTCTCTTCAGTTTTTTAACAGCATACTCACTTACACTATGTTCCCTTAGGCTAAGATGATCTGAATTTACCTTTTCACCTCTAAGAAATAAGACTACTAGCCTGGCTTCTTCAGGCTGTAGGTGTGAATGAGTTAACCTGAGGGTACCTTAAAGGCCAGTGAGGCAGACTGTTTTGTAATTTTTATTTAATCAAAATGTCCCATTAAATATCAGCATGTGCCAAATATATTTGCTTCAGAGGTCAAAACATTTCATTACTCCAACGAACTGTCCATAGTCAGAGAAGAGGGTGTCAGCTATAAAGCAAAATCTGCAAGCAAATATTGTGTGAACACTTTTTTATCATTCGAGTTAGAGATTTGCGAAGCCTAACCCAAATTGACATGTCCATGCAAGAAGTCCTTGCATTTATTTAAGAAAATTGTCTTCTAATTGGTAAAATTTGTTTTCCTTTTCTTAAGTCTCTATATATCCCTAAGAATGTGCTTCAGTGTTTTTAAGGTAAAGGGGCTTTTATGCAAGATGCTTCTTGTTTCAAAAGTTATACTTGTTCTAAGATTCTTTTGGAGCATGTAAAGTACTTTTTGTACCAAACAAATTGTAGGGTTCTTTAGTTGGCTTTGGAAATATTGAATTTGTTATTTTATGACAATGTAACTTACAATGATAAATAAAGATGATGAAACTTAACAATTGACACTTTCTATTCAGTTGGCAAAATCTGTTTATAATGATAGAGTAATATCCGAAAAATCTTCCACTTATTACACATTTTTCCACACAAATGACAATACATAAAATTTTTGGACTAAAGATTATACTTCATGAAGAAGATTTCACACTACTGCATGATGTTTGTAACAGTTGTCATGGAAACAAGAATATCATATATACAGGACAAGTAGACAGTTTGTGTTATTATAAATGTGTGTTGCATATCGATGAGGGTTGTTCTTCCGTGAAAAATTATCCGCAGTTTAAAATGAGTGAGTATTTGATTATATGTTTGCACATCAATTATGGTCAAACCTTCTTGGAAAAACATAAAGGTTTGTCTTTAATTACTGTTTCAGATGGTGGAAAAAGATTATTTACCTTTATCTAAAATTGTTAGAAAAAAAGGGA
Organism: Phorcus lineatus; assembly: GCA_921293015.1. NCBI lineage: Eukaryota > Metazoa > Mollusca > Gastropoda > Trochida > Trochidae > Phorcus > Phorcus lineatus. Next base: position 36,885,656 of record OV121086.1, on the reverse strand, counting down.
AAGCATAACAAGGATAAGATATTCTAAATGCTGTTACAGAATATCAGTATGAGAAAGAGCCCTCATCATTCACAATTATATCTTCTATTAAATTTGACGGTTAATTGACTCAACAAGAAATCATTTGTAAGAGATTGTTTTTTCTTAATTCCTAAGATGAAATGGAGCGGATCTATCATTAGACATCATTCACTGTCAGTGTAACTTTTGTCTTTTTGAACTTATTGTTGAAAGATGTTACTACAAGAATTTGATCATATGTTAAAAATATTAATCCAAAGACATTAAAATAAATTAGATGACGTACATCATCTATGAAATCTTGATTATGGTGGTAGATGAAAGTCACCTGAAACTGATGGAGTTACTTCCCTTTGATTATATTGAAATAAGCATTTTGATTTGTTTCTTTTATGAATAAAAAATGAATTAAAGAAAGTTCAAAAGTTGAGGTTTTGGAATAAGAATTCTAACAGTTTAATAGATTTGACCATGGTCGCCATTATTTGTCACAACACCTTATAGAAAGGGTAAGAACTCTTCTAATGTTCTTGAAACATGGAAAGCTTGTTTACAAGCAGAACCAATAAATTTGAAACAACTTTGGGTCCAAATTTACAGGAATGAAAACACATTTTCATGGAGAATTTTAGAAGAATACCTTCGCTGGCTAAAGATGAGCTAATCCTGAAAATGGCTTAGGTTAAGAGTTAAGGTTAGGTTACAGGAAGGGGAAGGTTGAATGATTAAAGTGTACAGGAATTGCAACTCATTTTCAAGGAGAATTATGACCAATTGGCAGATATAAAGGGATAGGTTTTGGGAAGAACAAGGTGAAGGAAATAATAGAAGAATTATCAAGGGAAGAATTAGACGAATTTTGGACATTTAAATGAATCTTATATTTATAAAAAAAAGTTGAAAAAGAAATAAAATCAAACAAATATGAACCTCTTTGAAATCTCTACAAAAATCAATTAAGCTCTCTACAAAAATCAATTAAGCTCTCCTCTTTTACAGAACTTTATTAGCTTTATTTATTTTGGTTTTTATCCTACTTGAATGATTGGATAATAGACAAGAAATAGTGAGGGCATACAGAGAGAATCTCACCCAAGTGTCTTCTGATATCAAATATATCAACACAAGTTGATAAAAGTTACAAATATCCGAGGCTTGCCGAGGATATTTAACTTTTATCAACGAGTGTTGATATATTTGATATCAGAAGACATGAGGGTGAGATTCTATTTATCATCCAAAATCATTTTTCATTACATTTGATTGACAAATGAACATTACTGAACACCCTGCTGTCCTAAGACTCCAAGTGCGGTGATGTCATAGCATTGTGACGTCGTAGTGTTTATGACGTCATAGCATTGTGATGTCATTACTTGATGATGTAAAACAACTGTGATGTCATATACTTGATGTCAGAGGGGCATTGTTCAAAATCTACTGCCAAAAAGATATCTCCTAGGAGATATCGCTTGATCTTCCACAAGCGATATCTCCTGTGGAGCAGAGTTTTGGATGATAAATATATACTGGAGTAACTATCATGATCAGGAAAAAGCTATTCATATCAAAAGTGGTATGCCAAGATGAGTGGGCACAAGGGGAGGTAACTGCCTAGAGGCTACTGCAACTTGTGTTTGTTTATAAACACCAGAGGAAGTCTGATCTTGTGATAGTTAAGGAGAGAAGAGGAAACAGTTGCATTTCGGAGGGGACAAGAGGGGGGAGGGAGAGGACCTTGAACCAGTCTAGCTCTCCTAGAACAGGAGCACTTGATTTTTGCCAATAATCTCTGGATTATTGATCAGGTTGAAGCATATCTGCACTTAAACATATCTCAAAGGAGTTCTCTTATTGTTGACAAATCCTGGTTTATCCCTTTTGGTTTATAATTCAATTATTATCTTAATGTATGATTCAAAACCAATCCCGGATTAACAAGGTTATTCACAACACCCTTGCAAGAATCCCCAACTAAGATAGTACTTCCATGTGTATTTGTAGAATTTAAATATTAAGATATAAAAGTCATGAAAGATAGATGAGATTATTCACATCTCTCTTACAAAGATACCCTACTTTAATTACTCATCTGTCTAGTGGATCTGCTTTCACAGCATGTAAGATGTGGAGTCGGAAGGGTCTGTATCAACTCTTTGGATGAACACCAGATATCAAAACTAGACTTCCTCATAGCTGTCAAATTTTTACTGTTTACTTCATGGAAAATGTAGTGGCAAAAACACAGACTTTGATGTAAGGTGTATAAAAGCAATACCGAGTGAAAGGAGAAAGCCAGGGTTTTTTTTCTGATGTTAAGATATTTTTTTTTAATTGTGAAGTGTTTTTTCTGACTTATGAATCATCAAATGTCTTTTTTCGAATACCTATAGGAATACTTATACTAGTATATTGAATTTCTTAGTGAGAAGGTGTGGAGATTTCATTTACATAATTATTTCACTTGACTCGGCCAGTATAACAAGACATTGTCAGGGTTTGTATCAGCTATTAGGATAAAAAATAGATATATACTAATCTCAACACGCTCACAGATGTCAAATCTTTATTTTCCTTTCATAATAGGGAATATGTGAAGGGGGAAAAGACATGCATTGCATAAGACGTTTTTTGGATAAAGACTTTTGAGGAAAGGTTTTTTATTATTATGAACCATCAGATGTTTTCTTCATTTCATGTATTTTCTCAATTCCAAAAACAAGACTCATCTGAAAAATACAGATTTCACTGCAGTGCTTAGCTACTGTCATATTGCAGGCCTTCCTGGTAAAAACACTATCCACCATTGCCCTACCTCACCACTTAGAAAACACGTACCTTGAGTGCATTATACCAACCTGTTAGGTTATGATAAAAAAGGATTGAATACCTCTGTAAGTCAGGATCATCTAAGAGCTTGGATGTAGATTATGAGGCAGTCTCTTAGCACTAAGATAGTTGTTAGTATCGTACATAAACACTTGCTTACAGCTAAATTAGAACTAATATAGTTTTAATAAAACTTGACTAAGGTTTAGTCTATGAAATATTTTGATACTTAACAGTTCCTTCATTCATAATATTTTTTTCTTCAGGCTATTAATTTCATATGTGTATGCAGTGAAATCTAGACTTGCTGGATGAGGACCTAGACTGTTTTAAAGTACTGTATTTAATACAAAGTCATGAAGCAGGAGTACAAAAAAATCTAGCCTTGTTGTTAATGACTGATTGTTTGTAGAAATTTCATAGTTTTATATGATTAGAAATCATCTATTGCAATTTTCATGGCATCTATCCCTTTTAAACTAAGGATCATTGAACACACTCCGTAAATGATCATTTTTGACTTCATAACATGCTTTGTAGAGCTTTTTGTTAATGATTGATTGTATGTAAAAATTTCATAGTTTTATATATGATCAGAAATCATCTATTGCAATTTTCATGGCATTATCCCTTTTAAACTAAAGATCATTGAACACTCTTCGGAAATGATCATTGAAGACATGCTTTGTAGACTGATAGCAAGTGTACTGGATGTCAAAACCAAAAGAGTATCCAGGAGTGATCGTGATGTGATGGTTCTGGATGCTGCTCCAGTTATCAGCTGCTGCTCACGCTGTCATGGACTGGTTGTGATAACACAGGTTCAAGGGGAGAACTTTTCGGCTGGGTGTTGGCAATAGGTGTGGAGTTGTCTTATGGAGAATAGTAGATTGATCACTAGCAGTTTTAGCAAGACTTATGTCATCACTGTTGTCGGTGTCCTTAGAAGAATGTTGTTGAAATTTATTTGTGTTTTCTGTTTAACAATGTAAATGCCAAATGTTTTGTAAAACCAAATGAACATATGGACAAAAGGGATGCTGGATTTTTTTAGACTATTATTATTATTTTAAAAAATGTTATGTTAAATTAACATTGTTCCAATGAGTCATTGTTGAAATTGGTAAACTTCATTGAATGTTTATAGGTCATAAAATTTAGTATCCTTGTATTAAAACTGGTGTAAATGACAAGCAAAGAAGTTTATGGTGGTATTAGGGTCAAGAATTGGACAGCTGGCATAAGAACGTGTAATAAACTCATTGGTCAACAGCTCTAGCTTTTATATAGACCTTTATGTATAGGAAGCATTAATATCTTCTACAGATCTGGCCTATGTGTTGGACAATTGACAATCAGCCCAAGTGATGAACTTAATGACCACCTAACCTTAGCTACTGGACCTTTTGATAGAGGAAGGATTAATATCTTTTCCAGATCTTGCTCCTATAATTGACAGTTGGCTTAACAACCAAGTGATTAAATCAAATGTATTGATGAACTAAGAAATCTTCCATGTCTTATATATGAGGCTGAGTTAATATGGCTGTGTTTATGGTGGACGCTGGTCAGATCAAAGGGCCCCTGCTGTGTTAGGTGTGTGTTATGACTGGACAGTGTCTTAATACGGGTGCTTGACGAGCTGAATGTACTGTTTCCTCTTACTGTTTCGATCCATAGTTATATTTGAATTAGGATATTCCTCCAAGATTTCATTGAGATTTTGGGCACCATATTTGCCGTACTTATGTCCCAGGGCACATGGAAAATTTAACAGAGGGGCGCTTGTTAAAATGACTTTCAATAATATTCAAAAGATTAAATTTTAAAAAAAAAAGGATGACACTAAAATATGTACGGAACTGTTTGACGTTTTATTTTTTGACGTTTACAGTTTTGACTATTGGTAACTCATGTTTCCAAAGCATCTGCCTAGCTTTAACACACAGGGAAATGTATGAGAAGAGGGTTGTTTATTACTCTGTGAGTTACAAATGTGGTTAGTGGGCGCATAGAGGGAGAAGTCACCTATTTTGTTGAATACGGTATTTCACTAAGGAGTTCCTAAGGCCTCCTCAACCCACCATCTCTTAGTGCGTTACATTATGGGTGCATTTCTTGAATCAAGTCAGGGAGATCCTTAGATGTTTGGAGGCAGTTGTAGTCTGGCTATATGCAACATTGTAATTGTGTGTATTTGGTATTAAAATCAAGCTTCTTTTGTTCGATGGTATATAGGTAATAACTATAGATTTGAGGCTTTTAAATTTTTAATACTATGGTCATATTATGAGATCTCTAGAATGACCATACTTGACCATGTCTAAAAGTATATGTTGTTGTGAAGTAAATAATATCATAACAAATGTATTTGTTGACCTGATGAGTGTTTTTTTTAAATAATCACAGCTGTATTGCTCTATATTACCCATATGGGAAGATGGACACAGGGTAATATATTTCCTGTAAGTCACACGGGAGTTACACATTTTCCTGGCATTTGATTGGTTGTTGTTAACCATTGAAAATGAACGTAGTGCCGGGACTATTTCACTCATCTTTCAAACTTGTCCCGACTGGTAATTTGTTTACCCTTTGACTGAATTTTAACAATGTTTATTTATTCCATGTAGTTGCCAGTCGTCATTTCATAGATGTGCCGCCACAAACAACGTGGAATAAGCCTGCCCCATTGCACAAAAGCATAGAAATTAGCGATTATTGAATTAGTTCTTTATCATGTTAAGCTAACAGTCGCGATGAAGCGCCTGGTTCCGTTCTATCGTAATGACGTCATAGACACGAGCGGCTATGACGTCACAGTGTCATCAGTTACGTCAGAAATTCAGCCGTCTTGTAGTATTACTATAGGGCGTCGATGACCTCTTCAAATGAACACAAAACTGTCAAGTGTAATTAGTTTGAATGACGGTTATGAAAACAGGATTAAACTTTCAACAACAACTACATTTAGCTATCATTTTGAAACTTTTTCACAAATTACAATTTAGCCGTGCGTAGGTAAGTGTGAAGCAAAACCACAGCACACGCGTATGAATTTGGAAATTCTCAACCCTAATACTTTATATAGGAATGATTCTTTCTATCATATTCGAATTTTAATATTTTAAAAAACATATAGGTAATATAAACAATAACCAACTCGTGACGGGAATGACAGATTATCTTTCCCTCGTTATATTAATTGTGTAATTCTCTCGCCAAGGCTCGAGAATTACGAAATTAAGATTACTGGGGAAAGATAATCTGTCATTCCCCGTCACTCGTTAGTTATTGTCTATAGAATGTATATGTATGCATATTCTCATTTCAGTAGAATGTTTTAAATGTGTAATTAGGAATGTAGCATTTCATATGAATATAAATATTTGAAACTCAAAATTTTTTTTTCATAAAATCATTATTACTGATGACAAGCTGAATTTAAAAACTTGGCACAACAACAATTCAATAAAATCTTCAATCGCAATATTTAAAAATTAAATACGCTATTGGTAATGATATTTTGAGTAATATTTAAAGATTTATAACAGAAAATGCATATCATTGGGAGAAAGAAAAAAAATACCTCCTCAAATATTTTCTCTTTTTGGCTTAGATAATGTTGGTAATGGATGCTATTTCAATATGTTTTTTTGACAGTTTGTTTCTACAGTTAAGAATTTAACTATTAATACACTTCATGATGACACTGAAAGATAGCATGAGTTACCTCCTGAACGTTTTAATACTTTTTACCAAGAATGTATGCAAAGTTATTTGAGTACAATATTCTACAGTTATTTGACTTGTTTAAAGCAAAATATCAAGTTTGTGCAATTAGACACTCAGGGATTGGGAAAGACACCTTTTTTAATGAACCATTTATAGAGCTTTTAGTCATTTTCAGTATTTAAATGGGCCATTCCCCTTCGTAGCAATGGTAAAATTTCAAATTTGAATGGGACATTTTTTTATCAAATGTGCAAAATGGCCCATAGCCCCTGCCTTTCCCAATTCAAGCACACTGTGGCAACAATTAATGTTAACATAGATTCAGATAGGTTAGACTATAGCTGTTAAAAACAATGATATCACTATGCAAAAGATTAGATATATCAATAGACTAGACTTCAAGCTTCAAGTGGGGCTGTCTTTGTTACTTCTCTTCCCCCAAGTGAAAATGGCCAGGCAGCAAGGAGATACTGACATGGGTGAGTATGCTGATAACACTTCCCCCTCCCCTCCCCCTTTTCACCCCCCCCCCCCCCTTTCCTGCGGCATCTTTGATACCTGTCTTATCTTTATATACAGTCTGTTTCTTAATACTCAATGCCAAATCAAGGAATAAGACTTTTTCAAAGCATAGTTTCTTGTTTCTTTTCTTCTTTCCTTCTACCATTATTGGCCTTAAGATAATCATATTTTAAAGCTTTTCTTAGAGGTCTGTTCTCATCTTTAAAACAGCAAATAGAGTCAAATCAAACCAGAAACATTTACCAGTCCTGGGTTTTTTTGTTTGTTTTTTATGGGTTTAGTTTTATGTCAGATTACTCTTGATAATTGGATTTTATTGACTATTAAAATGAAATAAGTAAGGGCCAAAATCTATTACATTCATAGATGTCGTCAGTTACCTTTGAAGATTTCTCACTCTCATAATGGATACTAAAAATGATTATTCTCTGATAGAAATAACAGTTGACATTTTACTTTTTAAGTGTCACTTTTAAAATTTCAAGTTTTTGCTGAAAATTTCATCAAATGCTTGAAATATTTTTCTTCTTTTATAAGTTTTTGGGAATTATTAAATGAAAATGATTATTAACATCAGAATTCAATGCATCCCAGATAAATTTAGAAAGCTGGTTAAACTATTAAGCCAGTTATCATGTAGTTACAATGTCAGCACTAGACGCAAGGTCATATTCCACTCTTTAATGTTTATATCAAAGGAAGGAAGCTGTAAGGATAGTGAAGCATTTGGTGAAGGGTTGGGTTCAAACCTCATTCATCGCAACTATCCACTGTGCTAACTTCAAGGCAGTGTAGGAATGGTTTAACACATTTTGCACTCTTTGACCTCATGCAAGAAGTTGCAAGGAACATAGGTTATTAAGTGCATATGTACAATTGTCAACAGTATTCACACTTATTCTTTCATTTGCTAGCAATTGTAATAGTCCTTGCATTTACGAAGGTAAATTGACAGGAGCGCCAATTTTTTTTCAAGGATTAACAATGTTAAACTAAATTAAGCCATTAATTGGTGCATTGAGTGTGGAAAGTTTTGCAATGGCATGACAAGGCATTGCTGATAAGCTTTAGCATTTATTATTTGTAAATTTGAGAAAATTCATTTAAAAGGCATAAATTTGACATTGATTATGTTGTAATATTAGTAAGATTAGGAAATTTTCTTTTATCCGAAAGGCATAAATACAAGATGGCGGACAAGAAGGTGGCTGAACGAAATCTTTAAGAGTAGTCTTTCTGATCTCTCCTAAATTTCCATGTGGAGCCCCCATATCTGTCACTCCGTCAGTTTCATCAAAGTTCCACTCATGTAACTTCTGACAGCTAAGAGCTTGTTGAGTTAACACATTATAATGAGACTGTCAGACTGAGCATACGAATAAAAGACTTGAACTTGAGCATCTCGTTGAACTCATTTACATAAACTTAATTCTTACAGTCCCCGAGGTGGCCAATTTAAGCATTAGTTAATAGGTGGAATGGGTATTGTTCAATTAGAAACGTAAGAAAATTGCAGATATTAACAAAAGATTTTTCTCTTATATTCTATGGTAGAATGTTAGGAGCAATATTAGAATTATAGAATTGAACCTTTTTACTGCCTTGTCCTTCAGAACACATGTCATGAATTAATACTTTTCAAAGAGGATCCAAGTCAAGAGTGTACAGAGAATGATGTATAAAAGGCTTACAGAGAATATTAAGAT